>CM059044.1:28012608-28612608 GCA_030279155.1 Forsythia viridissima
TTGTAGTTGCTTAAATTATAATTTCAATTGATCAAACATACTTTTTATTCACATATTTTATAAGACCCACAATTTACAACTCACTTTTTATCCACACATTCACCAACAACTTATAATATGAGCACTTAAAAAATAATTTCAGTGCTACCAAACATGCGCTAAATTGGAGGGATTGAAAAATGATTTATTTAATAAGAAATTTTTAGGACCCTGCTTACATATATGTGATCGAATTCCAAAAAAGAGGCCGACCACACGCACACTTCTTGTTAATTTTTAAATCTAGATCAAAAGTGACCTCAATAGATATGGAGGGTGAAATTGTATGTTGCGAAATTCTTAACAAAAATGATTAGCCTTATTTACATCTTATTGTTGTTAAACATATGACGCATCCTTGTGGAATATTAAATCTAGATAATGTTTGTATGGAGAATAATCAAATGTGTAGATATAAATATCCAAGAGTTACTACAACTACTTCATTCGGTGAAAATTCGTACTCACTATATAGACGGTGTGATGGTGGGAAAAAAGTTAAGGGTAGAGGACAATTGTTAGATAACATGTGGGTTGTACGTTATAATCCATATTTAATAGCCAAATATGGCTATCATATTAATGTAGAAATATATTTTACCATTAAAGTTGTTAACTATCTATATAAATATGTTTACAAATGACATAATCAAATAATCTTTTCTATAAATGAAAGCAAAAATGCGGTAGATATTGATGAAATTTCACGATATCAATATGTTAAATGGATTTCTCCGCCTGAAGCGATATGGATGACTTATGGATTTGTATTATTTGAAATGTCTACACCAGTTGGTTCATTAAAATGGTGGCATCTTAAAGACCAACAATTGATTACATATAAAGATTCTGACAATTTGCAAACACTTATCAGTAGATATTATACACAATATACAATGTTGACTGAATTTCCAAACAAATATTAAAATGAAAAAGCTAGAACATGTATAGGGACTTTTCAACTTATTTTGTGAGGGACACGAATAGTCGAATTTGGACTCCTAGAAAGATAAAGAACGTAATTTGTAGAATAGTTACAACTAATTCTGCTGAAGGTGAAAGATATTGTTTACGACTTTTATTAAATCATATTAGAGGACCAACATATTTTGAAGAGTTGAGAGTAGTTGTTTTGCATGGTTTATTAAGTTAAGATCATAATAGTGAGTTGTGTTTAGCATAAGCAATAACCTATCAAATGCCAAGTTCATTACATCGATTATTTGCTACCATAAGTTTTTGTAGTCCTAATGACAAGTCTTTACTATGGAATAAGTTTAGAATTTTTTTTTCTTTGAAGACTTTATAGAAGAAAGTATGTCGGTCAACGCTCTTGAAATTAGAGCTTTGAGAATTATAAATACTATATTGGAACAAGCGGCAAGAATATAAACAATTATTAATTAGTGCCTTTTAATATCAGTGTTAGAGAAAACGAAAAGATTAGCTAACATGATTAGTGAAGGGATAAGAAATGTTGGTGCTCAGGTAAATATTTTATCTACAAGAACCGTAAAATGAGTAGCATGCAACTTATGATACCATTTTACTAAAAGTTTCCAACGAAGAAAGTGGAATATTTTTTATAGATAGATCAGGTGGAACAGAGAAAACATATTTGTGTAAAGCAGCTATAAGATCAAGAAATCTTATAGCTTTGGCTACACCTTCTTCAGGAGTGGTTGCTGCTTTTTTGTCGAGTAGTTGTATCGCTCATTCAAAATTTAAAATTCTTTTAGAAATAACTAATGATGTAAGTTGTTCAATTAGTAAGCAATTCGCTCTAGCAAATCTTTTAAGGATGACAAAAACTAATAATTTGGGATGAAGCACTAGTGGTACATCGTTGTGCAATCGAAACTTTAGATAAAATGTTAAGAAGATCGAAACTTTAGATAAAATGTTAAGAAGTATCAATGAATGGAGTTCGTATTATGTTTTCTCAGCTTTAGATTTCACACATGCTATTTCTCATTTTTAGAATACAATGAAAACCAATCATACAATGGTGTATGATTGTCACATTAAATGACGCTGGATTTAGTTATTTTTAGAGACTTGGATTTTGTTAATTTTGGAGGTAGAACTCCAATATAATGTAGGTAGGGACACCTATATTAGTTATTTAGATTCTAGAATGAACATTCTTTTTTTTTTTTTTTTTTTTACGTAATTTAGTAATGTAAAGTTGTATTTAAATTATTATAATTTTATACATGTATATAGTATTGAGGTATTGTACACTTTATTATTGTGAACTTTTTGTTAGTGGTCTGACATTTTCAAATTCAAAAACTGAGTTACCAGTCATGTGATGAAAAATCCAGTTCTATTTATAATTTCTTTGCCTCTGATCCTCGTAATTATAGTATTTTGGTAGCAGTCATGAACTAAGAAAATTACTAGTAGTTGGATTTTTGCTGTTTTGATTTCATTAGATTTAGCATAATGTTGAATGTTGGATAGTTTAATTTACTTTGTTTTTGGATTTTGATTAATTTCTAGAAACTTAATTCTTTACTACTTTAAATTAGGTAGCCACTATTTATTCGTTCTTGGATTTTGACTGTTTATACATTAGAATGAACAAAATTAAATTAAAAGATTAAAATTTTTTACAAAGTCAGGTCGTAATGAACAGAAAAATGGAATAAGTTTAAACTTTAAAGTAGCGGAATAATCTTTTGAGATAATTCTAGGATTTGTAATAATCAATTTTGTCAATGAACTACACACCATTCATCGCATCATCTAAAAATAAAAAAACGTTTATGTCAAAGATCAATTGAAATTATACGGCTCAGTCTCACCCTTAAATAATACTTATTTTTTTCAATAAGTTTTAATATTTTTTTTTAATTAGTCTTTCATAAGCAAAAAATTAATTAAAAAACTCACAAACAATAGTCATACTACTAAATACTTAATTAAAATGCAATCACTAGTAGTTAACATAAAACCTTTGAACATAATAGAATAGGTTATTTGGGGGCCCATAAGACAAGTCTTCCTTGTGTTGGATCCGAACACTACTCATGTTGGGGGCCCATAAGATATTGGGGCAAACCAGGTCCATTTAGTCCAGTCGCTCACATTCCCAGCCCTTGAAAATCAAGTCGTACAATTTATTAATTTAGCACCTTTATAAAACTCATCTATAGTTTTCGTAATTAGCACCCTGGTTTTAATTAAAATTTGTGACAATGAGTGCATCCATAGCTTTATGTTAATATTCTACTTTTAAGGGGGAAAAAAAGGAAAAATGAAAAAGAAAAAAAAGATATATTGAATTATCCACTACTTTTTTCACTTGCACGAATATAATAATTTACAGTAGGGGTGGATATTTTAACTGAAACCGAAATTCTCCGTTTTCGGTCCGGTTCTAAAAAAATAAAATTAGAAACTGGAATCGAGAATTGAAAACCGATTGGGTCGATGTCGGATCTTGGTTCTTAAACTAGAACCGTGGGTACCTGACTCTTGGATCGAATTTGTCGTTTTTTATATATTTTTTCTATTTTACAATTTATTCACCATAATCCAATGACCTAACTCAACACAACAATACCAAAGATAAGAGTCCAACTATCCAAGATCTTAACCAAAAGCATAAAATCCACCACCCCTAAACTCAAACTCAATTGATCAAATTCCAAATATTCAAATATTCAAATTCTTAATCGTTATTTACTAAGATATACAATACAAACATTGTCGTTTGTAGCGGTGGCAAAATCGGCCCGACCTGCGGGCCGGCCCATGTAGCTCGCCTTTTTGAGTTGAGTTGGGTTGGGTTGGCCCTGGCCCAAATAAAACTGGGTCAAAATGGCCCGGCCCATCTAGCCCGCGGGCTAGTTGGGCCAGGCCGATTTTGATTTTTTTTGCTCCTTAACACTAATCACTCATTTTGTGAATAGCCCCAATACATAATTCAAATAATATCAATCTAAAATGATCTAAGCCAAAGTCACTAATAAACATTAGTCCAAAAATCTCAGGAATCAACATAAAATTGTTTAGATTTAATCAAAATATAGTTTAATTTAAGTTTCAATCCAAAATATATTTAGTGTGACAAGTAAATTATTTATTTTAAATTTACTTATAAGTAAATCTTTTAATTAAGCCAAACATGCTTATATCTTAAAACAATAAGACTAGCATGTTTTTAATATTTGTATTTTTTTTTAAAAAGTGTCTACAAATAGTTTACAATTAACAAAAAAAAATTATTATTTTGAAAAAAAATTGACATTTATCTATTAACTAATACATGAGAGCCCCAATTTTATAAATTAATCTCTTTAAAAATATCAAAATATATAGTCTAAATTTATCTAAGATTGTATTTGATGTAATGTATTAGATTGTATAAAAAATTTATTTAAAAAAAAGAAAAAAAAAAGAAAATTAAGATAAGTTGGGCTAATGGGCTGGACTGGGCTAGCATATTTCTGGCCCGTATAAAACTGGGCTGGGCCAGCCCAGTCTAGTTTCATGTATGGCCCTACTCTGGGAGGTTGGGTTGGCCCAACCCAGCCCATTTGCCAGTGCTGGTCGTTTGTCTCGTACTTTCGCTAATCTCTCTCTTGCTCAAGACACAGAGACGACAAAGGCGAAGCTTTTCTGTAAGTGAAACAAATCCTCAATTTTAAGAGGTAATTTTCCTTTCTCTATCCCTAATTTATGAGTTTGAATTTTTGGTGTCTATTCTTCTAATAATGTTTTAATATTTCATAAATTGTTTTAATATCTAACGTATTTTAATGTTAATAGATTTTCAATTTTTAATTTTTTTTCAAAACATATTGTCAACTCACGATTTTAAAAGAAAATGTTATGGGCAGAACTGAACCGAACCGAACCGAATAGAAACCGAAACTGGAACTGGAAACGACGAGTTCTAATTCGGGTTTGGTTACAGTAATTACATGGACCCGAATGGTCCTATTTATGAAATATCCAAAATATAACGGGTGATTCTGGGTATTGAAATACCAAGACCGACCCTCGATGTCTAGATCTAACTTAGAGCATGTTTGATGGAGTTGTTTTAAAATTCTTTATTTTCTCAAACTCATTTTTCACTACATATTTCATAGGATTTATAATTTTTATCAACTTTTAAACTACACATTTCATCAATTTCTATTAAAATCACCTAAAAAAATATTTTTAAACTTTACCAAATCTGCACTTAACGAGTATGTTATATATACACACTGAACAAATAGATTATTTCAACAAATTTAAAATTATTTATATAAACTTTTTTTTCCTCTCACTCCGCTTACATTTATCGATAAACACCAATGCATTCGGACTTTTGCAATCACTCAAATTTTGTTAATTTTGATTTATTGTTTTGTGTTATGACATGTTCTACTAATATTTTATTGCTCGTGTGAATAAAACCTTTCACAACTCTATATATATATATATATAACGAATTCTTTTACAAAACTTACGGACCTACAAATTTAGCATAAACACATCGATAAGATCCTTATAAACAATAAGACGACCCGGGATGATTTATTTCCTCGTTCACTTAAAAAGAATACCACTTTTAACCAACTTGAATATGTGATTTTTTCAATCGACAAATTTAATGGGGTGTGAATGTCACTAATGAAAATATGGTCCTAAAAGAATTAAATAAGGTGCCTCAATAGCTCGAAATTCAGTTTTATTTATGGTGGCTCACCAAATAGGAAAAGGGTCATTATACATAACGTGTGTGTATTAGAACTGACAAAGCAAACCACAATAATGGTGACATAATTTCACTATACAGTCATTTAAGAGATGAAAGGGGTGTGGAGGATTAGTGTTGTAAAAAGTGTACTTAGACGGTGTCTAAATGTCTTATTTTTACACCTCGTTTAGATTATAGACGTATAATTAAGTAGATAATTGTAATTTAATAATTTTTAATTAAAAAGTGCATGTTTAATTTTTTTTTTTTTTTTGAATTTTTTTCATCTTAATATTATATTTAAAATAATATTAAAAATAACAAAACATTTTTTCACGTCTCACACTCGTACCTAGATCCAAAAAATTTGAAATTTAACTTCCACGCCTAGCTATATTTTATGTTTTTGAAAACACTGCATTTGGTACACATCAGTTGATATAACGAATAATATTTTAGATTTTTTTTTTTTTTAATAACTCACTTCATCAATCGAGTTATAAAACTACTATTTCATGTCATGGACAGGCTGGTGCTAGAACATAGGTAGTATTTCAACTTAAATATTTGACAACTTAATTTGAGGCGTTTAATTTGCCTTTAATTAATGTCCTTTCAATGTTATTTATGATATTCATCTCAAATAAATTCAAATGTGAATATTATAGCATTAGGGCATTGAATAGATTTGAATGGTTCAAGTTGCTCTAAAAGATAGAACACAAAGTAGTCACATATTATTTTACGCGTAGACAATGATAGCGTAATGTATTATTTAGAAGAAGTCAAGATAACTCTGTCGATAGCAATCCTTAGCCTTTGAATTGTTGTTAGATTATACATGTTTTTGAAAATGCAGTGGAGGAGACGGTACATTTTTGGAGAAATTCGACTACGAGATGGCTCTTTTTTTTGAATTTTTTTTTCACGGGTTTCAAAACTACACATGCATATCAATAATATCATAATCTGAATTCAAAAAATGACTTACGAATAAATATAAGTAGTGAGTTGTATGAAATGTATGAATAAAAATAATATTTTCCAAATATACACCTAATTATTAAAATTTGACTAGTCAAATACTCATTTTAAATTAGTTGGATATAATAAATTATGGGGTGGATTATGCTATACTTGTGGGAAAATGTGTTTATAATTGCAATGACCCTAATGGTCAATATAACAAATCATCTAGTAAAAATAGGCTGGTACAGATTTTAATTACTCATAATAAATCCTTGCCTTTATTAGATTTTGAAGCACTAGCACTTTTGCATTGTGATAATTTATTTTGTTTTTTAATTTTCAATATTATCAATGTTGGAGATCGTAGGTCAAATTGTACAACTAAATAGGATTCATGTGCTTTAGTATAGATCACTGAAAAAAAAAACGAATTAACACTAATTTAATTAAAGATTTAAAACCCATCTAGTAGCTCTTTAATTATTTATGAATTTCACATGTAATACATACCGTCAAGATATTTGAAACTAAGTACGTGTTTGAAAATGTTGAAATTATATTTTAAGTATTTATAAATTATTAGTTTGAGCGCGTGCGATGCACGTGATGTATCGATAATTAAGAACGTAATAGTGTTTATTATATCTTCTTTTTACGAATTAGCTTGATATTGATAATTTAGGTGGGAAAAAAAAATTAAATATTAATAAATTAGGCGATTGAAACCTAAAGAGCATGCTTATAACTTAAAATTTAGTTTATTAAAATTCATTACATTAGATGACTGAAACACATGATAAAATTGAAATCAATTTACTTCATAAAAGCTACTATTCTTAAGTACCAGTTTTCCCTGAATTTGCATTCCTCCTCGAAGTCTGAGTTCATTACTTTATAATATTTTAATCATGTAAAGAAAGCTGAATGCATTTGTATTAAGAAATTTCACACTTACTTTAAAATAAGATTCTGGGCATAAGTTTCTACAACAACATCTGCGTATTAATTTCAATTATTTTTTTAATTAATTTAAATAAATGATAAAAATAGGGTTGAATTGAGCTTGCATCTCCAAATATTTGGGTTTTCAAAAACGAAAAATTAGACTTCTTCGGTAAGTGTACAAATTTGATCATCGCAATGTTTAGTGACAGAATAAAAAGTTTATAAAAATCTTCTTTCTTGCTTTAGATGAAACTCTAGAGATAATCAATAAGTTAGTTGATCAAGTCTTTTCATGATCGAATTAAAACTCCTAAAATAACATAATTTCTAAAAGTAAATAAATAACTTTGCAGTTGTCAATTAAGCATGGTAAAGTTATATGTAGTTGATGCAAATCAGAGATTGTGACAAAAATGGGCTACAAAAGTGTAAAAAAGTAAACAAGTTAATAAACATATTAATTACAATAAAAATTGTTCCACAACCACTTGTGTGTAAAAAGGTAGCATCTTAAATACAAATTTTCAAAGCACTAAGTAGAGTTTGCATTGCTAATGTGCAAACAAATCATTTTTAGAAATAATACCTTAGAGTTGTATTAATATTCAAAAGGAAAATGACAATAAATTGAAACATTACTAAAATGTTGCATTTCAAAATACTATATATTAACAAACAATTTTCATTCTAAATTCATATAGTTCAAGAAATGATAATATTATTCAATTACAACTAAATAAACCAAATTCCAAATTAAATAATGTCTCAAATGATAGTACATTTTCAACGACAAGCAATCAAAAGAAAATTCCAAGTTAAACAATGCTTCAAAGTGACATTATTATCAAATTAACAAAACTAAACTAAAATTTTTAAATTTAAAATTATTGAATAAAATTATAAAGTCTCTTCAATGAATACAAATCTCAAACTTTACAGAAGAAAAAAAACTAATAAAACAAAATTTGAAATGTTTTCCAAAATAATCAAATTGTAAATTTAACAGTTTAATAGATTATAAAAATACAATTCCTCCAAAATTCAAACTCTTAAACAAAAAATAAAGTAACCACTCATATATCTTTCAATTTGAGTAAGAAAAGGTAATTACAAAAAAAAAAAAAAACATGACAAAAATTCAAAACAAATAAGACTATAAAAGTAAAGAACAATAAAAAGTTAAACTTTTTGAAATAATTTTAAAAAATTACAAATTTAATAATCTAATAAATAGTAAAACTAAAATTCTTCTGAAATTCAAACTCCAAAACAACTAAAAACTAAAATCAGAATTCACATGTCGTCAAATTTAATCAAAAAATTGTCAAAAGCATTTCACAACAACTTTGAATTTGACAATTATCTTCCTTCATCTTATTGTCGTTTCACTATAAGATTCGAAAATCTTTTATAGTTTGTTTTCCTTGAAAATGGATTTTACAAAGAATAAATCTAAATTAATGACATTATTTCTAATTCTAATGTCAGACATCATTCATCAGAACTATTTGGTTAGACAATGCCTTAAAAACTTGGAATAATCATAACTTAGTTTATTCAAAACTGATATAAAAGTAGCCAAAATTATGCTAAATATACATTTTGCCTATTTGTGGTCAGTAGTTGCAACACGATGCAGCAATTAACTGGTGTAAGTCTATATAATCAAAATGAATTCAAATTCAAAGAAAAAGCAAATAGATACGTAAATATAGGTTTAAAAACACTCTTGTTTTACTCTATGAAAAAAGTCAATAAAACTAAATATTTTGATTATATTACTATAAAATCTTGGTCTACTAATCCCCTTATAATGTGTTCTATCTTATTATATTACTCTTGAGATACTTTCTTTTGATCTATGCAAAACAAATCACAATTATCTTGTAATTTGCATTCGAAGTTGAAAACACTTTTTGATCAAGTCCTACAACTTGTACCCTGCGTAACGATGCATATGAAATCCTTATGGGATTTCATTTTACACAGGTTGGTTTGGATTTCAAAACGTATTTTAAATTATATTAATTGACGTTACTTTGGAGAATATTACATGTGCAAATTTACTAAACACTCCCTAATTCTTCGTATAAAGAGTATAATGTATTTCACTTTTCATTAAATCTCTATAAAAATAATAAAAAATATTAAAATACTGAATTTATTCACATAAACTTAATTTTTAAAACTACAATTTACATACAATTATTTCAGAAACGTGACAAATATCATATTTAATTAGGATGAATCCATCTTTGGATTCTTATAATTATTTTGCAAACTTTTTGAACCAAATAGGTAGGAAACAATTTTGATTGACCATTTTGAAGAGTAAACCAAATATCCACACTTTTAATTCTTTTAATATAGGTAGGATATGTATTTCATGTTCCATTAAGTCTATATAAACATATAATAAAAAATATTAAAATACTGAATTTATTCACAAAACCCTAATTTTTAAAATTACAATTTATATACTATTATTTCAGAAACATGAACAAATATCATTTTTAATTAGGATGAATTCATCTTTGGATTTTTATAATTATATATTCTACAAACTATTTGAACCAAATAGGTAGGAAATTACTTTGATTAACCATTTTGAATACTAAACCAACTATTCATACTTTTACTATAGGTAGGATAAATTCAATGAAATGTGTGAATAATAAGTGATTAGTAAATTATGGGTCTTATGAAATATATAGATAAAAAGTATGTTTGACCAGCATAAATTATAATTTAAACTTGGCCAAACAAACTGTAATCGACCATCAACCTAGGTAGGGGACTAGACTATGAAAGACCTATAAGTCGAGTAGAATATAGTCAAGAAATCTTCCTTTAAATTGCCACAAGAGCTTGATTGTACCTTCTAATTCACTTGGTCATGTAATAATGTTAACTTTAGTTATATCTTTACTATTTTTTAACGTACTAAGACAGTAGTGTACTTTATAAAAGAATAAGTGAGAGATTTGACTAAAATGGGCACTTAATAAAAGTACAAGACTGCTTAGAAATAATTAGTCACAATTAACGATATATTTAAATTTTTCTTAACATCTTGAAATCATATTACTTTTATGTGTACCAAATCATGCAAACGAATAAAATTTTGAAAAGCTTGAAAAAAGTAACTTGTCAAAATTTGTTTTTAATTATCTATCATTAAAATGTTAATTTAAACCCCAACAAATAAAATCGATTCATTTCATGTCCTAAGTTTGTTGGTATTCTACAATAATAAAGGCTCATCCTTCGTTCCCGTAAAAAAAAAAAACATTCTTCTATTTTTTTTCTTGGTCATTGACATATCAAAATTATTTTCTAATTTAATAAATTTTGAAATTTAACAATTATTATTATTTTTTCTTTTAAAATAATAGTTAAGATATTGTTTTAGATAAACATTTTACAATAATAATAAATAAATAAGTAGATTAATATAATTAATGTCTATTTTATTGCATGTTTGGCCTATTAAAATTATTTTTTAAATACTTATAAGTTGTGGGTATTATGAAATATGTGGATAATAAGTGGCACTAGATTGTGGATATTACAAAATGTATGAATAAAGAGTATGTTTGACCAACTAAAATTATAATTTTAGTTTGATCAAATAAGTTGCTAGTAATTGCATATAAGTAAAATAATAAAATATTGTTTTTTTATCAAATGCTAAAATACTAATTTAATAACATACAATAAATATAAAATTTATTAAACACTTAATCATTCTTTTTGTATCTGATTATTCCTACTACGCGATTTTATTGAATTGAATTGAATGTGGGTGCTATACTTATCTTTGCTATCCTATTATCAAAGTAGATTTTACCCTTTAGTGTCAACTCGACTTTGATGGATGCCCTTTCAAATCAAGAGGCCTAAAAAGTAAATATTGTTGCGATTAATCTAATTCTTCAATTCACATATTAATATAATCTCGAGTTATATCAAAACACATGTAAATAATATCGATCATCACATTGCATGTTCTTGTCAAGGTCCTAAAGGATAAAGCAAAATTTCTTTTTCTAGTTAGATTCATCTTGGTTAGTAGCTAGCTAGTGACAAGTCATATATATGGTTGTAGCATGGCTACAAGTGATGATTATTTTTTTTTCGAGTGATGATTATCGATTGAACTAAAAAAAGGTGGTCCTAGAATACCGACATTTAAAAGGAAGATAGGATTAAAGACTCCCTTTTTCCTTAGCCAAACATGTGGTCGAGATGGGAAACCGGCACTCTTGTTTTTGACTACAAACTTTTCAGCCACCAAAAAGAGGAAATAAAAATTAAAGTTCTTGTACGAGATTTTTTTTTCAAAAAGTTCTATTTTAAAAAAAAATGTGTCTTTCCTAAGACCTTTCTCATTTATCTTCATCATTTTTTAAATTTCTCATATCAACATTGTTCTTTCTCATTATTCTTCAACACGAACAAACTTATACGATCGGATTCTACTGGATAAGCGATATACTAGCATAACTTTCACTTTACTTTAATTAGAGAGTCAACTTATTCTTGAAGTTGCAATCAATTTCGAGACTTCACGATCACCAGGTGCACCTTAAAACACTTAACCAAGCCTTAAATTTGTAGGTAAAATTAGGCACAAACCACCCCCACCCCCACCCCACTACTTGTACCTAATCTTTTCTCTTGAAGAGTCACACTTGTTGTCTATGTGGCCACCACATTGGATGCCACATTTCACTAAAATAAATTCAAGTAGTCGGTATATGTTTGTAAATATTGAAATTAATTTTTAAATACTTATAATTATAAATATGAGTTATATATATTATAAATAATTAGTTATTTAACTAATTTAATCAATTTAAACTTAATTAAATATAGCTGTAAGTATGGTTGCATATTGGAGTTGTCCCTTGACAAAATATCGAAATTTGTTTCTCTCTTAAATAAAGGTATAGTTTTTAGGAGGTAGTTTTTACATCACATGCATGCCAACCCATGATTATTATTTGGTAGTTCTGGTAATAATGTGGAAAGTGATGTATTTTTATCAATTTCATTTTATGCAAACTTAGACATATATAATAAAATTAAATTATATACGACAATCTACAAATTTTTTTATCTATATTTATATTTTTAATTTTTTAAAATTATAATCAGTTAATCATAAGGTGAAATGTACAATAATCAACAATATTTAAAAAGAAGAAAAAAATAGTTAAATTTTGTTTTGTACTTGCGAGTTTATTGTAAATTGAATATATTTTTAAAATTTTATTTACATTGATTAGGATGATCGACGAGATTTGACCAACAAAATCACTAATATTTAATTATAATTATCGCTTAGGTTGAAACATCATTAATCATGGTATGTTTATGACATAAGTTTATGAATCGTAAATTTCTTTTATCGGAAAAGAAACCTAGAAATTGATGATTTATTTAATTTAAATACCTCTACACAAGTGTAGGACAATGACTTGTAATTCAGTGGCAGAGTTGGAAATTTTAAATTGAAGGTGCACAAATCAAGTTATAAATTTTTTTTAGACAACCATAGTAAAACTATTTCATACCATATTACAACTATTGTTAACGTGTTTTCATACTTCATAATATTTTGTAAATATATCATTCTCAATATGCAATTCAATCATTTATCTCCTACTCGATTTCGCAATCAATTCTTCACATACTTGAGAGGAGACTTGGGAGAGAGAGATTTCACATTTGGGAATTGGGCTGGAACTGAGATTTAGTATGTGGCATGTTGGCATTATTTAAATTTTTGCTTTATATTAAAAAAAATTCAAATAGAAACTTTTTGAAGGTCACGTGACCTCCAAGGCCACCCACCTCCGCCCATGGCTTGTATGTTGTACAATATTTTGAATATTAAACTTAAAATAATTGATAAAAATCTTAAATTCAAGTTTTGGTGTCACTTAATTATGAAAATCTTATGTATCTTGCTCTAATTCGACCGAATTTTACTAATTATTTTTATTGTATAAGTGGATCCAGCTTGCATTTCAGCTTCCCACCCCAAAACGTCAAAGGAGTTCACATGTTTCCCTCTTCTAGTATTGTAGAAGGAAAGAAGAAAGAAAGGGCACTGATCAAGCAAGCATTTACCATATTCACTAGCAAGACTTCCGTGACAATATGCCGTCCACTACATACCATGGCTATTTTTTCACTTCTGCAGCCGGGAGTACGTAGTGTAAGTCGAGCTTCGAACAATTTCAAGAGCATTTTAGCTAACTAATGAAAAAAAAGTTACTTTTAATTAACTCTTTGTATCTAAACATATTTGAAATAACTTAGTTTTATATTCCATATATATATGACTGCCTTACCACTTCTTCCATCGGTCGATATAGGTACTTTAAGTTGAGAATCAAACAATGTGAGCATATTTGGCTAACTTAACTTAACTTTTTACCTACTTTTTTCTTTCTTCATTGTAAAAAAAGTTTCTTAGCTTACCTTATTATGAATATAAATAATTTAATTATTTCTTATCACCATAAAAAAATGTTTATTTTTAAAAAAAATTACTTAAAAAGTAAAGTTTTTAAGTTTAGGCATAAATATAATCAATGTTTTAAAAAGCGTAAAGCGTAGCTATGTATGGAAGTAGAGTTTCAAGTTTTTCTAGTCTAGGCGAGGCTTAGGCAATGGCTAGGTGTGGAGACCACACTTCAAGCCTAGGTGAACTTTTTAGAACAGTACCGTGTAATAAATGGTCCATATATATTTGGATAGAAAGTACTTCCATGAGTGTTTTTTTGGTAAAGTTTCTTATAGATTATAAATAGTGGATATTACGAAATGTGTAAATAAAAATAATATTTGATCAGCTTATAAATTTTAAAAAATACAGCAAAACATGATCTAAAATTAAATAGAATTTAGTTTTTTTTTGAGGGGTTTATATTGACTTTATATTTCAACCTCTTATACTCTCTGATATTGGCTGAGTATTTAATGTGTGCTTTTACTTGATTTTTAATGTTCTTATTTAAGTCTCCTTTTCTACTTGTCGGTCATAGTCAATATGCATGAGAATTCAAGATTACTCTATTAAAATGTACTAGTCGAGATTAGTGCGCATTATTAAACATAACATACGAGATCTTAACTTCTTCATCTTCTTCTTCTTTTTTTAATTAGAGCCTGTTTGATAGAGATTATAAACTAGTTTATAAACTATTTTTTGGTTTATTTGACCAATATTGGTTTTTTTGAGTTGAAATTATTGATTTTTCATGTTAAAAGTGGGTTGAAAAGTCAAAAATTATGGCTGAAAAAAAACCAAAATGGGTTTTTAAAACCAATCAAACAAGCTTTTAATCTTGAAGTATTGCATACTCATTATGCTCTTTATAAGCTTTCGTGAACATGCATGCTTGGATAACCTTAAAAAGTTTACCTATTAGCAAGTATATATTTAAGAAAACAATATTTTTATTGATTAAGAATGCATTTACATAATTTAACAACACGTTCAAATATGTTTGAAAATAAAATTTACTTAAAAGTAATTTCTACTCATTTTTAAGCTTAGCCAAACATAGAATTCCAGTCTCCAGATGTAACAATAGTTCAATGCTTGAGAAATTCTTGAGTTAATCATTTATTACAATATTTTTCATAGAAAATATGAGTAATTCATTCACCAGAACAGATTTTGCAGAAAGTTACAGACCATAATAGATTTCACAAACCCTGAATTTCCACAAATTTTGGAACCCTAGCATGAGAATAGTTTCTGAAATTTCCATTTCTGCAACAGATATTCTCCACGGAAATTACATGGAAATCGAGAGAGATTATTTTGATTGAAGACTAGAATATTTGTGGCAGTTCCATCCCTTCTTGACATGCATTTTCATCCAGCAGCCATTTCTCAAGAAATGACAATGGAGGATTCTTTTCGTCTTTCTGATTCTGATCAATTCCATAGCTTTCAGAACCTCTTCCACTCGAATCACAGGCCATGGAATTTTTGTTATTGAATGAAGATATAGATCCAAATTCATAACTAGGGATCATATTTCTCCCATCTTGATCAACCTGTGGTCTATGGCATTCAAGTGGAGGTGTAGCAGAAGAAGTGAATTCAGTGGGATTATTTTTCTTGCTGATTATGTGTTGCAATTCTCCGTCAAGGGCAGTGCTAGTTTTTGAAGATGTTCTCATCCATTCTTCCAGGAGTCTTGATATATTTTCTGCACTCGAGGCATATACCGAAGAATTTTCCGTGTAATTCTTGGACGTAAGCTGATAAGTGGTTAAATTAGATGCCATCTGGGGATCCAAACTTGACTGAAATTTGTTTATCTTCTTCTTCAGGTGGGTGTTCCAGTAGTTCTTGATATCATTATCTGTTCTTTGTGGAAGATATGAAGCTATAGCTGCCCATCTGTCCAAAACAAAGTTCAAATAAGGCATAATAGAGATCTAGTGATTAGAAGAATAAAGATTCAATTATTTAATTATTTTTAATAATGATTTGTTGAAATTGTATAGAATTATGTGAGACAAAATTTAGGGTTTTGAAAACATTACTTGTTACCCAATAAAGCTTGGAGATGGATTATCATTCCCTCTTCATGAGGAGTGAAATTTCCCCTCTTGATTCCAGGTCTCAGGTAATTAGTCCATCTAAGCCTGCAACTTTTGCTACACCTCAACAAACCTTAACAAAAAGGGAAATTGAAACAAAACAAGAAAATAAGTACTCCGAATGCGTGAAAATAATTGATTTGGTAAAGATTAAGATGGACTAATTTTGGATGACTGAGAGATCGATACCGGTGTTTTTAGGTACTGAACGCCAGTTTCCGGGCCCATGTTCTTGGATGTATGAGACGAGGACAATGTCTTCTTCTGGTGTCCATGGACCTTTCTTGATACCAACTTTTTCGCAACAAGGAGGCCTTCCCATTTCTCTCTCCCTCTGTGTATAGAAGGGGATTCTCGAACACGGAAAAGGAAATTTGAAAGAATGGGAGTGGAGTGGAAGAACTAACTTCTACAATACCTCTCTATAATGACTCAGCCAAGGGCTTAAATACAAGGTCTCCTATGAGAAGAAAGGCTATATTATATTGATAAGCTGGCTTGGCTTTTCCTGCGTACTTTAAATTCAAGTAGAGCGTCAATCTCGCTCATACCTAAAGAAGCCTGTATGGATAAGAGTGACCCCTCTCAATAAAACACGTGGTGGGGTTAAACCAAAACTAGTGAGCTAATGTACTTGCTAATCATGACCTTCTAATAAATTTAGCAATAAACCGAACAAAGCAACGAAAAAGAATTCATGTAACTGAGCCCTAAATCATAAGAGAAGTTTAATTAATTCATCTGTTTCTCTTGCTGGGAAAACTAACTATGTTAATTTTCTCTGATTGTGTTATGTCCATAATTGAGGAACAATAATTTGACAGAGTGATTATTATCAGTAAAAGGCCAGCAGGCCCCTACTGTATGTACACGGTGCAATCTTCCTGGTACACGGCAGATGGCTGTTAATGGCGGTTGCTAAATATTTATAAAATAAATACAACCCTTTAGAGGCAGATGAAGCTTAAAGAACCAAGTAATATCAGCAATAAACAGTAATTATACAGAAGCTAACTTTTCTGTGCACGAAAATAAGCAGCGAGGTTCCATACTTTTTGTGTAGTAATAAGTTCGTTGAGTGGCGGAGTCAGGAAATTTTCGTCCGCACACTAATTAGCATGGTTTCTTTGCAACACGTCTTTTGAGGGGAATAACGGTCAAATTACGAGTTTAAAATAACGAGCTAAAGATGACACTTATAAATGAATTTAATAACTATATTTTTATCTTTTAATTCTCATTTTGACGTTACCTCTTTTGGCCATTTTCGAGCTATGTTCTTCACTCGTCGGGGTAGGTTCTTAGTATCGTTTCAAAGTATTCATAAAATTTACAACACATCTTTCCGTTTGAAAAACTGTTAGGAAAATTCAAAATATCAAGCCAAATATTGTTACTAGAAATAGATTTAATAATATGATTTTTTTATCTTTTAATTTCTATTTTGATGTCACCTATTTTGGCTTATTTTTTAACCATGCTCTTCACTCGTTGGGGTAGGTTCTTAGTATCTTGTCGAAGTATTCATGGAAAACTTTACGATACATCTTTCAGATTAAAAAACTGTTAAACGATGAGTACAAAATAAAGAGCCAAAAATGGCTGGTAGAAATATATTTAATAATATGATTTTTTTCTATTTTAATTCTTTTTTTAGCCAAACCAAAAATAAGAAATATCACCCAAAATAACGAGCGAAATAAAATGTGGCAAACAATCAACCCAGCTATGAGAAGCGTAAAACAGTAGTAAAAGAAGCAAGCTGATGAGCCACCGTATTCAACGAACGAGGAACAAAGTGATAAGTGCTAGTGCTTACGTCTTGAAGAAGAGCTACAAAATCATATAAAATTAAAGTATTAGGCCTAAGGAAGAGAAATACTGAACACTCCGAACCACTCGTTGTGCATTACATTCGGCCACCACAATGTTGAGACTGTTTGATTTAGTAAAATTTAGACGTACGAAGTGCTAGCGACTCTATAAAGCTGTATAAACCATGTTCGCACCTTGAACTTTCTGCTACCATCCTACAGAAATGATTAGGATAACTACTGACACAACCCATCCTGAATCACCTTAGTAGACCCAAGACCTGCAGTGCGCCAATGATAAATGCCAGCTGGATGCCGGATCTACTATTAAAGCTATTTAGACTTTTCTATGACTGACTGACTTTTCTTTTAACTAAAAAGATTTTATAAAAATTTTGACAGAGCTTCCCTGTAAAATGGACTAAACCAAACCTGAAAAGCAATAAATTTTTCCAAATACATACTTAAAATAACAATTAGGGATCGTCTGTCCCACAACATACACAATAACTAAGATCCAGTACAGAAAACTCTATCATCTTCAATGTCTTTTACAAAATGACTCAAATGCATATGAATTTACAAAAGAAGCAGTGAGTCTATCCAACCATATACATATAATCAAAATAAATTATCAAAAGACCTAAAACATATATCCCAAAAATAAATGATGACATGCTTAATGGAGACGAATTATACAAACTAATCCTCGTGTGGCTCTAGCTCAACAATCACATGCTCTTCAAAAGCTGTTCAAAACTCAACTACTACCTGAATAAAAAAGTATAGAAAATTTGTGAGCTAATAGCTTAGTGAGTAGAGAGTTCGCAATTAATTATAATTTTCAAGAAATTGATTTCTCATATATACTGAGTAAATGCGAACTGAGTAAATTAATTATACTGAGTAAATGCTAACTGTAAATCATAAAGAAACTGAGTAATCTGATAATATAGTAAATCTGCAAAGAAGAGCAATCTGATAACAATATATGCAAACATGTATTTTTGCAAACTAAATAAGCTGTCATTTACTAAAAAATCACACCATAATACTGATAATCTATAATCTGGAATCTGAAATCTGAAATCTATATACTGATTAATTTGAGATATAAATACCAGGAAGTATCGTGAATCACTGATAATCTGTAATCTAAAATCTGGTCATACACGTGTAGACTGACTGAGCACTCCCATACATGGCCCAAATCCCCTCTGTGTATGAAAGTGAGTCCCAAAGACCTCTGAGATAAGCACCCTTATACATGGCCCAAAGTCCGTATGTGCATAAGAGTGGGTCATAAAGACCTCTGATAATACACCCTAGTAAATGGCACAAAGTCCCTCTGTGTACTATAGTAGATAACAGCATCAGATACTTTCTGGTGGTTTAATAAACTGTATCTAAATAATCGTATTTCTCATGATAAAACATAATAATAATTTGAACTGACTGAACTGAATTTATTTATAAAATCTATTCTATTCTGAAAATCATGCTTGTCTAACTAATTATTTTGGAAATAAGATTAATGTAATATTAACATTGCATAATAATTATGGGCTAATATACATGGTATTTAAATTCTTATATTTTAAAAAATAAGTTTTTCCACTCACAGAGTTTTTGACTGAAACTATGTTGGTCGGTACGCAGCACTAACTTCCTCGTCACCTTCTGAAATAGAATATAATTGCTCGAATTAATAAATAATCATCCCAAGTATTACTAATAATTAAAGCAAGACTAAGCTTAACCTACCCATACTTAAGCAATACTTTTCCATAATTCGTTTACTCAATTTCTTCTTCACTTTAACCTCTATCGATTACACACCACCAAGAATAATTTTCTTAACTTTCTTAGTAAGGTCAGCAAGCTAGAAACTCATTTCCATTAATTCAATAACATATAATACATTAACATTCTCAACCATTCCCAATCTTCCATAAGGCTCATAAATATACTCTTTCACATTACAATCACTTAAATGAGCCAAATAGAAATTCTAGAGTTTACTAACATCATCGTTCTAAGCTTTTAACATAAATAAATCAACACAAGCCTTGATATGCTTAGAATAGCTTAAGTATCTAATTAAACCCACTAGTTAAGAACCCTAAAATCTCATCAATTATATCATTTATTAAACTTGAAAATATAGTTCATATCACTAAAATCAACTTATCTCCTTTCATAAAATTCACATTTAAGCCAATAAGTAAAAATCTTAATTATTTAAGGTTTTTTTAAATAAGTAATTTCTTACTTATCTCTTGAGATTGCAAAAGAAATAGACAACCCAAGCCTTAAAATTGATTTTCTGACCACCTCAAGATCCGGCATGGACCTTCTTCTTCTTCCTTTTCCCTTTTCTTCCTCTTTCATTTCATTTCTTTTCTTTTATTTACTTTCTTTTTTTCTTCTCTACTGCGATTTTCCTTCTCTCTCTCCGCTGAATTCTCTGGAAAAAGGGTCCCAAATTTCATTTTAAAATAAGCCTAATTACAACTTAAGTCATCAACTTAATTGTCATGATATTTAAATCCTTAAGCAACCATATTTTACAAAATAGCCCCAAACAAATTTAATTACTTAATTTAAGTCTAACTTTGACTATTTGACTTAGACTTGACAAAAAAAAATTTATTGACTTTGACTGATTTAAAACAGATCGTAACAACTACATCTAACCTAGCAAACCCATCCATACAGTCACATCCGTTTCAAGTTTAAATCTCTAGTCTTCGTTATCCATCTCAGAAATGAGAAGAAGTGGCCTAATCCATTAAAATGGCTGAAATTTTTGTAAGTGGGTTGCCTTTATCTAGTGCATCACGTGGCTTGTTCTACGTCTTTGGATCGAGGGTTGGATACTTGCTTTCATTTAAAAGGTTTTTTCTTCTCATTTCGAAGAAGCACAATCACCTTCTTCTTGAATAATTCTCAGATTCTCTCTCATGTCTTCTTCTTCTTCTTTTTCTTTCCTTTTGTATAGAAAATCTGAGTGATTTTATTGTTAATAGAGTAAGGAGATTAAGGGTTTTTTTTCTCTCTATGTGAACAATAATTTTGAGTAACAGAAATATGTGTGATTTCTGGATTGTAACGAACTTTTGAAGATTTAATATATGTTTTAGTGTTGGAGCTTTATCTACTGCGGTAGATGCTCAATGAATGAGTAACGTTTAGAATGCATGAACATCCAGACCCATTAGTGTGTGAAAAATCATATGCGTTCTTTATTGTTTTTGCTATTTTGTTGAGATATGGAATTATTGGAACTGTTCAACATCAAATTCACTCTACAAGGTTGTAGTCTCCACCACTATATTTGTTGCCTACTCCTTTCCACAGTGCACAAATATACCCCGTTCTTCCCAACTAGCTCATAAGACACATGCAAAGAGGGTCAAGACATCCTACTAGTCCAATAGAAAATATTGATGATTATGTCCTCAACTATTTATCCCAATCCATATTTCACCATATCCCACAACTACTTGACAAACTGACATGCTAGACTAATAATGAAAGAAATTATGAACATTTGATTCTATACAACTCTCCAACATATCAAATTGACATTTGTGGGCAGCATGTTCTAAGAGATTCGTCAAAAAAAAAAAATTCAAGTTTTCATTAAAACGTGTAGATGCCAGACAGTATTCCACAAATGTTCAAGACCATTAGAACTCGACACATCGTTTTATAGTGATTCCAATAACATCAGCCTATACCTACTTCAAATCGAATATTCCTCACAGAAATGAAGTAGGCGTGCAATGCCTCTTTATTCCACATTTCTCCATCACTATTTAGTTCATTAACGATTTGGTTGTTTCTTTGTGGTAAAATATATAATAGGTCGAAATGAAGGAGGATAGGGCAACTTCGAGTCAATTTCAATTCTGATATTCTTCTTGTCTCCACTCTCCACTACAATCCTTTAACCAATAGTTCCCATCCCCAAAATATGCTCTTCCAAATAAAAGAAGAACCTGACTTGTCATCATTAGCAACCAAAAAAAAGTATCAGACTCAAACTTTTCAAAATCGGTGCAGCAAATGGCGTTCCATCATTCAACAAGCATCATTCTTGCTTGGCTACCAAACACTTGATTGAAATGTCTTAGATCTATAAAACCAAGACTACCACACTACAAGAAATAAGCCTTTTCACCACAGTGATAATCGACGTAAAAACTATAAAATCAATAGTAAAAGTTTTTTTTACCACGGATTTGCTTTTGTTGTACTAAAAGTTGTGGTGAATATTTTTACTACAACATGTATGTGCTGGAAAAATAATTTACTATGGTTTTACTGATCTGATAAAGTTGCAAAACCTCTGATGGTATGCAATAGACAACATGTAACTTGTAGCAGGCTTCATACACTTTTTTCCGTTCTGATACAAGTGCAAATCTCTTTTTGTCTCTAATTGCATCAGAACACGCCTGGCATTGACCTTGTCATTCGATTTGTATAGATCATCCAAAATTGTACCGAGAAAACTGTCACAGACATTCTTCTTTATGTGCATGATATCAATGTTATGTTTTAGCTCAGTAGTAGACCAATACAGAAGCTTGTAGAAAATGCCCATCTTTCTCCAATTCAGTTCGTCCTCACTTTTCATCTTTCTAGCACCCCCGTAGGTAGGTTGCTTTTCTAGAATACTAAGCCTCACACAGCTCAACTGTGCTAAAATACCTGTATTCGTTAGACGAAGAGAATGATGTCACATCTTCATCTTTTTGTCAAAGTCAAGGTTGTTCCTGACATGATGCCTCGACGGAAGGAACCATCGATAACCCACGTAAGCTATCTCACTGATCACACGAACCAAATGTGCCTCTTCATTGCACGTAGGACATGCCATGTAGCCCTAATCGTTCCAACGTGACAGACTACTCATCGTTGGGAAATTGTTAACTGTCCATAACAATGCGACATACATTCTGAACACTGGCCTTTTATTTGTTCTAGCGTCACGTGTGTCACTTTTGTTAGCCCACAACTCCTTCAACTCGTCGATTAATGGTCATAAGAATACATCCATATCCTTACCCAGTTCTTGAGGGCCCAGGATCAAGAGAGTTAGCATGAGGTATTTGAGTTTCATTCATAACCAAGGTGGCAGGTTGTAAGCTGTCACGACAACTGGCCACATACTGCAAGCCTTACTCATGTTGTCAAATGGATTAAATCCGTCTGCGATTAAACCCAATATGACATTCCAGATCTCACTTGTAAAATGCGGATGCTTTCTGTCAAATTCTCGCCACACCTTCCCATCTACAGGATATTGCATCTCATCTTCATCCGTCAATCGATCTATACTGTACCGTCTCATGAGTTTTGTAGTATCCTTCTTGGTGAACATACGTTTAAGTCTGGGAGCCGAGGAAAAATATCGCAACAACTTATGCAGAACATTCTTCCTAGACCCTTTCTCAGAAGTGTGCATCCAACAACTTTTCTAGCAGACTGGACAAGTTTATCTATCAGCGTGCTTACCCCAAAACAGTGCACGGTCATTCTTACAAGCATGAATAGATTTGTAACCCAAACCAAACTTTGTCATCATCTCTTTAGCTTAGTAGTAAGAGTCCACAATGTTCATTTTTGGAAACGCTAGCTTTAATAGCTTCAAAAATCATCGACGGACTTATTTGTCCATTTATTTACGACCTTCATATGCATCAACTTCACTAAAAAGAACAACAAAACTATTGGGTATAGTTCTGAATGCATAGCCTCAAACAATTCGTCATAATAAACATCAAAACCTGCCAAAATGCTCATCACCGACTATATCGTCCATGACATCCATCATCTCATTCCCCACACCAGCCCCATCATTCTCTGTATGCATAATCACATCTTGAACATCATTCTCGTCATGATAAATCCACGTTACATAACTCTCCCCAAAACTACTACAAATATGTGAGCCTCAATAGTTTCCAATAGAGGCGTGAGATCGTTTAAACATCTTGTGCACAAACGTCTAATGACTCTAATCATTTTCCTGTCCTTTACGAATGGCCTAACCCTATTTATAAATTCTTTCAAACCGTTCCAAAATTCTTGCGAATTTGTGCGATGTTTAATATGTGTCCAACTCTTACCAATACCCATATCTAATTTGCTGCAAGAACACAGAAAAATAATAAGTGAAAATTTCTAGTAACGTGAACATGTCCTAAGCCCGCCTTATCACTCTAATTCTAATTAAAAGGTAAGGGCATTAACCATTCATCATTGCTACGCGAATAGCGAATGTATTAATTTTTTCTGTTACCATCACTATTTTCAAGTGTAAATGTCAACAGCATCTCCCCAATGTTCTTCTAAGTGTGCGGTCTATATTAAATATAGTCACACACCCAGAAAACAACAGCGAGATACCAGCGAAATCTACACGCGAAAATATAGGCTTAACAAAAAAATTGTTACAATTTATCATTCACATATCAATGACAAACTCTCCAAAAATAGGAGAATTCAAAGACGAATTTGTAAATCACAAACTGCCCATGATGTGGACATTTTTTAATTTACAAACTAATCTTTAAACAGTTTTCTAAGGTTTATGAAAATGTAGTGTAGTGTATACAATATGATATTTCAAATAATCAAATTCTTGCAATCCACCTAATCAAACTTGTTCTGCGATTTATAATCCCGTAAGTGGACGGATCGTTGACAAGTAATATAGTGATAAAATAAAGTGTCGAACCCACGAGGACTAGATACTAAATTACCAATTAATTTCACAACTCAAATTTTAACAATGGAAATAAACACAGATTCAATTTTTGATTCTTAAGATTCTAAACTAAATTAACTATTTTAATTAAATTGAAATTCGCAATAAGCAATTCTGAAAAATGAGAACGAATTAAAGTTTGACAATACTAGAATTCATGAATCCACCGATACGTTCTACTCAATTATCTGTTAATCACTTTTTTAGCTTTTAATTACCTTGGACTGAAAATCGACGTTCCTAAATTAATCGAAAGCCTCTCTCGATGGTCAATCAAATCTATATGTTATGCGAACTTCATTATCTCTAATTAAGCTTCGAGCATAAACACATACATTAAAATTTCAAGAACGCCTAAATGGATTTCATAAAGCATAATAGTAATCTCTATCTATTATTGGACCCTATGTTATTCAATACCACGTGCTAAATCTATATTGAATCTCTCGACTTCAATACAGATCACAATATATTCTAATGGTGCGCAAGCATTAAAATAATAAAGAAAATCAATCCACGGACAATTAATTACTAAAAAAGAAAAACTGCTAATTAATCAAAACGTGAGGTTTCATCGTTCATCCTATATAAAGTAAATTAGCTGGACATGATTTCTTCAATTAACGAAAGAATTGAATTCATCATGATCCGGGGAAAGGAAAACAAAAAGTAAAATAAAACCCGTGATCTCGGCTCGATGATCTTCGACTTCGCGCCTTGATCTTCGTTCTTGCCTTGTATCTTGTTCCTCTAAAATTCGTCTCCCGCAAAAAGTCTATCTTCTGCCTTTTATACTACTCTCTCCAGATCTCAAAACGTGTGTTTGGTTGTTGAATTTATTTGGACTGGTAGAATTCTAATCGAATCAGGTTTCTGCACAATTTCTGTCGCGATTTGCCTGTGAGATCGCATGGTTACAGGACCTGCGATCGCATGGTTGATCAATTTTACATTCTGCTGGATTTTTCATCTTCTTGCGATCGTACCAGGATACTACCATGCGATCGCATGGTTTATCTTGGTGCTGAGTTTGAATTTCCCGCCTTGGTATTTGCACATCAAGCCCTTGAAGTTTCATTTCTTAGCAATTAGGTCCCATTGTCTTCATTTTTCTCTTTTCATCCCATTGATACTTGGCGTTGATTATTTCCTAGATTGATAAGAAAACACATGCAATTAAACTGAAAACAACTTAAAGAACTTATAATTGTCCATTTTTGTGAGCCCAGATAAGTACAAAATTGTACTTATCAAAACTCATCAACAAAAATTCAACAATGCATAGCAAAAAAAATTATAATAAGATGTGATGAAGACAATACTAGAAATGGGTAAGAGTACAGCTCACCAAAGGTCAAAAAATGACTATTTTTATAGTTTTGGCTACTGAAAATGACTGTTTTTTAGCGCGCAACTCACATATTTTGTAGAGATACATTGATGAAGAATAATGAAGATGAAGTTCTGAAATAAGAGAGGGCTATAGTGGCTATAATGTCGTCTCAATATAGTAAGTCATCCCTACAGATATCCAAAAGGCGTCAATATTTCCCGCTCATCTGACAACTCTGAAGAGATTAAGTAAGTCATCTCTATATATGGACAAAAATTACATGAATATTTCCTGCCTTCTATGAACTATATAGCAACGGCGCATACTGTCGTCGCTATAGATTATGAACTACAGCGACAACTTCTGCACTATTGCAACGAGATATGTTGTCTCTATGTAGTTACACAATATAGCGACGACATTTTTATGTCGTCTCTATTTTCATACACCAATAGCAACGACACTATGCCATCTCTAATACTGTCATCGTTGTAACTCCCATTTCTTGTAGTGGTACTTTACTGAAAATTAACATAGCATATCATGTTACTTCTACGTTGTAACAATTATTCCATGTACAACAATCATAGTGGGGCCAAAATTTAGGACGGTATCCTCAACTCAAATTTTAAAAGATTTGTTAATATTTATGAATTTGAATAGATTTTACGAATTTGAATAGAATTCCACAGAATTTATAAGATTTCAACAGAATCTATATTATAAATTTCAATATATTGTTATGGATTTCTATGAATTCATAAATTTGTGGTCTTTTTATTAAAAATAGTAATTTTACATTGTTTTTATTCTAAATAGTTTAAGTGACTGTCCTATATAAACAAATATTTTGAGTAGAATTTTATAAATATAAAAATTCTTGAAATATAAAGAAATAAAAACTCTTTTTATTCATTGATGAACCTCTTACATGGGTCTTCTTCGTCTACGCAGTCCTTGTCGCTGTAGTTTTCCCACACATACACGTTACCTCATTAATGATTTGGGTAGTGGCCTCTGAATTTTCTATTGTAATTGGATCAGATTAGGGTTCGGGTTATGATTACGGTTCTTGTTTTGGATTTGAACTTGTAATTTGGGATATTAGGGTTCAGGGTCTGATTTTTAAATTTCTACAAATATGATAAAGACACGTTTGGAGATTCTTAATTGTTATAAAGGTGTGTTCAAGATTGCTCACATGGCTGATGTGAATGTTTTAATGGCTATTTTGGTGCCACACTTGGTTGTGTCGGCCATGTGGAATTTTTCGTCAACTTTTACAAATGGGAAGATGATGTGTGGTACATGGTAGACAAGTTACAAAGTTTAGTGAGTAACGAGTTACATTTCAAAGTTTAGTGAGTAAATAGTTACTTGGTCAAAGTTCATTGAGTAAATAGTTACTTCAGTGTGTATTTATTAAATTAACCCACTGATGTGGATAGTTTTAATGGCTGTTTTGGTTCCACGTTTGATTCTATTAACCACGTGAAATTTTTCGTCAACATTTTCAAATGGAGAGGTGATGTGTAGTGGATGGTAGACAAGTTACAAAGTTTAGTGAGTAACAAGTTACATTTCAAAATTGAGTGAGTAAGTAGTTAATTAGTCAAAGTTTAGTATTTATTTATTAAACTAACCCTACAATTTTGAAGAGTTTAATAAATATAGGGAAGAGATAAAGAGTAAATCTAATTATGCATTGGACTATTTGACCAAGATGGGGGGTAGAAAATTTGGGCAAGGTCACATTTTACTGAAATTCGGTACAACATGATGACATCAAACAATATAGAGTCGTTGAATTCGTTGTTCAAGAAAGATCGAAAGTTACCAATTCTGGCACTGATAGAGCACATTGCAATAAGTTGCAAGATGTTGAAGACTCTTAAAGTAAAACTCGGAGTCTTTAGTTCAAATGAGAGATTGTTGAATAAGTGTTTGTTTGTTTTTCAGATTTTACCTATTCTACAACTAACGTTTCATGTGTGTTTGGTTCTTGACTTTAAGTAGGGGCGGACACACATGGAGTCATGTGGGGTCAATTGACCCTACATATTTTTCACAATTTCTTTTAACCTTTTTTCTAATGTGTAATTACCTTACGTTCAATGAAAATAAAAATAGATTCCCATTAAGAATTTGTCAATGAAAATGGACCAATTCCCTATTAAAACTCCCAATCCAGACATAGACCTCACTTTATGTCCAGCCAATTTCTTCATCTCATCTCTTCACTTTAATCGTTTCCAATTTTTTTCTTCCTCTTCCAATTTTTTTGATTAGTTTGCCAATTCTTTCTGCTTTGAACTCCATTCACAACATTTAAGGTAAGACGACAGTTGAATCGATTTTTATATAGAAACCTAACCCTATACCGATTTCTTTTAATCGTTTTTCATATTTAAAAACTAGTTTAGGGTTTACGATAAAAATGTCTGATTATTTGTTGATTTGGAAGGTATTTCAATGGTCTTTTGTACCTGTTTGAGCTGTTGTGAAAATTTTTTGTTCAATTTTTTTAAAAAAAAATTGCCCCGGGAACGATAAGAAAAATAGGAAAATTATTAATTTAATAAATATTAGTATTATTAGTCTAGTTTTCATCTAAATTATACAATTGTGGTAGAAAGGCTAAATGCGTATAAAGTTTAACTTGTATTTGATTGATTTAGAGCAGCTTCATTTATGTTTCATTCGCAGAAATGATTGGATAGTCTTTTTCTTTTTAATAACTATTCTGTTCATTTCGAATTTAACTATGTACTGAATTATGTCAATTGTCTTTATTCACTTTTTAAATTCTATGTTCGGTGCGAATTTATTTTCCTTATTTGTTTGAACTTTATTTGTGATTTCATAGACGTTATATAGTCAATTGGTTTGGGTAGCTTCAATTATTCTATCACTTTCTCCGTCTTCAAAGTTGAAATTTTTTAATATTATTTATTGTGACTTCAATATATTCTTCTCTACCTCGTGAACTCTTTTTCTTCTTTTTTTAATTCATAAACAAACATCCAAACCGTTTGACAATATTGATAACAATATAATTATACGATGTTTTCGAAGTATGAAAACGCATAGGCTATGACTATAGTAATATATTGACTTATTTTATTACTATTATGTTATTTTTTTTTAAAAAAGTTGTATCTATAATTTTGACTCCATAATAAAAAAATGTATAGCTCTACTTCAGTCTTTAAAAATTGTTTGTGGACCTAGGTTTTATCATGTAGTTATTGTACTTCAGTCATTATTTATGAGATGACCGTTGTGTAGTAACTCTATAAAAAGAGCATCAGTGTAAAATTCAAAGCTTGAAACTTCTTCCATTTCTTTCATAATACTAGTATGGGCACGTGCAATGCACGTGATCTATCAATAAATATGAACGTAATAGTTTTTATTACATAAAAATTCTAATCACATACTACAAATGGAATCACAATTCTCATCTAAAACACTATAAACAATAAAATTAGAATCACATACCACATCTAGAATCACAATCCTCTAATTAAAATAATCTAAATCGCTTTATTCAATATTATCAATAATACAATAACCTGAAACACCACACACATGTGTAGATATATGATCTCGCGTGCCCACGGAGGGATTGACTTTCACCGTGACTCTTAACCAGTATAGAGTTAATGTAATCTACATAATGAACATATTTCATAGACTATATAAATGATATTCATAATTGGACGCAAGTAAGCAATTAAAACAAAATGCAATATGAGCAATTCATATTGCATTCCCTATTCCCAAATTAAAGTAAACCTGTCTCCAATTAATGTTGCACCACACCGATATTGGACCTAAACTAATGTATTACTTCGTTCGAAAGTGGAACATCAACACAGGTAATCTTTTCATTACTCAGCTCATTTCCAAATTATATATATTCCCTCTCTTTTCCTATTCTTTTGTACTCTGTATAGTTAAACCATTCAATTTCTACTCTTCAAGATCTTTCTTTTGAGCCATAATCCCATAACAAGACTGTGGAACATCTTTCACAAGGTGAGAAATATGGAGGATGCAAATTGTATCCATATTTCAGTGGTTGTTGCTTGTGATCATCCTGGTGTGCTATTTGACCATGATTAAAGTGCAAATTAGTTTCATAAATTCTTGAGGAACATGGTAAAATAGATTTAAAGGATATGTTTTCCTATGACAGAATAAAGCATGCCTGAATCATAAAATATGCCTTCACTTAGATGTAATATTTGCTAATATATAGAATGTGTCAATTGTGGATCTTTTAAATAGCCTTCAAAAGCATGCCTGAATCATAAAATATGCCCAAAGAGCATGACACCCAAATATCGACCGAAACGGGTGGTGGGACAGGAGAACCAGGACCTGGAGTCGGATGACGCCCGGATGGAGGCCGCGCTCGGGCTGCTGGATGATCAGCCCCTCCAGCAGGGACCCAAGCGTAGTCGTACCCGGAGAAGCCCTTTGCAGCCTGGTTCTTTGGACCACCACAGCTCCCATAACATAGACAAACTGAAGATAATGGCCATACGCTCAGAATCAACGGAAATTAACGACGAAGGAATGGATGAAGAATTGGTATTAGACGAAGGTCTAGATCCCCGAATCATAGCCTCGGATTCTCTCACCTCCCCAGCGGAGGAGCTGGAAACCTTTTCGGTAAGCCCCTTGGAGCCAACCCAGATGCTGCAGGTGGGAGAAAAGCTCGAGGAAAAGATGAAAGAAGAATTAAAACAATTCCTACGAGAGAACGCAGACGTCTTCGCATGGAAACACAGCGACATGGTCGGGATCGACCTATCGATCGCATGCCACGTTTTGAAAACGGATCCGAAAGTGCGCCCCAGGATTCAGAAAAGAAGACCTCTAAGTGCCGAGAGGTACCAGGCCTTGAAAGAGGAGGTGGACAAACTACTGACCAGCGGGTTCATCAGAGAAGCGATTTACCCCCAGTGGGTATCTAACCCGGTGTTGGTTCGGAAAAGTACCAAGAAGTGGAGGGTATGCGTCGACTTCTCAGATCTAAACCAGGCGTGTCCTAAAGATAGTTTCCCATTACCACGCATCGACCAGCTCGTCGACGCAACTGCCGGCCACAAGTTGCTTAGCTTCATGGACGCATACTCGGGCTACAACCAAATTCCGATGTTCACAGGAGACGAGGACCACACGTCGTTTATTACGGAGCGAGGGCTATACTGCTATAAGATGATGCCATTCGGTTTAAAGAACGCGGGAGCCACCTATCAACGGTTGGTAAATCGCATGTTCGTCGGACAAATTGGGAACACGATGGAGGTATACGTCGATGACATGCTGGTAAAGAGCGTCAACGCAGAAGACCACATAGATCACCTAAGGGGGATGTTCGAAACCCTTCGCAGATATCGCATGAAGCTTAACCCCTTGAAGTGCGCATTCGGGGTCGCGTCCGAAAAGTTCCTCGGCTACATGGTCAATCAGCGGAGAATAGAGGCCAATCCCGAAAAGATCAAAGCGCTCATTGAGATGCGGTCCCCATCCTCCTCCAAGGAAGTCCAAAGTCTGACAGGGAGATTAGCGGCTCTGAATCGGTTTATATCCAAGGCGACCGATCGTTGCCAACCTTTCTTTCAAACCATAAAGGGGGGTAAACGGTTCGAGTGGACCGACGAGTGTGAAAAGGCCTTCCAAGACCTCAAGATCTTTCTTGAGAAATCTCCACTGCTATCCAAACCCAAGAACGGAGAAACGTTACTCGTTTACCTCGCCGTCTCGGAAAAGGCAGTTAGCTCGGTGCTCATCCGTGAAGAGGGTCCGGCACAATTCTCCGTCTATTACGTAAGCAAAGCCCTGCAGGACGCGGAAACGAGATATCCAGACATGGAAAAACTCGCCCTGTCGTTAATCGTCGCCTCCAGGAAACTTCGACCATACTTCCAGTCCCACAGCATAGATGTCCTGACGAACCTCCCCTTACGGCAGATACTCCAGAAGCCAGATACTTCAGGACGATTGATGAAGTGGTCGGTAGAACTTAGCCAGTTCGACATCAGTTACAAACCACGGCCTTCGATAAAAGGGCAAGCTTTAGCCGATTTTATGGCTGAGTTCGCCCACATCCCCGATGGTCCGCTTGAAGCCCGACCCTTGGAGGTACCGACATGGAAGTTATATGTCGATGGATCATCGGGAGAGGCCGGGACTGGAGCCGGGATCCTGCTAATCAGCCCGGATGGCCATAATCTCAACTGCGCGCTTCGCCTGGAGTTCAAAGCCTCCAACAACGCAGCAGAATACGAGGCCCTACTAGCGGGCTTGAGGCTAGCGCACGAGATGAAGGCAAGGAAGCTCCAAATCCACAGCGATTTGCAGCTTGTCGTGAGTCAAGTTAATGGAACCTTCGCAGCGCGTGAACAATCCATGGTGTCCTACTTATCCAAAGCTAAAGAACAGTTGTCCCGCTTTGAAGAATACGAACTCCTCCAGATCCCACGAACAGAAAATGGCTACGCGGACGCCCTCTCAAAACTAGCAAGCAGTAGGGACTCCGACCTAATGAAGGCCATCCCAGTTGAAAAGCTTACCCAGCCTTCAACCGAATGCGCTACCGCACCCTCCGTTCTAACCATCCAAGATTCTCCGAAATGGATGAAAGAGATTACCGAGTATCTAGTTAGTCAGGTGGCGCCCGAAGACAAACTAGAGGCATAGAAGCTCCGTAGAAGGGCCGCAAAATTCGTATTACAGGACGGAGTTCTGTATAAAAGGAGATTCAACCACCTCCTCTTGCGCTGCCTAACACAAGAGAAAGCAGTATACGTGATGAAAGAGATACACGAGGGGATCTGCGGCAATCATTCAGGGGGGATGGCCTTGGCGCAGAAAGCCTTGAAACAAGGGTACTATTGGCCGACCATGAAGAAAGATTCTCACAATTTCGCGAAGAAATGTGACAGATGCCAGAAATTTGCGACAGTCCCGAAGCTCCCCGCTCAGAACCTTACTCCGGTCACTAGCCCCTGGCCCTTCGCCAAATGGGGAATTGACTTCATCGGCCCCCTCCGACAGGGAGAGGCGGGGTCAAGTTCGCAATTGTAGCAGTAGATTACTTCACCAAGTGGTGCGAGGCCGAGCCTCTGGCCAAAATCACGGAGGAGAACGCCTGGAGATTTGTATGGAAAAACATAATCTACCGCTTTAGTGTTCCCCATTCTCTCGTCTCCGACAACGGCACGCAATTCGCTGGAATGAAGTTCAACGCGAACTGTGAGAATCTTGGCATCCGAAGGGATTTCTCTACCCCTTATTACCCACAATCCAATGGCCAGGTGGAAGCCGTAAATAAAATCATTAAACATACCCTTAAGCGGAAGCTAGAGTCCGCGAAGGGAGGATGGAGGTATACGTCGATGACATGCTGGTAAAGAGCGTCAACGCAGAAGACCACATAGATCACCTAAGGGGGATGTTCGAAACCCTTCGCAGATATCGCATGAAGCTTAACCCCTTGAAGTGCGCGTTCGGGGTCGCGTCCGAAAAGTTCCTCGGCTACATGGTCAATCAGCGGGGAATAGAGGCCAATCCCGAAAAGATCAAAGCGCTCATTGAGATGCGGTCCCCATCCTCATCCAAGGAAGTCCAAAGTCTGACAGGGAGATTAGCGGCTCTGAATCGGTTTATATCCAAGGCAACCGATCGTTGCCAACCTTTCTTTCAAACCATAAAGGGGGGTAAACGGTTCGAGTGGACCGACGAGTGTGAAAAGGCCTTCCAAGACCTCAAGATCTTTCTCGAGAAATCTCCACTGCTATCCAAACCCAAGAACGGGGAAACGTTACTCGTTTACCTCGCCGTCTCGGAAAAGGCAGTTAGCTCGGTGCTCATCCGTGAAGAGGGTCCGGCACAATTCCCCGTCTATTACGTAAGCAAAGCCCTGTAGGACGCGGAAACGAGATATCCAGACATGGAGAAACTCGCCCTGTCGTTAATCGTCGCCTCCAGGAAACTTCGACCATACTTCCAGTCCCACAGCATAGATGTCCTGACGAACCTCCCCTTACGGCAGATACTCCAGAAGCCAGATACTTCAGGACGATTGATGAAGTGGTCGGTAGAACTTAGCCAGTTCGACATCAGTTACAAACCACGGCCTTCGATAAAAGGGCAAGCTTTAGCCGATTTTATGGCTGAGTTCGCCCACATCCCCGATGGTCCGCTTGAAGCCCGACCCTTGGAGGTACTGACATGGAAGTTATATGTCGATGGATCATCGGGAGAGGCCGGGGCTGGAGCCGGGATCCTGCTAATCACCCCGGATGGCCATAATCTCAACTGCGCGCTTCGCCTGGAGTTCAAAGCCTCCAACAACGCAGCAGAATACGAGGCCCTACTAGCGGGCTTGAGGCTAGCGCACGAGATGAAGGCAAGGAAGCTCCAAATCCACAGCGATTTGCAGCTTGTCGTGAGTCAAGTTAATGGAACCTTCGCAGCGCGTGAACAATCCATGGTGTCCTACTTATCCAAAGCTAAAGAACAGTTGTCCCACTTTGAAGAATATGAACTCCTCCAGATCCCACGAACAGAAAATGGCTACGCGGACGCCCTCTCAAAACTAGCAAGCAGTAGGGACTCCGACCTAATGAAGGCCATCCCAGTTGAAAAGCTTACCCAGCCTTCAACCGAAGGCGCTACCGCACCCTCCGTTCTAACCATCCAAGATTCTCCGAAATGGATGAAAGAGATTACCGAGTATCTAGTTAGTCAGGTGGCGCCCGAAGACAAACTAGAGGCATAGAAGCTCCGTAGAAGGGCCGCAAAATTTGTATTACAGGACGGAGTTCTGTATAAAAGGAGATTCAACCACCTCCTCTTGCGCTGCCTAACACAAGAGGAAGCAGTATACGTGATGAAAGAGATACACGAGGGGATCTGCGGCAATCATTCAGGGAGGATGGCCTTGGCGCAGAAAGCCTTGAAACAAGGGTACTATTGGCCGACCATGAAGAAAGATTCCCACAATTTCGCGAAGAAATGTGACAGATGCCAGAAATTTGCGACAGTCCCGAAGCTCCCCGCTCAGAACCTTACTCCGGTCACTAGCCCCTGGCCCTTCGCCAAATGGGGAATTGACTTCATCGGCCCCCTCCGACAGGGAGAGGCGGGGTCAAGTTCGCAATTGTAGCAGTAGATTACTTCACCAAGTGGTGCGAGGCCGAGCCTCTGGCCAAAATCACGGAGGAGAACGCCTGGAGATTTGTATGGAAAAACATTATCTGCCGCTTTGGTGTTCCCCATTCTCTCGTCTCCGACAACGGCACGCAATTCGCTGGAATGAAGTTCAACGCGAACTGTGAGAATCTTGGCATCCGAAGGGATTTCTCTACCCCTTATTACCCACAATCCAACGGCCAGGTGGAAGCCGTAAATAAAATCATTAAACATACCCGTAAGCGGAAGCTAGAGTCCGCGAAGGGAGGATGGGCCGAAGAGTTACCCGAGACCTTGTGGTCCTACCGAACCACCTCTCGCACGGCCACTGGCGAAACCCTGTTCTCCATGGCATATGGGGCAGAGGCTATGATCCTCGTCGAGATAGGGATACCCTCGCCCAGACACCTACACTTCAATGAAGTGATCAACGAGGATTTACAAAAAGCAGGCCTCGACCTACTGGATGAGAGACACACGGAATCACAACTGCACCTCGCGGTTTACCAACGGAAGATGGCCCGATATTATAACTCCAAGGTCAGGGGTAGAAACTTTCGTGTCAATGACTTTGTCCTAAAGAAAATATTCCAAGCTAATAAGGAAGCAGGGACCGGAACCCTGGGGCCCACCTGGGAAGGGCCGTACAAGGTCATCGAAGAGGTCCGTCCAGGAACTTATAGACTAGAAGATTCCGAGGGGCAAGAGACGAGGCATCCTTGGAACATCGCCCACCTGAGACCATATCACTAGTAATACAGTTTTTAGTAATTTTCTTCTGTTGGTTTCCTTATGATTTTTTGACGGACGTCATGAAACACGGCGCCGATTAATAATGTCCGTCCTTTATGAATTCAAAGTGTTCCACATACAACGAGTACTGACACGGCAGCGAGGGAGTGTGGTTCGCGGCCAACTCTATTAACTCGCTGGGTAAATATTTTACGCGTAAGCAGGCAGTTACAAAGTACACGGCAGCGAGGGATTGTGGTTCACGGCCAACTCCATTAACTCGCTGGGTAAACATTTTACGCGTAAGAAAGCAAGTACGAAAACACGGCAGCGAGGGATTGTGGTTCGCGGCCAACTCCGTTAACTCACTGGGTAAATATTTTACGCGTAAGCAGGCAATTACAAAGTACACGGCAGCGAGGGAGTGTGGTTCGCGGCCAACTCCGTTAACTCGCTGGGTAAATATTTTACGCGTAAGCAGGCAATTACAAAGTACTCGGCAGCGAGGGAGTTTGGTTCGCGGCCAACTCCCCTACCTCGCTGGGTAAATATTTTACGCGTGAATAAGTGTCACCGGTTCGGCAGTGGGAGAATCTGGTTCACGGCCGACCCACTGGGTGAATATCTAACGCGTTATCAATCGAATGCAATTGAATCGGCAGCTAGAAAGTAGGGTTCGGAGCCTGTTAACTCGTGGAATGAGCATTACGCACGTAAAACAAATCTCGCAATTCGCTAGACAAACATCCGGCGCGGATGAATACAACTAAGGATCGAAGGATGGCGAGGGAGTATGGTCCGCGATCAACTCTAAGCTCGACTAGCAAGGTAACAAGTGCGGAAACATTTGAAACAAACGTAAAAACTTCCGCTACAAACTCGTTATTTGATTACACAAAAACCGATGCAACAGCACGGCGGGAAAATTTTGACCTACGCATGCAACACTACGTTTCGGTATAACCCGGTACCCCCAGTTTCGCCAGGAGGCCTTTAGCCTTCGCCAGTTCGTTTGATACTTCGGTCAGCTCCTTATCTTTGGCTTGTATCATATTCTGGCACGATTTCAACTGGGACTCAGCCTTCTTCTGGGCAACGACACACACTTTTTGGATTGTCTGGGCTTTCGTAACGTCATACGTGGCACGACTGCGCGCATCTTTCGAAAACGCGAGTCTTGCCCGAAGGCGTTTGACTTCGGCCCTCAACGCCTCGACATTTTCATCCTCTCCAAGAGCAGACTGTATTTCAGCAACCCTCATCTCCAGCATTTTATACAACTCACAATTTAAGACATGACTGCGAGAGGTGTACATTTCGGCTAGCTTCATCAACTCCGTCACCTCCGCGGCATCTACCGCCTTCCTAAAGGGGGATGTCCAGTATTTGTGGACTGAGGTAGCCACAAGTGCAACCGCTGGGGACAGCTTCTCAACGACCGACAGATCCAGATCATCCTGACGGGCCCCAATGTTGATATACTCACACCTGCCGAGAGGGAGAGAAGCAGGCATTCGGGACGCCTGTTCCTCACTCTCGACCTTTGGTCTCTTACCCACTGGCGACCGAACATTCCCGGCAGGGGACCCACGACTAGCAGAATCCGGAACGCCTACTCTCACTCCCGGCGCAGGGGAAACGGACGGTTGACCTGCCGCCGTCTCCGGATCCTGCAACCCTGTGGGCCCGGACCCAGGCACCCCAGGTGACGCCAAATGGGGATGGGAGACATCCTCCACTATGCCCCCAAGCCTAATTTTGAATTTAGGGACTTTGGAAAAGTGGAAGCCCGACATGGTCGACAAAGTTCAAAGGTCTAGGTATGACAGCGGAACGACAGAAGAGTGCTGATTTAGGGATGCCCTGTCGCATTATATAAGCCCAACGGGATACCAATAGTCAGGTGAATCGACACGTGGCGGAGAATTTGAAACACATATGATAAACCCTAAGGGAATATATCTAGACGATTGGGGGCGCGGGGGGTGTGACTACGCGAACGCTAAGGCATGATAAGACTACCGCCGACGCCCACCCAAGTCAGGTCAAGTTCGTTAGACGCTCGCACCAACCCCATCGAAATTCCTACACAGCGGCGGGGTATCGGTTGTTCGCCACCTCAGTCTTGTACCAATGACTACGCAAAGCTAAACATCGACGAGACTCGGAACAAGTATGTAAAGCATGGGCATCAAACACATGATAAGGGTACAAGCATACAGATACGAAGGTAACTCGGCATCCTTTTTATTACATACGGTACACAATACAAGAGAAGGTATAACTGCAAAATGTTCTAAAACCCCAGCTGCCTCTCTGGGTCAGCACATAACTGGGGTAGCTAGATCTACGAAACCTACCCCCTAGTTTCCTCTGGCATCGTCCAGGTTAGGGAACCTGACTCCATTTTGATAGGGGGTCCCCCGAGCCAACCTGGGTTAATTTGGTGGCTAATTAGACCATGCTGCTCAAAAAAGGCCGTTGATGCCTTTCTTGGCAGCAGGAGAACCCTTCCGCCGCCTCATCCACAGTTCAGGGAAGGGCCGGGCCAAGGCTGCTAAGCCTAGATTCCCTCCCTGGACGTTTGGTCTCCTGAACGTTGATTGGCACATCCTTTGGTCCTCTGAACGTTGATTCTCAGATTCACAGGCATCTCGGTTGCCAACCCCCCAACCGCACCACCATCACACGTCCTCTATTCTTATCTTGATCACACGGTTATTACAAGTTATATGACAAGTTATATGACAAGTTGATTACGACTGAATCACGATAGAAGACTACTGTTACGCCAGCATCCTATTTATAAAGGGCTACATCGGAAAGAAGAGCAATGCAATAAATACAGGCATGATCGGGAACCTGGAACGACGCACGGACGTTCTACCTCCCCAAGGCATTGAAGACGCCAACTTTCCGGATTCCACCGAAAGTCTACGCCATTAATGCTAGGGAAATGATTCCCAAATTTAAAAGCGCCCCCATATTCCCTCTCATGCGACCGCATTTAATACATACACCCCCCCCCCCCACCCATTCATGATTACGCCATCAGAGGGCATGCCAGCATTGGCCTGGCCCCTTGAAGCCCTCACCCGTCATAAATGTTCGGCTTCGAACTTGGGGGACTATACTAGGTAGGACGAATTACTCCATGCCGAACCACCTTAAGAAACACTTCCTGCGAGGCACATCAACATTCTGCTTATCCTCACAAGTCCCACGCCTAGCATAAATAATAGGCTTGGACTTGGGGGACTATTGTTACCGCACGATTACGATATGGCCGCCACGTCAGCCAAAGCCCTATCTAAGCCCAGTAAGGGCCCAGTTTGCATTCTGTCAAGAACTCTATTTGGGCCCTGCTGGGGGCCCGTAACGCGCTTGGGCCTTCGGCGCCTAGGAATCCGCAAGTCACATAAAGGGCTTCGGCGCCCTCATGCGAACCATAAGGCCTCGTCGGGTCTCGCGTCATTCACAACCAGCAAGCGACTCGATATGCCAGGGCAGCCAGAGGAATAATTAAAGGAAGATCGCGTTGATTGGGCGCACAAATCTCCACAAGGAAACACAATCGTGATCTCCTAAAAATCATGCAACGTGATAAACTCCAAGAAGGTAGGCAATCTCGGGTATCTTTATCACGTAAGGAAGGAGGATCCGATTGGGAACCGAATTGATTTGTCTTCCAAATCAATTAGAATTCTTGCGCTATAAATACAACGTCTCCGGTGGTCCCAAGGTACGCACTTTTTACGCTTACGAATCCCACCCTAAACTCTGCTCAAATCTCTGCCTGCTTGTCTCTCCCACACCCCTCTTTTGTTCCCGCCCCCGCGTATCCTTCATATACCGGCTGTTGACTTGATCGTCGGAGTACCAACGATCGCCGGACCCTTTTTCTCTGGAGATCTTGGTGCCTAACGGTCGTCCTAGTGTGCAGGTAACATACGAGCTGGCAGAGGAGTGACTGGAGATCTGTTGGCACGTGGACTAGTACAGGTTCAGACGTCAACAGTAATATATTGACTTATTTTATTACTATTATGTTATTTTTAAAAAAAAAAAGTTGTATCTATAATTTTGACTCCATAATAAAAAAATGTATAGCTCTACTTCAGTCTTTAAAAATTGTTTGTGGACCTAGGTTTTATCATGTAGTTATTGTACTTCAGTCATTATATATGAGATGACCGTTGTGTAGTAACTCTATAAAAAGAGCATCAGTGTAAAATTCAAAGCTTGAAACTTCTTCAATTTCTTTCATAATACTAGTATGGGCACATGCAATGCACGTGATCTATCAATAAATATGAACGTAATAGTTTTTATTACATAAAAATTCTAATCACATACTACAAATGGAATCACAATTCTCATCTAAAACACTATAAACAATAAAATTAGAATCACATACCACATCTAGAATCACATACCACATCTAGAATCACAATCCTCTAATTAAAATAATCTAAATCGCTTTATTCAATATTATCAATAATACAATAACCTGAAACACCACACACATGTGTAGATATATGATCTCGCGTGCCCACGGAGGGATTGACTTTCACCGTGACTCTTAACCAGTATAGAGTTAATGTAATCTACATAATGAACATATTGCATAGACTATATAAATGATATTCATAATTGGACGCAAGTAAGCAATTAAAACAAAATGCAATATGAGCAATTCATATTGCATTCCCTATTCCCAAATTAAAGTAAACCTGTCTCCAATTAATGTTGCACCACACCGATATTGGACCTAAACTAATGTATTACTTCGTTCAAAAGTGGAGCATCAACACAGGTAATCTTTTCATTACTCAGCTCATCTCCAAATTATATATATTCCCTCTCTTTTCCTATTCTTTTGTACTCTGTATAGTTAAACCATTCAATTTCTACTCTTCGAGATCTTTCTTTTGAGCCATAATCCCATAAGAAGACTGTGGAACATCTTTCACAAGGTGAGAAATATGGAGGATGCAATTTGTATCCATATTTCAGTGGTTGTTGCTTGTGATCATCCTGGTGTGCTATTTGACCATGATTAAAGTGCAAATTAGTTTCATAAATTCTTGAGGAACATGGTAAAATAGATTTAAAGGATATGTTTTCCAATGACAGAATAAAGCATGCCTGAATCATAAAATATGCCTTCACTTAGATGTAATATTTGCTAATATATAGAATGTGTCAATTGTGGATCTTTTAAATAGCCTTCAAAAGAATTTTATTTTATTTTTTGATGAAGATGAATTTGCCATACGTGTAGCAGCTATCAAACAAGTGAACAATTCTTATCTACATGTCAATAATATCCCCGATCAAGCAAATAATTGTGAGGGGCTACCTAGCTAGTCTTTGGTCTTTTAAAACTAGAGATGCATAACTTTTTTGGGAATATGTTGTTCAGCCTCCTCTCATAAAGAGTTTCCCCTCCCCCCTGGCCCTCGTCCTCGTCCTCACCCTCGCCCTCGCCCTCGCCCTCGCCCTCGCCCTCGAGATAATAAAAATGTATAACATCACCATACAAGGAAAAATCATTAGTAAAATAGTCATAGCAAACATGCCTATAAAACCTACAAGATATAAAGTACAAAAATAGCAATTAAAATCAACAATTTTGAATTCAAAAGATTGTTCTTTGCTAGCAAGTTAGTAAAATAGTGCTCTTTTAATAAAATATTTAGTAGTTGTAAGATAAATAATAACTCACTCAAATAAAAATATCCAAAAAATATTTACACGAACTCCCCAATCGACTCATTAATAAATAGAGGAATCAATCATGGAAGAAATGGCCCAAACAATCATATTTTTTAAAAATACAATCAACGACAATATACCATTACAAATTGAGTTTCACAAGTACTTCAATAAGTTTCAACATGCATTATACTAACCCAATTTTTTTATAGGGTCTTATCTAAATGATCATTCTCCTTTGCTTCAATTAGCATTCTCAGCATCAATGATAAACTCCACTAACTTCATTGAGCTCTCCAACTCACCTTTGTTGTTTACAACCACATAATCAAACTTTTTCAAATGCCTCACAGATCTTCCCTAGCTGTCAAAACCCTCATGAGTCTCTTTCACCTAGAGGTAACAAAATTGGCCCGGTCCGCGAACCGGCCCATGTAGCCCGCCTTCTTGGGTTGAGTTGGCCCTAGCTCAAATAAAATTGGGCCAAGATGGCCCAGCCCATCTAGCCCACGGGCTAGTTGGGCCGGCCCGATTTTGATTTGATTTTGATTTTGATTTTATTTTTTGGGCTTCTTAACACTAATTAACTCATTTTGTGAATAGCCCCAATACATAATTCAAATAATATCAAGGGATTTTTTCATAAATAAATTACTTTTTAAAAATAATTCTAATTTTATCAACTTAACAAATTTATTTTAAAAATACTACATTCTTAAAATCATATTAATTAATAAAATAATAAATTAAAATCAAATCTATACCACAAAATGTATATTTTCACGTGTATTCACTTAAATTTGCACTTGAGTCATTGATTATTTGCACAATAAGTCCTTCATCTTTATAAAAGTTTCACTTTAGTCCCTATACTTCTTATTTCATTTCAATTTCATCCTCTTTTATTTGCAACCTAAGTCCTTCAACTTTTAAATTTTTACAACTTGATCCCTATATTTATACTTTTATATCAATTTAGTCCTTTATAGTATCACTATTTGATACATATGTTACAAATGATATGTTGTATCAATATTTGATACAAATGTTACAAATGATATTTTTAAAAAGTGTACAAATAGTTTACAATTAACAAAAAAAATTATTATTTTGAAAGAAAATTGACGTTTATCTATTAACTAATACATGAGAGTCCCAATTTTATAAATTATTCTTTTTAAAAATATCTATATAGTCTAAATTTATTTATCTAAGATTGTATTTGATGTAATGTATTAGATTGTATAAAAAATTTATTTTAAAAAAAAAAGAAAAAAAAAAGAAAATTAAGATAAGTTGGGCCAATGGGTTGGACTGGGCTAACATATTTTTGGCCCATACAAAACTGGGCTGGGCCAGCCTAGTCCAGTTTCATGTGTAGCCATGTTCTGGCGGGTTGAGCTGCCAACCCAGCCCATTTGCTAGTTCTACTTTCACTTTTGTCTTCCTATCAATCAATCTCTTCATGAATGCCTCCTCACTCTCAGCCACCAAGAACACAAAAATCGCATTCTCCCTCAATATCCTTCTCAACGTCATGGCACCTGTATATTCACTCTCAATAAAAATGTCACTCCCATTCTACATGTATTGGCTAATTTGCTGCTTTGGGATCTCCTTATAATCAGCATACTCCAATGCATACTCAAAGAGCTCATTTTTCTGGATCATAGATAAAAAATTCCTCTTTACTCACAAAAATGTAATCTTTTCCATCAACTTCTCCCATCCTTTTAGCTGGCTAGTTGTTGTAATCACAAAATAAAAATTTTCTCCTACTTCTCTCAATCTTTTGATCATCACATCTTTGCCAACACCATTTTAACCACTTATCATAATAATTAAAGGTCCAGAGTTCAAGACTATGGGATAAGAGCTAAAGGACGAGCCAAAGAGACCTCCAGGGGCAGAAATGCCTCAAGAAAGACAAAGTGTGATAGTCTGATAGAAAAGAGATTATATCATATGGTTTTTCTTCAATCAAGAAACAAGATTGCAATATTAGAACAATACATAAACTACTTAATCTACAGACCCCAAAAAAAAAATTCTTAGTAGAAAACAACAAAATCAGCAGAAAAATGTCCAATAATTACATGATCAACAAGCAAAAATTATGAACAAATAAATCTGGGTTTAGGCAAAGACCAATTTTTCAATTTTTACTTCATTAAAAAATGTTATGATTGAAGCTCAATAATAAGATTTGAGCTCAACCAGAACTGAATTCTAGAACCTCAATGTAAATTCAATATCCAGAATTCAAAATCAAACTCAATTCTTTAATTTCATTAAGAACAGAAAGGGAATAAGGGAGATAACAGAAAACAAAAAAGGAGAAATGGGATGAAGAAATAGAATTTGGCAGAATCCAACTAACAGTTTTCAATCTTTCCTCCCAGACGAGTGTATATATATGTATGGATAAAACGTGAAATGAAAGAAACAACTTATAAAAAACGTAAAGTAATTCCTCAGCAATTCCAGGGACTGAAACGACGCCGTATCCTTTAATGAGAAACGACACCGTATTGCACCATTATTTCCTTTCAAATTTCCGTTAAGTTGGTTGGCACTGTTTGCCCTTCTTCTTCAGCTTATCTCTGCCATTTACTGTGCTTACTCACTGTTTTAGCTCATGACAAACCTCCGCCCTTAAACAAACCTTGTCCCCAAGGTTTAAAATCCTGATAGGTCTTCAAAATTTCTTCAGAGTCAGCCCAAGTAGCATCTTCAGTTGGATGTCCCTTCCATTTAATCAGCCACTGTGTCCCAGCTTGATTTCCTTTTTGAAAAATTTTTGTTTGTAAAATTTCTTCTGGTTGTTTCACTTCTTCCTCTGTTAATTCAGTAGGTAGTGTAGCAACTACTAAGGCTGCACAAAAAAACCGCGAAACTGCAAACCGAACCGAAACCGTTGGTTCGGATCCACGTGGACCCGTGGTTTTTTTTCTCTTAAACCGAACCAAACCGTTTCAAAATGGTTTGGTTTAGGTTTCAATTTTCAAAAACCGCACAAAACCGAACCGAACCGCTTTTAAATTTTTAAATTAAAAAATAATTTTATTTAATTATAAATATTACAATTTTAAAAAATGTAAAGTTGGTATGTTGCTAGATGCTAACTTGCTACTATTTTTTTGTCTTTTTATTTGTATTTCGAATTTTAGACAAATGTAAATGTAATTTAACGTTTAACATTATTATTTCTCGTTTAAACTTATATGTTAACTTGTTTTAAATATATTATTATAATATCGATAGGTAAACCGCGGATTAAAACCGAACCAAACTGCAAATAATGGTTTGGTTTGGTTTGGTTTGAAAAATAAAATGGTTTGGTTTGGTTTGGAAAAACTCCAAACCGCATAAAATGGTTTGAGTTGAAAATATGGCACAAACCGCCCAAACCAAACCGCGTTCACCCCTAGCAACTACCACTGCTTTATTCCCCAACTTCTTTTTTAGCAATGAAACATGGAAGGTAGGATGAATCTTTGTTCCCAATGGAAAACTGAGTTTGTAGGCCACTGCACCAATTCGTTTCTCAACCTGATATGGACCATAATATCTTGGACTTAATTTCTGATTAATCCTCTGAGCAACTGACTTCTGTTGGTATGGATGCAATTTCAAATACACCCAATCTCCTACTTGGAATTCCCTCTCAGTTCTCTTCTGGTCAGCATATGTTTTCATCCTAGCTCTTGCTAGAGCTAAATTCTCCTTCAACTGCTCATTCATTTTATATCTCTCTTTCAACAAGTCTTCTACTGCAGCCACATTAGTTTGTTGATAAGGTCCCAATGCCAGTCTAGGAGGAGGAAATCCATACAATGCTTCAAATGGTGTCTGTTTAATAGCTGTATGATGAGTAGAGTTGTACCACCACTCAGCTAGGGATAGCCACTTGGCCCAGGCCTGGGGTCTGTAGTAGGTCATACACCTCAAATACATCTCAAGACATTGATTCAACCTTTCTGTCTGCCCATCAGTCTGTGGGTGGTATGCAGTACTGAAATGAAGTTGGGTTCCCAGGAGGTTAAATAATTCTTGCCAAAATACACTTGTAAATATCTTGTCCCTATCAGTCACCAAACTCTGAGGCAACCCATGCAATTTGTATATGTTATCAAGGAATAGCAGGGCTATCTTCTTGGCTGTGTAGGGATGGGTTAATGCTATAAAGTGACCAAATTTAGTGAATCTATCCACCACCACTAAGATCACATCTTTCCCTTCAGATTTAGGCAGCCCTTCAATGAAATCCATGGAGATATGACTCCAAGCATGCTGGGGTGCAGGTAAAGGTTGGAGTAAACCTGGATACTGCACATGCTCATCTTTGCATCTTTGACAAACTTCACACTGTAACACTTCCCTTTTAATCTCTTGAGTCATTCCTGGCCAGTAGAAATGTTGTTTGGCCCTAAATATACTTGCTTGCACTCCAGAATGTCCACCCTCCTGTGAAGCATGGATGTTGTTAATTAACTTCTGTCTGATGTCATTTCCTTTCCCCACACATAATTTGTTCCTGTATTTTAACAGACCATTCTTATATTGATACTCTCCCCTTGCATCTGGATTCAACAAGGCTTTCTGTATTTCCTCTTTTGGCCATTCCTCACTGTCATAGCTGCTTATAATTTCTTCTATCCAGGCTGGTCTAACTTGTGATATAGCATTTGTCTCTCCATCATTTTCTGTTCTCCTGGATAAGGCATCTGCTACCAGATTCTCAGCACCCTTCTTATACTGGATTTCATAATCCAGTCCTAAAAGTTTGGTTAACCATTTCTGCTGCAATGGTGTAGTAATCCTCTGTTCAAGTAGATATTTTAGAGATTGATGATCAGTCTTCACAATGAAGTGATGTCCCTCCAAATAATGTCTCCATTTGGTTATGGCAGTAACCAATGCTAGTAATTCCTTCTCATAAATAGACATTCCCAGCTTGGTAACCCCAATTGCCTTACTGATATATGCTAATGGTCTCCTGTCCTGCATCAAGACTGCTCCAATTCCACCATAACAAGCATCTGTTTCAACTACAAATGTTTTCTCAAAATTAGGCAGGGCTAAGACTGGAGTTGAACTCATAGCTGCCTTCAGAATTTTGAAAGCAGATTCTGCTGTCTCATCCCAATTGAACTTATTTTTCTTTAGCAACTCAGTAAGGGGTCTTGCTAAAGTGCCATAACCTTTGACAAATTTCCTATAGTATCCAGTTAGACCCAGAAATCCCCTTAATTGCTTGAGATTAGTAGGAGAATTCCAATTCTGCATAGCTTCAATTTTCTTGGGATCTGCTGCTACTCCAGTTCTGGATATAATGTGGCCAAGGTATTCAACCTGTGTCTGTCCAAATGAACATTTGCTGCGTTTAGCATACAGTTGGTGCTTCCTCAGCAATCCCAATACCACCTTCAGATGTTCACAATGGTCCTCCAAACTCTTACTGTAAACTAAAATGTCATCAAAGAATACCAGAATGAAATCTCTCAGGAATTCCTTGAAAACATCATTCATTAAACTTTGGAATGTGGCAGGTGCATTAGTCAATCCAAAGGGCATCACCTTGAACTCATACAACCCCTGATGTGTCTTAAATGCAGTTTTGTAAATGTCTTCAGACCTGACCCTAATCTGATGATAACCAGACCTCAGGTCAATCTTGGTGTAGTATCTAGCCCCATGTAATTCATCAATTAACTCATCTATCAGAGGCATGGGGTATTTATCCTTAACTGTAAGGTTATTCAGCTGTCTATAGTCAACACAAAACCTCCAAGACCCATCTTTCTTTTTCACTAGAAGAACAGGGGATGCAAATGGGCTGTTACTGGTTTGTATAATTCCTCCTTCCATCATTTCTTTCACCATCTTCTCTATTTCAGTCTTCTGTATAAATGGACATCTGTAGGGTCTCATTTTAAAGGGTTGTGCTCCCTCTTTGAGAGGTATATGATGGTCATGAGACCTAGGGGGTGGCAATCCTATAGGATCTGAAAATACATCATCAAACTCCCTGACTATGTCTTGAATTGGATTAGGAATTAAACTGATTTCCTTGTCCTCAGCAATTGCCCAAAATTGTCCCATCAATCCATACTCCTGCTGGATCAGCCATTTATCCATTTGTTTCCCTTCAATCCACTCTATTCTGCCACTTTGTTCTCTACTAGTCAGCTTCACTGTCTCATCCCCCTTCTTGAAACTAATGGAACTCTGATCAAAGTCAAATGTAATAGGACCAATTTGGCTAAGCCAATCTACCCCCAGCACCATATCACTGCCCCCTAGTTTCAATGACCTGAGCTTGAATTGGAACTCCAAATCCTGCATCTGCCATACTAAGGGTTTGCATAGGGCTTTACTCTCAAGTTTCTGCCCATTTGCTACAGAGACCAGCATGACCTTAGAGAAGTCAGTGGTATATTTCAGCAATTGCACCAGTTTCTCATCTATAAAACTGTGAGTACTACCATTGTCAATGAGTATGGACACCCTTTTTCCTTTGATTTTACCAGGGATTCTAATAGTCTTGTACCTCATATTTCCTACTAAGGCACTCACAGAAATCTGCATCACTTCCTCTTCTTCCTTGCTCTCTACATTTTCTTCTGACTCCAGTTCTTCCTCCAGAGGTCCTTCTTCCCTCTCATCTTCCACAACTATGAAGTTTATCATTCTGTTTTTGCAAACATGCCCAAATGTATATTTTTCATCACATTTAAAGCATAGTCCCAATTTTCTTTTGGTTTGAATATCAGTGGGTGTGATTGTTTTATAAGTGGAGTTAGGATTCTTTGTGACTATGGGAGAAGATGTATATGGTTGAGTAGGGGTTTCACTAGGCTTGCTGTAGGGAGTTTTTGTGGGAATGAAAGGTTTAAGGTTCTTTGTGGTTTTATTTAAGGCCATAATGGTTGATTCTTGTAAGAGGGCAATTTCAAAGGCTTGGGTTAGGGAGGTCGGTTTGATCATCTTCACCATGGACTTAATTTCCCCTTTCAGTCCACTGGTAAAAATACTGATATAGTATGATTCAGGTAGGTTGGGTAATGCTACCATAGCTTGGGATTTCAACTCTTCAAACCTCTCCAAGTACTCCATTACCCCTCCATATTGTCTAATTTTACTAAAGGTCTCCACTACTTCTTCTCCTGTGTTTTCTGCAAACCTCCTGCAGATTTCAGTAGCCATCACACTCCAATCAGCTCTAGGATTACTAGCTAAGAATCCATGAAACCAAATGTCAGCCCTTCCCTTAAGGTACATCTCAGCAATCTCTATTTTCATGTCTCCAGGTATTTGGTGGATTTGGAAGTATTTGTTGGCCTTCCTCACCCATTCCCTTGGGTTCTCCCCTTCGAAGTGTGGAAAATCTATCTTGGGAATTTTGGTGTTCATCCTCATATCATATCCCCCTCGGTTCATTCTTCCTTCTCCACCATCATTCCTCCCAGCTATACTACCCCCTTCACAGCTAGTCCCAATATTGATCTCTTCAACTTGTTTATCCTTTGAGACACTTAATTTAGCTAGCATAGCTACAATGGAATCATATTTATCATTCATCTCATGCATATAACTATCAATTTTCTCTTGCTTACCACAGAATGTCCTTAGCAGCTTTTCTGAGGATTCCACCTTGCCAGACAAAATGGTGACAGCAGCTCCTAAGTCACTCACATCTTTGTCCAATCTCTTCCATTGATCCTCGTTTGCTCTTTGCCTGGTTTCCATTGGTTCGTTCACAGAATCGTCTTCTCTGATACCAATTGTTATGATTGAAGCTCAATAATAAGATTTGAGCTCAACCAGAACTGAATTCTAGAACCTCAATGTAAATTCAATATCCAGAATTCAAAATCAAACTCAATTCTTTAATTTCATTAAGAACAGAAAGGGAATAAGGGAGATAACAGAAAACAAAAAAGGAGAAATGGGATGAAGAAATAGAATTTGGCAGAATCCAACTAACAGTTTTCAATCTTTCCTCCCAGACGAGTGTATATATATGTATGGATAAAACGTGAAATGAAAGAAACAACTTATAAAAAACGTAAAGTAATTCCTCAGCAATTCCAGGGACTGAAACGACGCCGTATCCTTTAATGAGAAACGACACCGTATTGCACCATTATTTCCTTTCAAATTTCCGTTAAGTTGGTTGGCACTGTTTGCCCTTCTTCTTCAGCTTATCTCTGCCATTCACTGTGCTTACTCACTGTTTTAGCTCATGACAAAAAAAAACTTATTTTTCTCAAAAAAAGAAAGAGCAAAAAATTAAAAAAATAGATGATTGAAACAAAAAATAAAAATAAAAAATAGATGATTTTTCCTTCTCTGTTGTATTAACTAAGAAATAGTAGATTGAAAAAAAAAATTAAAAAATACAATCTGACTGAAGAAGGAAATGAATAAAAAATTGGTGGACAGCAGTGGCAGTGTCAGTCTAAGATGAAGCGGCTGTGGAGGTGGCTTATGCGGCCGATGGGGGCTGAGCAGGAACATGGTTAGGGTTGTCATTTTCAGTTTTGTATCAATCTCTTCTCAGCGTATGTTGAAAGTGTAAAAGTTTGGGTTACTGTTTAAAATGATAAAAAATAGTATCGTTTTTGTTGACCATTAGTAACTAATATTCGCACTTTTAATATAGGTAGGATAGCACTACTTTTTACTACTGTTCTAAAAGGCTCGCATAGGCGCCTATGCTCTGCTTAGACTTGAAACTCGACATCGACGTCTAACCATGCTTCACGCATCGCTCTTATCTCGTCATTTCCTAGGCCTCATTTATGTCCAAAAAGTTTGAAATTCGACCTCTATACCTAGTCACGCTTTACGTTTTTTAGAACACTGATTTTTACAGTGATGTGAGATACAAATAAACACGACAAAGGTGGTGCGAAGACATTTTTAATTAAATTTATTTAACAAAGATATATTAGATAAAAAAAAAATTAAGAGGAGTAAAAAACCAGTTTGACCATTGAATTTATGGGTATGCCTTATTTTAGTCACTAGACTTAATTTTCTTACAAAGTTAGCACGAACTTTAATTTCCTACCTCGTTAGTGATTGTACTCCATTCAATTTTTGAAAATTAATGGAACTATGAGCGTGACGGGCAGAAATTCTAGATTAAATGATTTTAAAAGTTAATTTTGAATAAAACTTGCACGCGATGTATGAAACTTGAGTTTTAGGGATTTTATTTCAATTGGTTACAAAATATGTTTTATTTCAGGGTAATTTTCACTTTTGGTCCTCAACCTTTCAAATTTGTTACAAATTTACCTCCAACCAATTTTTATAGTATTTTTGTCCCCAACCTTTGCATGTTTGTTGCAAATCACGTCCTCATTGACATATTTTGATGGATTTGTCCTCCTCTTTCAATAAAAAAATACAAAAAAACTAAAAACAATAAAAAATTAAAAGCAAATTATAAATTAAGTCCTACAACTTTTAAAAAGTACAAAATAAGTTCATCCACCCCACCCCACCCCACCCCACCCCACCCCACCCCAGATCAAATCACTTCCACCGTTAACATCTCTTTTACCTCTATTAAATCCTACCAATTTCACCAGGTGGTAGTTCATCAAAATCCATCCCAAGAATTGGCCCATCTTCCCTCAATGGCTCTTCCAACTGCGTCTCCACACAAGCTATCATCCTCCACTCCATGATTGTCCTAGCTGACTGGTGATACCTTATTGGCGCCATTGGTATACCATCTCCATTACAAAACTGACTCGAATGTAAACCAGACCAAGACCAAGACCCATGTTCATTGCCAGACTCAGTTGCCATTGTTGACGTCGGAAAATAGTTTGCACTAATCCCAAGTCAACTTAATGACGGTGTTCAGGTCGGCTGAATCCGTACTGGGTTTTAGCTAGGTAAACGTGAGCAGGGAGAACTAAATGTACGTTCTTTGTATAAGTATGTTTTTTCCGTCATTTTTGTGTTGTTTTTTCGGACATTTATTTCCTCATACTTATAGGGAAATTTACAATGATTACTTGCATTTATGCCAAGCTAGGCATTTAATGCATAGCTTGGCCATTTAATGCTTACAAGACATCCCCTTTTTGGGGCATTTAATACAGGCTTATTTAAGTAATATAAACTGCAGCTAGACCGTCACCTGACACTCCGAAGGACAACCTACACTGATGATGTCAGCCATGTCGAATTTGGTGTAGATCCGACCTGAAAGGCGAGGCCGGTCCGAACTGAAAGTTCACGTGTCAGTCCAGACTAAAATTCAGTCCGGACACCAACAATTGCCCCCTGAGGACTTGTTTTAACGTCGGTGAAAGGAGGTCTTCAATTCCTCTGGCGTTTCGGCTGAGGCCGTCCTGTTCTGTGCCGTTGACTCTGACAATCCTGACTTCATTTAATGCTGTTTGACACGTGGAGCAATCCCAATGGAGGTGTCAGGTCTACGCGTGGCTCGAGGACACGCCTTAGCTGACGCGTCATTATTGCCTCATTAATGGTGCTGACCTTTCATTTTCCCGCCCTATATATAGGGGGCGAGGGTCATTTGAAGCCTTTGCTTATACGTAATTTCTCCACTGAAACTCTGGTGCACTCCGAACTCATCGTCAGAGCGGTCAGCCCTTTCCGATCTTAAACCCACTTCAGCCATTCCTTTCCGATCTAGGGGTGAGAACGGTCAGTACAGACTCCTTCTTCACATTTCTCCTCTTCTTTCTTTTTATTCAATAGAATGTCTAGTGAGGTCGGTAGTGACAGTGGGAGAGAGGCTCTTTCTTGGGGCAGGGGCCAAGATGAGGAGCCGGCGAGTTCGGGTAGGATAGCAGAGGGATTAGACGAGGACGAAGTCCTCAGCCCGGCTCCTATCACTGCTGTTTCCCCTCGAGTTGGGCAGTCCGAACAGGCCGAGACCAGGGGTGAGCGAGTAGTAGAGCCCGGGAGCGTGAGTAGGAGGGAGGCGGAGGTCGCCTCGGGGCTTAGGACGGCCCCTGTATGGAAGTGTAGGTTTTTCCCTTCCGAGGTGAGTGAATGGCAGCTTAGGGAGTGGCACCAGATGTATAGGATTCCCGACGACATAGAGTTCGTCGTTCCAGGTCCTGATGACCGGGCTGACGAACCGTCCTTGGGTACTGTCGCCCTGAATCAGGCCATCCTGGCTGCCGGACTCCGACTACCCTTTCCCAGGGTAGTCAGGAAGTTCCTGCGAGAGTGGGGAATAGCTCCCACTCAGCTCTGTCCCAATGGGTGGAGGATCCTGATAGGCCTCCTGGTTCTTTGGGACCAGCTCGGCTTCTCCCGCCCTTCTATTGGGGATTTTCACAGTCTGTACTCTTTTAAGTCGGACGGGAAGAGGTCGGGCTGGTGGTACGCTTCAGTGAAGGCGAGGACGGGGGACAGCGTCGTCACTTAGACTCCGGACTCGATCAAGAATTGGAAAAAGTTTTGGTTCTTCATTCGTGGTCCGTGGCAGTTCGCTGAGGATGACGCCAGGCCTGATCTCAGCATCCCAGTTCGTTATCACGAACTAAGTAAGCGTATTACTGTTCTTCTTTACAACAATTACTTTGTATCCGTACTGAACTGTTTATTCATGCTGGTTGCAGGACACGTCGCTCAGGAGCCCACAGCAGAGTCTTCAGAAAGAGCTCGGCGAGCACGGGAGATCAGCGAAAGCCTTAGGTCGAGCGCCGTCTTGATAACCGAGGAGAATCTAATATCTGCTCGGCTCTCCCGCCCTCTCTCAGACCGTCCTACGGCCCGTAAGTCCGAACTCATTACTTGTGAAAAATACTTATCTTTCATGTAAAGATTTGTTCAGGTTTGACCACTTCCTCTCTGATTTCAGACCGGCCCGAAGGAAGCATGAAGGACATCTCCGCCCTCCTAAGGAAGAAACACCAAGGCCCCAGCCAGGCCGGCAAGGGAAAGAGAAAGGTTCCTGCTGGGGACCAGGATCGTTCCTCGCGGCCGACACTGGAGGCCGATCTGCCTCCTCGCCCTCAGAGAAGTTCGACGATGAAGGTGGAGGAGATCACAGCTCTGACCACCGTGCGAGCCGGACCGTCCTCCTCCCAGCCCATCCGTCTTTCAGCCAGGCCCCAGCTCCAGCCCACGTACTTGGGCTCGACCCCGGAGAAAGACGGGGAGTTCCTGCGTCTGCGGGGGACTCTTCCCAAGCCAGTCCGAGATTTTCTCAGGTCGAACTCGCCGACCAGAGAAGAGATCGCAGGTCTCTCCCTGTCATCGAGGAGGGCGATCAGGTCGGTCGCCAAGTGCTGGACCCCAGTCCAGCAGAAGTACTTGGACGGCATGGGGGTGGTGGACTCCGTCGTGGCCACCTCGGTAAACGTTTCGAGGGCCGCCATCCAGTTGACCTCGGCCTCGGAGAAGATGGCCAGGCTGGTGTCCGATGTCCAAGTACTGAGGGACGAAGGGCGGAAGGTCCTGGAAGACCTCGAGAAGGAGAGGAGGCTGCGACCTGCCTCGGAGGACATCCTGCTGAGAAGGGAGGAGGAGCTCAACGCCAAGGCGGATGGGCTGGTGAGGGCGGCCAAAGTCCAGGCTGATTTGGAGGCCGAGGTGGAGGCCGAGAGGAAGAAAAACTCTAAACTTCAGGCTGCATTGGAGAACAGTACTGCAAAGGAAGAAGCAGTGGCTGAGTTCAGAGCTTCAGATGCCTATTTGGCCGAGCAGGAGGTGGTCTACTTCCTGACGATGGAGGAGCTGATTGATTCGACCGCGGAGAAGCGACCGGACTGGGACCTCCAGTTCCTTAAGGACGAGCTCGCTGATCTGAAAAGGAAGTCTACGCTCAATCCTCCATCTCCAGAGGAGGCAGAAACTTCTCAGGCCAGTGTAGATCCAGATCAGGCCGGGGCTGACCCAGATCAGTCCGGAGATGAGGAATGAGCTCCAACTTGTTGTTTTTGGTTTTCCTTTTGTTGTAGTCAAAGCAGTTCGGATGTAAATATGTAGACCTGAATGCAATGAAACATTTCCGTTCTGTTTACTTCTGACTTATGACTTCGGACTTCAACTTCTGACATCTGAACTTAATGAAAAAATTTCCGTTCTGATTTGTAACTTGACTTCTAACTTTGACTTCTGGAACCCTGAGTGCGAGAAGGAACTTAAACCGAACTGCCAATAGTTAAATAACTTCAAACTTCAAGTGTTTACTTCGGCGAGGACGAACTTAGCCCGAGCTCAAATACTTTGAACTTCAATTAACTTCTAAATTCTGACTTCAGTACGTGGGCGATCTGGAACTTCAAGAACGAGGCCCGACCTGTAGTCAATACCAGGTTGGATGGGTGGAGGCCCCCCAAGTTTCCAGATCGGCATAGTACATTACTGTTTAGGACGGCGTGTGGGACGACCTGAAAGTTGAATTATTTCACATATTTGGGAAAGTAGTTCGGTCTCACGGACGAACTCTATTCCTCAGACTAGTTCGGTCTCTTGGACGAACTATATTCCTCAGACATAGTATGTCTGAGATGAATAAGCTTTAGTTTTGATGTTGGTGACGCAGCACTTACGCCACCCAGCCGGGTCACACGTTCATGTGTTCAAGAGGATTGCGACCTTAGTCATCCCTTGTTAGGTCGGAGCCTTTCTAGGCTTTCAGATTTCAACGTGAGCCCTTTATCTTGTAAAATTTTCTTCATTTCATAAATTTGAGAAATGATTACATGGTGGAAGCCGTGGCTTCTTTTGACAAAAGTAGCTTACGCCCGTGGGCATAGGTGGATAGTCTTCATTGGTAGTACTTCTTTAGATGCTCGGCATTCCATGGATGCGCGAGTGATAGTCCTTCTGCATTCTGGAGCTCGTAAGCTCCATTTCTTAGGACAGCAGTGATCTTGTAAGGTCCTTCCCAATTTGGGGCGAGCGTGCCCGCTTGACTTTCTTTCGTTGCTAGGGATACCTTTCTCAGGACCAGGTCCCCAGCTTTGAATTTCCGCTCCTTGACTTTGCCATTGTAATACCTTGCACTTCTTTGCTTGTAGATGACAGTTTTCAGTTCTGCCCCCAGCCTTCTTTCCTCCAGGAGGTCGAGCTCGGATCTCAAGCCTTCGTCGTTGTGATTTTCGTCAAACGTCCGAACTCTATAAGACGGGAGCTCGAGTTCGACCGGTATGACGGCTTCTGTGCCGAAGGCCAGTGAGAAAGGTGTCTCTCCCGTGCTTGACCGGCATGTTGTTCGATAAGACCATAGCACACTGGGGAGCTCTTCTGCCCAAGCTCCTTTCAGCTCATCCAAGCGTGTCTTCAGTGTATGCTTAATAATTTTATTTATTGCCTCAACTTGTCCATTTGACTGGGGGTGGTTTAGAGTGGAGAAGTGCTTTCTGATATTGAGGTCTTCACAGAATGACCTGAGTCTAGCATTGTCGAATTGCTTGCCGTTGTCTGTAATGATCGAATGTGGGACTCCGAACCTGCAGACAATCGATTTCTATATGAAACTGATAGTTTTCTGCTCAGTTATTTTGGCAAGCGGTTCTGCCTCTGCCCATTTGGTGAAGTAATCCACGGCAACTATGGCATACTTAGTTCTACCTCTTCCTACTGGCATGGGACCGATGAGGTCAATTCCCCATTTGGAGATAGGCCACGAACTGAGGATTGAGGTCAGCTCTTCCGGGTGTGCTTTGATGGAGGGACCAAATTTCTGACATTTGTCGCATTTCCTCGCGAAATCGAGGAGTCCTTCTTCATTGATGGCCAGAAATACCCCTGCCTCAAGATCTTGAGTGCGAGGGAGTGCCCCCTAGTGTGGTTGTCGCATACTCCTTCGTGGACTTCACTGAGGGCGTATTTAGCTTCGTTTTTCTTTAGGCACCGCAGTAGAGGGAGCGAAAAGCCTTTTTTGAACAGGATGTTATCGATTATAGTGTACCTTGCTGCCCTGATTCTTAACTTTCTAGCTTCCCCGCTATTTGGGGGTACCTTCCCATCCTTCATGAATTGGATGATCTCGTCAGTCCAGCTGGAGCTCAGTTCGGACGTGTTGCTAATTTGCTCAGGCTGAGATATAGCTGAGCTACTGAGTCTTCCAATCGGGATGCTCTCCAGTTCTTCTATGCCCTCGCTGGTAGAAAGTCTTGCTAGTGCATCAGCGAGGCCATTCTGTGTCCTGGGAATCTGGCTAACCTCGACGGTGGCGAATGATTTCAGTTCCTGCTCCACAATGAGTGAGTAAGACGCCATCCTATCGTCTTTGGTTTGGTAGAACTTGTTGATTTGATTGACCACCAGCTGAGAATCGCTGTACACGAGCAGTTTGAGTACACCCATACCTTTCGCAAACCTTAGGCCGACAATTAGGGCCTCATACTCAGCCTCGTTGTTTGAGGCACGGAAATTAAATCGTAGAGATTGGCACATTGGCTCTAGGTCCGGGCTCATCAGGACTTCTCCGGCTCCAGCCCGAGTCTCGGTCGATGAGTCATCCACAAAGAGAGTCCAGACTTCCTCCTTTCTGGCACTGGGCTCGTGCTCCGGGCTGAACTCAGCGATGAAGTCTGCGAGAGCTTGACCCTTGATTGCAGTCCGTGGTTTGTAGTGGAGCTCAAATTGGCCGAGCTCAACTGCCCACTTCATAAGTCTCTCGGAGGTATCTGGTTTCTGCAGGACCTGTCTCAGAGGATAGTTTGACAGGACCTGTATTGGATGTTGCAAGAAGTAGGGTCTGAGCTTTCTTGCAGACATGATAAGGGCATACGTCAATTTTTCCATCGGGGTGTAGTTCAGTTCGGCATCGTGTAACGCCTGGCTGACATAGTACACTGGGTGTTGGATGCCCTCGTCCGTCCTTATGAGTATGGAACTGATTGAGTGCTTCGAGACTGCTAAGTAGAGAGTGAGGACCTCCTTCACTAGAGGTTTGGAGAGTAGTGGAGGTCGTGCCAGTTGCCTCTTCAGCTCTTCGAATGCTAGCTGACATTCCTCGCCCCACTTAAACTCCTTTCCTCCGCGTAAAGCGTCGAAGAAGGGTTTGCACTTATCGGTCGATTTTGAAACAAAACAACTAAGCGCTGATATACGCCCAGTAAGACTCTGTACCTCTTTGATCTTAGTAGGGGGCCTCATCTCTTGGAGAGCTCTGATCTTTTCCGGGTTGGCCTCGATTCCTCTTCGGTGGACCATGTATCCCAAGAACTTTCCTGACTTTACACCGAAGGAGCATTTGTTAGGATTGAGCTTCATTTTATATCTCCTCAGTATGGAGAACATCTCGGAGAGGTGCTCCACGTGGTCCATTTCCTTGGTGCTTTTGACAAGCATGTCGTCAACGTACACCTCCATAGTTTTTCCAATGAGTTCGGAGAACATTGAGTTCACCAGCCGTTGATAAGTGGCTCCGGCGTTCTTCAACCCGAAGGGCATAACTCGATAGCAGTACGAACCTCGATCAGTGATGAAGGAGGTGTGCTCTTGATCATCCTCATGCATTGTAATTTGATTGTAGCCGGAGTACGCATCCATGAAGCTCAGGAGCTCGTGCCCAGCGGTGGCATCCACCATTTGGTCTATCCGAAGGAGTGGAAAGTTGTCTTTAGGGCAAGCTTTGTTCAGATCAGTAAAATCTATGCACACCCTCCAAGCTCCGCTGCTCTTTTTTACGAGAACATGGTTGGCTACCCACCGGGGATAAAGTGATTCCCTAATGAAGCCGCACTTGAGTAGTTTATCGACTTCCTTAGCTAGGGCCTCGTACCTCTCTGGATTGAGAGGACGTCGGCGTTGCTGTTTTGGTTTGACGTCCGGACTGGTATTCAGTCTGTGGCACGAGAGTTTGGGATCAATTCCTTCCATGTCCGCATGTTCCCATGCGAAGACGTCAGTGTTGCTTTTCAGGAAGGTTATAAGTTGGGACCTTACTAGTTGTTTGAGTTCCTTTCCGATGTGGATGACCTTTTTAGGTCGGCTGGGGTCGACCTCTACTTGCTCCAGGTCTTCAACTGGTTCAGCCTTCCGTAGCACTTGTGCCGACCTGGGGTCGAGGTGACCCAGATCTTCCACTGTGTTCCCATCCAGCTCATCCTCGGACTTCTCAGCTGCAAGCTCAGCGTCAGTCCGGATTGTGTTTACCCCTGCTCGGGCGAAGTTGATGTTGCAGCTCCTTGCTACCAGTTGGCTTCCCCGTACTACTCCTACCCCATGTGGAGTGGGGAATTTGATGGTGTAGTGATAGATGGACGCGGCTGCTTTTAGATCATGCAGGATTGGCCGCCCCTAGGATGGCATTGTAGTTAGATGGGAGATCTACAATTACAAAATCCGCAATGATCCTCCTGTGACAGGGAGGCAATCCGAGCTCAACCACCAAGGCGATCTGACCCTTGGGATTTACACAATCCCCAGTGAACCCCTGCAGGGGCTTTGGGAAAGGCCTAACGTGCCGAATGTCGAGATCCATCTGATTGAATGTTCTGAGATATAGGATATTTACGGAGCTCCCGTCATCTACCAATGTTCGATGGATGTTGATGCCGGAGACCGGCATAGTAATGACGAGTGCATCCGAGTGTGGTTGCAATACATGGGATGCGTCTTCCTCGGAAAAAGAGAATTTTTCCGCATCAGGGTTAGTTGTTGTACCTGCTAACACTTGGTAGCTATTGTGAGCTTCCCTGGAGGACTTACGGCGCTGTCTCCTTGATCCTTCTAGGTACTGACTCCCACCGACTATCATGTGAATTTCACCTCGTCCGGGTTGAGGTTGAGGTGGAGGTGGAGGTGGAGGTGGAGGTGGTAGTTCAGCTCGGTCATGGACCTGGGAAGGCTCAGTTCCGCTAGATGGCCGCGCTAGGAACTCCTTCAGGTGGCCTCATCTAATGAGGCTTTCAATTTCTCCTTTTAAATCACGGTAATCATCCGTGTCGTGCCCAGCCGATCGATGGTACCTGCAGTATCTCTTTTGGTTTAGCCCTGATGAGTTCGCCTTCATAGGAGCTGGACTTTTGAGGATGCCCTTGCCTTTGGTTTTCGTTAGGACATTCTCAAGCGAAGTGTTTAGGATATGGTACCTCTGGTACCTCGGCGTGGTGGGCCTTGGACGCCCTGCACGCTGAAAATCTGGTGTTTTCTTAGGACTCTCATTTTTCTCCGTTTTCAGGTCTTTCTCTTTACCCTTCGTGCTGCCCTTACGATCAGGGCGGTCATTCTCCTGGTCCGAGGTGGCTTCCTCAGCGCCGATGTGTTTTTCAGCTCTAGCCAGGAAGTCTTGGTAGGTAGCACGTCCATCTTCGTGAACGGACCACCAGAACCGAGTCCGTGTTCTTAGTCCTGACAGGACTGCCATCAGGGCGGCATCATCTGATATTTTGTCCACCTCCACTATCCTCTTGCTAAATCGATCCATGTAGGACCTCAGTGTTTCAGTTCGGCCTTGTTTAATGCTGATAAGGCGCTCTTTCGGGGTGGATCGAGTTCTTGCCCCCATGAAGGTGGAGACGAACTGACCTGAGAGGTCATTCCAGCTTCGAATGGAGCGCGGTGGTAATTTTTTGAACCACCTCATCGCTCTATTCCCGAAGGTGAGGGGGAATGCTCTGCACATGATAGCGTCACTGGCTCCTTGGAGTTCCATCCAAGAGGTATACCTGTCGAGGTGGCCCACAGGATCATTGCCATCCTCATAGCTAGTCAACTGCGGCATTTTCAGCTTCTCCGGCAGTGGTTTTGCCAAGATGTCCTCCGTAAATGGGGAACGCCTGTCTGTGGTGACTTCTTCCGAGGTATTCTTTTGCTTTGCTTCCAGTTCGGCCAGTCGTTGCTTCATGAGTTCAAGCTCATCCGAAGTGTCCTGTACACTCGAGGCTGCCATGGACGGAGCTTTCTTCTTTCTTTGTGCCTCTTGTTCGTGAGGGACTTGAGAAGAATGACCTAGACGGTCAAATACGCTAACTGACCGTTGCGTGGAAGCTTTCCTGTGGGGACTGGAGCGCACACTTTTTCCTCCCTTACTTTCTGATGGGCTCTTCGCTTCGAAGTCTAGTCTTCGTTTTACTCGACGGCTTTTAGACTCATCGTGTGCCGGTGACTCAGCTTCTGAGTCAGAAATTCGTTTGGTAGTGGCTTGATTTCTCTCGAGCCGTTCAATAGCTCGAGTTAGGTATTCAAGCTTCTGTAGGACTGCATCTCCCTCGGGCACATGTGTTCGAGCCGAGGTTTCTCCCTGTTGTCTACGACGGAAGACCTGGAGAAGGTTGACCTGCTGACTCCCAGTTCTTCCGTGGCTACGAGCCTTTGAGTCATGACTACGACTCATGTTTGGATAATTTTTGAGTGTTCTGGTGTGGTGTATGGTAGTTGTGGAAAATGGAGAGCCTTTTTAGAAAATGACGCCCTCCTTCTAGCGCCAAACTGTTGACGTCGGAAAATGGTTTGCACTAATCCCAAGTCAACTTAATGACGGTGTTCAGGTCGACTGAATCCGTACTGGGTTTTAGCTAGGTAAACGTGAGCAGGAAGAACTAAATGTACGTTCTTTGTATAAGTATGTTTTTTCTGTCATTTTTGTGTTGTTTTTTCGAACATTTATTTCCTCATACTTATAGGGAAATTTACAATGATTACTTGCATTTAATGCCAAGCTAGGCATTTAATGCATAGCTTGGCCATTTAATGCTTACAAGACATCCCCTTTTTGGGGCATTTAATGCAGACTTATTTAAGTAATATAAACTGCAGCTAGACCGTCACCTGACACTCCGAAGGACAACCTACACTGATGATGTCAGCCATGTCGAATCTGGTGTAGATCCGACCTGAAAGGCGAGGCCGGTCCGAGCTGAACAATAGCCGGTCCGAACTGAAAGTTCACGTGTCAGTCCGGACTAAAATTCAGTCCGGACACCAACAGCCATCATTTCGTTTCTGAGGGACTCCATTAAACCCCTCCTCCCAGCTGATGAATTCGTTGCAACCATTCTTGCTGCTTCCTTCTTATCCTTCAACCTCCGATGGCAAAACCACATCTACAATTGCTGGTCCGTTAAACCTAATTTCTCTTATAGATCTTTTTGTGTTGCCTCAGATGGATACATCTCCACTGCATAGAACCACCACAAACAAATATCAACACCATAAAATTTATATTCACACCAATCGAAGCAACCAACCAACATGTATTCACTATATACACACAATACACACAAACATGTCATCTCTTCATCTTCATTGAATAATTCACCAAAACTCCGCCGCAGCTGTACGCGAGTTCAGCAGAAGCACATCAGAGCTGATTGGAGAGAACGAGCATGATATGCTACCTATGGCAAGATTTTGTGAACAAATGAAAGGCGCCGCTACTGCGGCGTCTAATGCAATCAATAAAATGAAGTTATTGGTGGGGTGGGGAAATGAAGTTATTTTGTGCTTTTTAAAATTTATGGGACTTCATTTGTAATTTGCTTTTATTTTTATTTTTTTTTTGTTTTTAGCTTTTTTGTATTTTTTGTATTTAAAGATGAGGGTAAATTCGTCAAAATATGTTAATGGGGACGTGATTTGCAACAAACATGCAAAGATTGGGGACAAAAATGCTATAAAAATTGGTTGGAGTAGATTAATAACAAATTTGAAATGTTGGAGACCAAAAGTACAAATTACCCTTTATTTAATTATTGTACATCGTATAAACGAGTTTGATTATAAGAGCAACAATTTACTCAATCTGAAATTTTTCGGCATAGATTTCTGTTTGCGAGGTGCTGTTAGTTTTTCAAGTTGGAGTTGTACAGTGATTAAAAGGAAAAGAAATTGAAAGTTCTGTACTAATTTCATAAAAAATCATTTTGGCTTTGAATAGACAACCTAAAAACGTTTGTAACCCATCTTTCATAGTTGAAAATCTTCACCCATTACAATCTCCTCTTATGGCTGAAGACAAAGAGAATTCAGATATCAAAAATCCACAGCGATATCCATCAGTAAGGTTTCCAAATCCCCCTTCTGTCCGCGTGTATTGCATATTTATATTCTTATGCATAGCCTTTTCAATTCTTGTTTCAGTATAGTACTCCAAAGATTGATTTCTACAACAAAAACTAAGATGCCCACATGAGTTTTGTGCTGTATATTGTATCTAAATCTGTTGATAACGATTATTTTGCGTTGTATGTTTTGAATTTTGTAGTTTGTGGAAGTGATATGTAAGAGTTCCGGCAAGACCCGGCGGTTTGCGGCGGAGACTGAGGCCGGTTTCGCCGTGAATTTGATAAATAATAAGGTGCTTAGCGATAGTAGTGGCGGAGGCGGTGGGAATATTCCGTTGGCATCCCATATTGAGGCAGTCAAAGAAGGGGTGGAAGAGGAACCCGTTAGCTTTGGCCCTAGATCTGTTCTTGTAGACTACGGGCCCGGTTGGAAATTGCAAACTGTTGTTCAACAAAAAGGTAGTGTGATGTGTATGATCTCATCTGTCGTCGTCTCATGCTCGTGCTCTTAACGACATAATCTAATCATTTTAAAAGCTAAAGATGTCAGAGTTTATTTACTCGAATATTTGTGTTCAAGAGGCCTCTCGTGTGCAAATAGGATTATTTTTCATCAGAGACGCACAATTTTTTCATAAATAGATCATGATTTTTCATGGCTCTAATACCATGTTAACTACCTTATCCAACAGTTTAACCTTTTTGAGAGTTTATGTACTTCAATTTTGTATTTCAACACTTATCTCGATACTGAATGATTTTTCAATCAGTACTAGTGTTGTTGGGTAAGTAGAAGCCTGATTTGGCGTAGAAATTTCCTTAACTGATTTTAACTTGTATGTTGACTTCTGATTAGACAATTAATCACAGCTGAAAATCTTCTAATAGTTTTTGTGGTTTTTTATTTTTTATTTTTTCATAGATGATGTGACTGGAGTACAAGTTCGCCCTACAAGAGCGCGGAAAGCAGATGCCAAGGTTCGAATCTTTTACGCGTGTGTTTTTCTGGAATTTGTGATTGATCAAATAAGGTTTCTTAGGATAAATATTAGAAGAGGGATGAGGAAAGTTCATGGATAGTAGGATCTGCTCCAAGTATTAGCTAAGAAAAGCTAAGGGGATGATTGAATTAATGTTAGTGTTAGCTTATGTGAAAAATATATTTTAGGTTACTAAGAACTTGCAAATCATAAACCGTGATTAAAGTGATTTGAGGTAACATAGAAAATTCACGGAGGTAAGAGTTAGATGTGCGAGAACAAATAAGCAAATAATTAACCTGTCACAGTTCCTCAATCATATGGTTGTAACACTAGACAGTTTGGCATGTGAAATTTTCCATCTCTGATGATATGGGAGTTGTAGTTAGATGTGCGAGAACAAATAAGCAAATAATTAACCTGTCACAGTTCCTCAATCATATGGTTGTAACACTAGACAGTTTGGCATGTGAAATTTTCCATCTCTGATGATATGGGAGTTGTAGTCCTAGATGGAAACGCATTGTTTGTGAAGAGATGTCAAGAAATCACCCTTTGTGAGACCATAGCAAATGGATATTTTGATTCTTTGCCACAAAACATCGTCCTTAATAAAAGAATACTACAAGTGTATTCTTATCTGAATAATGCCTTTCTAGGTCTTACTAGTAAATGAGGGACTTATGGATTGGAGTGTTATCAGTGCAAGACTGGGCAAGATTTGTGGCCAAAATGGAAGAAATAGAAATATTATCCAATTGCAATCTTTTACCGTTGAATAATGATGTCTTGCTAAAGTAGGCTTTCTCGAGAACTGCACAAGTAGGAAATGGACAAGAAAGTAGTGTTAAGAATACTGAATTTCCTAAATATTCCATTTGAACCCGAGTAGATTGTATAGACATCTCTTGTTATCCTCTTCTTACCCGTATCAGTCCCCACAGCAAAGCGGAAAAATAGCCTTTGATATACAGGATTATAATATTTATTATTAGGAATAAATAGCTGCTATCTTCTCAAGTATTGAAATTTGCCTTGAAAGGGTTCATCATTCGCCTCTCTGAAATTTAACCTTATCTAAGCTGGCAAATGGGCCAGATGGGTTCGCCAAACCCGACCTAGAGGTGTCAAGACGGGCGGGTCGACCGAACTGGTATCGGCCCACCCGCCTCGACCCGGAACCGCGGGCCGGCCCGTGAACCGGGCGGGCCGTTCACGGGCCGAAGAGGCCAACCCGCTGGCCGTTCACGGGCCGAAGAGGCCAACCCGCGGGCCGGCCCGTGAACCGCTTTGAATTTTTTTTAAAAAAAATATGGACAAAAAATTCAAACTTTCATATTTGAAATGATATTTAAAAAATAAATAAAAAAACAAATGACAAAGAGTGGTTTAAAGTGAAAAATGTGACAGATACATTCACGTTTTAGCCTTTAAATATATAAATAAAAAATAGAAATTGAATTAAAAAATTAACAAATGTGAATTTATCATTGTTATTTATTTTTTATTTAATAATTTAACACATTTTTTGTTATATATATAAATATTTTTTTTTGAATTACAATAAGTAACTAAATTTTTTTAGTAATTTCAAAAAAAAATTAATTTTTTATTCATACGGGCCGAATCGGATCGAACCGCGGCCCATATGGGCTCGACCCGTATGGGCCAATGGGTGGGCCGGGCTTTTGAAAAAATTTCGTGGACTGGGCCGACCCGACCCGCAACCCGCAGTGGCGCGGGCTTTTTCGAACGCGGGCCGTTACCGGGCCTCATCGGAGGCGGGCCGACCCGGCCCGCCTGACCCGGATTGACACCTCTATATAATGTTACTGTCTTCTTACTCGATAGCTTTATGATATTTCGTAGTTGCACAAACTATTAGCCTAATGAAGTACTGGCACTTTTGCAGGTTGTCGAAGAATCACAACCGTCTTTTAGTTTTGTGTACATTGGAAAGATATTGCTTGCTTTTCTTATATTATTTGTGTTTGGTGCCATTTTCACTTTACTTTTGGAAAACCTTCCGCAGTTTATCTTGTATATCAACTCTTCAGTATGATTATGATGTATTCTACATGCACCACCTACCTTTGGATTTAAGTTTATGTATTCTGTAAATTAACATTTCTGCCTTTAATAGTTTTTCTGATTGTAAAATGCTTAAAATTTTATCAAGAAGAGCGAGGTTACTGATAATCTATTTGAAATTCAGGGCCAATTTATTCGTTTTCTCCCAATTTCTCTTTTCTTGATCTGTGTTGTTTTCATTATTTAAGGACTGTAGAGAATTTGTTTTGGACAACTTGATGAACAAACTCCTTAAATCCCAGTATGCTTGTTTGGTAAATTTTGTTTATAGATTATAAACAGTGAATAATATAAAATGTGTAGATAAAAAATGAATAAAAGTTATAGGTCGTATAAAATATGTAGATAAAAATAATACTTGACCAATTTATAAATATTTATAAGTACTCTCAAACATGTACTTAAACCATACAAGAATCCGACCCATGACATCACTTCAATAGAAGGTTGCAATGTCAGAAGAATTATTGATGCTGAGACTTGAAGAATTATTACCTGTTACTACAAGAAGGAAAAGATCACAAGCGTTTGTGCCATAAAATCAATCTGAGACAAAATGAGGATGCATTAAGTGAACAATTTAGACATAAGATGGAAAAGTTCTTGATTTGATGCATGTCCGCTTCCAAAGATGAACAAGAAAGAATTTCATAAAAAAGAAAAAACTAAAAAAAAAAAAGTGAAATTTAATAAAATCATTTATATGAGCATATCATAAGTAATGGACAGTAGCATGTAAGTTCCGGTAGGAACTCATTTAAAAAGTGAAAGATGTTCCAACTTCTTCCCCGTGCTCCTACTAGTTATCGAGTTTAGCATCACTCCAGCAACCAGAGATTTAGCCGAAGCCAAAAGCCCAGCACCCCGATTGTGCCTTCCTTTGTAAACCCCCTGCAACAACACATGCAGAAACCCAACCATTCATATCGTTGCTTGCACAGCCAGAGGTCCACCTACAAAATTAGAGATTAAAGGTGAAGGAACATAATCAATTGGACATGTTTTAAACAACGCCAGATAACCTCTAGCTACACGAGATTCGTCTTCTTGTAGTGATGATTGGATACTGCAATTTAGTTTCCAAATTCAATTTGATTTTCATACTAGTTTGATTGTGTACAGTATAAAATCCTTTTATAGTTATTTCTAACTCCCTACAAATATGGTGTCTCTTCGTAATTAGTGATGGCAACGGGACGGATCGGCCTGATCCAAATCCGTCCTGCAATAATTGTAGGAGATCCAAATCCGCCCCGCGATTCGCCATTTTTCGGGGCGGATTGGATACGGATCGGGGCAGATCAGAACCCTGATCCGTATACTGATCCCTTTTTTCTTTTAATTTTAAAATATATTAAAACAAGCTTTATTACTATACTATAGAGTTTAAACAACATTCTAAAATACATTTGAAATCTTAGACTCACTATGGAAAGCTCTCAAACTAACTACCAAAAGTTAAACTGAATATTGTAGGCTTTAGGAATTAGGAAATTAGGAATTAAGAAATTTAAAATTGCAATTATAGCATTTGCCCCAAATTTTTTATCTTGTTATAATTTAATCTATTTTTTTTTTTTAAAATACGAGACGGGTCAGATCGGGACTGATCGGGCGGATCACGGATATCTGTCCCAATCCGCCCCGCCGACCCGCGAATCAGGTATTTTTCGTTTCATTCATATCGGATATCCATCGAGTTCGAGACGGATCAGATATTTTTGTCATCTCTATCCGTAATTCACCAATTATAAGACACAGTTTAAGAGCAGCTACTATTTCTCACATTATTATTGTCTAACTTTAGTCAGTTCATAGACGAAGGAGATATTAAAACTTGTATAACTTAAATGTCTGGATTACAAAGAGAAATACCTAATTATTTATAAGGTTATAAATATTATGAACAGAAAGATTCTATACTATTTACACAATCAAACTACAATGGATATGGTCTTACAATCAGGAAAATATCGTAATATCATCAAAAACATGAAAATATTTCCATATCTTTACCATGTCATCAAACCAAGTAATTCAAGATTGTTCATCAGGCATTAATGCTCTTTTCATTCCAGTTTTCAGAACACACATGTTTCACTTATCCTCTCAGTCTATGAATTCATGTCCATTTTTTCTGAGAGTTCAAAAAGTAAAAGACCATCAGCAAAATTTGTAATTCAATCTTCCAGTTTACACAGGACAGACAACGAAGCAACATTTCTGGAAATAGCAACTTTCACTAATACTAGTATACCGCTTATCGGTAGAATTCGACTGTAAAAATATAAATGGAGATCGATAGTAGTAACAAGGTCGAGGTTGAGAATGAAAGATTTAGAAGAATGGTGAAGAGAAAGAGAATTGAGAACGAGAGAATTGAGGAAATTGAAAAATTAAATTGGATAAGGTGAAGACAGACGTATAGTGGATTTTTGGGCCAGTAGAAGAGAAACTCCCTACGGTCGTGATAATAATTGTCATTACCCGACTCTGAGCACATTTGATGACTCAGAAACAATCCTGTCCACATTTTCTTTCTCCTTGCAGCAGAACTTGTGTCCTTCTTCCTCAAATTCCAACATTCATTCTCGAGCTGAAGGTGAGTTCAAGATCAAAGAAAGTGCCGAGGCTAAGTGAACTCAGCAAGCTAAGAAAGAGGATAGATGCTTGCAATTACTACCACAAGAAAGCCGCCCCCTTGCAAAATCCCAATGCGATCGAAACATTAGGTGAGTCAACTAGATGAGGGTATCGAGCTGCAATCTGGAGCAGCCTCCCTATCTTCATCAATATCCCCAGAAATAATTTAATCTGGTAGTAGATTCCATACAACATCGCAGTGAAGCCATGGGAGAGCTAGAGATCCATTTCACATATTCACTCTCGCTTACTAATATAATCCTTCTTTTGGCAGATGCTTTCACTTCATCCCCCTTACATCTGTTGGAAGCATACATAACAAATCAACCATCAAGTATTGTTCAAATTTGTACACTGTATAAATGGGCTCCTTTTGTATGCCACATTTTACCAAGTGTAAACAAATAGCATGGTTGTCTAAGTTTAAAAGGTGCTTATAGCTTAGCCAAACATGCTCAAAATAAGATGAAGATAAATAGTGTTCCTCACAATGCTCAAAGTTGTACAGACTTGGATGCCCCATAATATTATTGAGAAGTTCAAAGCTGAAAGTAAAAGGAAATAGAACTTTACAGTTGTTGATTGCTTCAACTTTTTCCTTCTTATCCTGTGCTCATCTGGCTGGCCGCTGCTTGTCATACTAAAATCTTGCAATGGGTGATATTTCACCGAAGCCAGCTGTCTCTTGGCTGCCTCAAGCCTTCGTTTTTCAATTCTCTGAAATGATACATCGAGAAATGCCAATAAATACTCAGCATGAACATTTCAGTCAATAGGGAGTTTCTAAATGCACCAAGTTCTATTTTCTCTCCACACATTTTCTGTCTGCACACGTCACCCAATTCAAAGTAAAAGGGCAGATTAAGACTTACGAGAGCATTATCATATCCAGCAATTTGTTGTTCGCAAAGTCTAAGCTCCATCTCAAGCACATTGATGCGAGAGTCAACAGGCACATTGCATTGCTGAACCATTTGTTTTTGTCTCCCACGAACAATCTCTGGCTGCCACACATTCAATGCAATAGAAGCTTGCCTGGAAGTATCGGGAGTACCACATACCAGTAAGTTTACATAAGCGAATAGGCTAGTTTTACTTTGAATCAAAATTTGAAAGTACGGAACACTATAGTTTACAAGTAAAAACAAATAAAAAACAAGATAACAATCAAATGTCTCATCTTAATTTTCATCGGCTACGTGATTTCTTACAGCTAAACTCATTATACAATTTTCTAGGTTGTTCACAGAGAAATATATTGCAACATAGGCTGCATATCAAAAGATAATAAGCACCTCAACAATCCAGATCCTTTATTACCTAATCTTGCGCAGATTCAGTAACTCAGCAACTGTCTCATTCGTTTTCTCTTTCTCCTCTGAGGTTTGAAGCTTTATCTCCCGAATCTTTCTCAAATGCTCAGCAATTTCACTCTCAATTCTCAAAACAAGCCTTCTATGTGCCAGGCGCTTTTGCTCCCTGTCCTTCTCATACCTTTGAGATTTTCCACAACCCTTTTAGTTATTTACCAATAGAAAGCAAAAAACTATAACTAATAAAGCATTCCATTTTTGTCAACAGACCATATAGTTATACCTTTTCCAAACAAATGCCTCACTAAATTTCAGATAACTGGCTTGTAATTGAAAACTTGAATATACTTGTACTAGTATACCGTTTATCGGTGGAATTCGATCGGTGGAATTCGACTGTAGAAAAATAAATAGAGATTGATAGGAGAAACAAGGTTGAGGTTGAGAAGGAAAGAATTGGAGAAAATGGTGAAGAGAAAGAGAATTGTGAAGGAGAGAATTGAGGAAATTGAAAAAAAAAAAAATTGGAGACGGTGAATACAGGGGATTTTTGGGCGCTATGGTCGTGATTATATCTATTACTCTCTTTTAACCCCAAAAACGGAACAACACAAGACCAAACAGCCGCACCTTTTTCTTCAGCATGCGTAGCTCTTACTAAGCATTAACATTTAGCAATCGACAGCTAAAACTAAACAAATTCGTAACTTTTCAAAACAGATATTCCGGCCACAACGCAAAAATCGATTTTAAAAACCCAAGTACCTATCCGTCACAGAATCACATAATAGAGCAAGATATGAATTCAACTTTTCCAAGAAAGAGTGAGAAAAGAAATCAAAACATACCTGATCTTGTAGAGGATTTTAGCTTTACTGGAAGCAGTGGAAGATGAGTTGTTATTATTTTTAAAATTATTATCATTTCTATTGAAATTGGTGTCGTTTTGGGATGGAGAGAAATCGGAAAAAAGAAGAAACGACCAGAGAGAATCTTCAGCGGAGAGTCGAGAGAGGCGACGACAGGTTATGGAAAGGCAACAGAGATCTTTGTAAATTAGGGTTTTGGATTGGATTCCCAATTCTAGTATTCTTCTACACAGCTCGTTTGGTAGCACCAACATTTTGCTTTCGATTTTTTCGCTTTCTGATTTTCAAGTTAAGGTACGATTTCCGGGAATTAAATACGGCCGTGTTAGCTAAAAAGCCGTGTCATAGATGATGATTAGGGAAAAAAACTTAACAGTAATCAACTTTAACCGACTTTTAACTGAGGGTCGGTTTAGGCAAATTTACAATTATTAAACTGATTTTTCAATTAATATATTTCAAAATCCTTGGCAAACTGATATGCATTAACCAACACCAAAAGAGAATAGACTGAGCTAACAAGAAGAGGTTGTGGTATGAACGAGTCTTCAACCATAACTAAGAATCAACTAAACAACAACAATCAAATCCAAGTAAGCTAATACAATAGTAGAAGAAGATGAAAGCACCGATGAGCTAGAGACCTTTCAAGAGGTCGTCCAACACAAGGAGTGGGGAAAGACAATGAAAGAAGAAATCATGGCTCTAAAACAAAAAGAGACTTAAGACTTGACGCTAACACATGACAAAGTAAAGCATATATCCTGCAAATAGTTATACAAGGTAAAGATGCAACCAAATGGGTCAATATAGGGGTACAAGGCTCGGCTAGTGGCTCGTGGATTCTAACAACAATATGGGTTGGACTATGATGAGACGTTTAGTCCAGTGGCCAAAATCACTACAGTAAGTGTGTTAATAGCACTGAGATCAAGCAAGTCTTTGAAGTTATGGCAGATGAACGTGAAAAATGTATTTCTACATGGTGAACTTGATAGAGACATATACATGAACCAATCTAAAGCATGCACCACGAGCATGGTACGATAAGATAACAGAACTCTTAGTTTAATACGAATACTCATTGGCACCAGCGGATTCAAGTCTATTCGTCAAAGAACAACACAAAAGACTGGCAATAATACTAGTGTACGTGGATGATCTTATCGTCACTGGATATGACGAGCACGAAATCTAAAGAACAGGGATGAACATGTCACTGAGATTTCAAATGAAATAGTTTGTAGAGCTAAATCACCTCATCATAATTTTAGCTGAATCCACCTCATCAGACTCAATATTAGTAGCCCCAATACTACATGAGCGACCAACAAGCTCAGCGCCTCCGCCAGTACCTCCAGAAATAAACACTGGGGGAGAGGACCCAAAACCGGCGAGGTCGTTTGAGATAGACGATGACGTTGAAAATCTTCCATTCTAGTAGGAATCAGGAATGCATCCATTCCTCACGAATTTTGCATGCCCAAGATTGCTCCATACACTGGCAAGTGAGACCCTTTGGACCATGTAAACACTTACAGGATAGAGATGAGCCTCCGAGGAGTATCCCCAGCCTTAAATTGTAGAGCTTGCCACCTTACCCTGTCTGGAGAAGAAAAGAGGTGGTACAACAAGCTCGAAACTGGTGACATCTCCAGCTGGCCAGAATTGAAGAAGACATTCATCAATTACTTTTCATCAGGAAGGTCGGGTTCAACCTCTGTACAACACCTCCACGACATGAGGCAAGGAGCAGGTAAGCCGCTGTAGAGCTACCTTAGCCGCTTCAATGAAGAGATGCTCTTCTGTAAAAGAATATCAGATGACAAGGCCCTTTCTGCCTTAAAAAGAAGGTTGAACATGAACCTTTCATTCTAGAGGGATGTCCGCAACAAAAACCCAGCCACCTTCGACCAATTGGTGGAAATGATCACGAAGGAAATCACCAATGAAAATATGATCTTCCATAGGAATCATGGAGGAGTGGCTCCCAGCTCACGACTAGGGATCGGGTACAGCTAAGGCCAATGCAGGCCATTCCACCAACAAACGCAGTGTCAAAGGGACTATCCATCTGACCCAAACTCAGGAATGAGCTACGTAGTCTCTGCACAAGAGAGCATATTGCATCCGTCCTCAGCATTGGGAGCTCTAAGCATCGCCACTGGATTTTACAATTATGGAATGCCCCCCCCTCCTCCGACATATTACGAGGCTGGGACTAGTGCGCTTCCGATTCCTCTTCTCCATTAGATGGTCTCCGTAACTACTATCAGGTCTACCGAAGCTATGGCCATAACACCTAAGAATGTAGGAAGTTGAAAAACTCAACAAATTGAAGAGACTCAAATGCTGGACCCAAGCACGGGGCACACCTCAGGCATGGGGATCAACCTCCGATAAGGGGTTATCAACCCTTGTCCCATAATAGACGACCCTAGCAGGGGGATATGAGGCATATGGGCCATGAACAACAAAGACGTCGTACTTCCAAGAGCCTTGTGCGGAAGCCTCGATTAGAAGGAGGTATGGAGCAACGCCTTATCAAGGGCCCCAACAAGGCTCCCATTTAAGAAATTGATACAATCTTTGGAGAACCCTACTTAGAAGGCCAGACCCGAAATGCGCAGAGGAGCTACACGAAAGCGGCCGAAGGAAAGTTGATGACCAACTGGTTTATCAATAGTTATCCCTCAGGGTTGAAGAAGGTCGATCCTATCACCTTCACGAAGGATAACATAGAAGATGTCCACTATCTCCACTGTGACGCCCTAGTGGTAAGGGCAATAGTGGTGCGGAATGGATTGGAAAGGATGCTTGTGGATAACGGAAGCTCCGTAAACGTCATCTTCTGGACTACCTATGAGCAAATGATTATTGAGACCCCATTAGCTCATTTCTCGAAGCCTTTTTATGGGTTTACAGGTGATTACATCACTCCAAAAGGGGTAGTGCGACTGGCTGTTACTATGGAAGAAGAGCCCCTGGCCACCCACACCTTCATGGAATTCCTTGTGGTGGATAGGAGGTCGACTTACCATGGAGTCCTAGGTCAGCCAGACTTGAAGGAGCTTTGGACCGTAACGTCTATTCACCACATATACTTGAAATTCCCTACTGAGGGAGACATCACCTCGGTAAAAGACAATCAGCTGGAGGCGAGGAAATATTGCAGAAACGCCTTGCAAAGGCAAAAAAGAAGGAAGTTAATATGACGCTTTGTGATGTCGAGATGATAGAGGCCTCAGAAGAAGTCTCAGGGGATATCATAATGGAGGAAGCCACCTTTCCTAATTCTGAACCAACCAAGAAGCTCCAGATAAGAAAGGACCTCTTTAAGGAGCTCAAGGAGACTTTGAAGAAGTTCCTTTGTCGCAACCTTGATGTTTTTGCATGGAAACATAAGGATATGGTTGGGATTGACCCAGGAGTGAGTTTCTATAGACTCAACATCGATCCCAAGTTTCCATCGCATTATCAGAAGAGATGACCCCTCAGCCCAAAAAAATATGAGGTCTTGAAAGAAAATATAGGAAAGCTCCTACAAAGCGGCTTTATCTGGGAGGCCCGCTATCCAAAGTGGGTCTCCAATCCCGTTTTTGTTAAAAAAGCAAGCGAAAAGTTGAGAATTTGCATAGATTTCTCCAATTTTAACCAAGCATGCCCTAAGGACAGCTTCTCACTGTCTTACATCGACCAGATGGTGGACGCCACTTAGGAGCACGAACTCTAGAGCTTCATGGATGCCCTATCTTAAAGAATGCCGGGGCGACCAACCAGCGACTTGTCAATAAAATGTTTGCCAACCAGCTTGGCTTTACCATGGAAGTATGTGGACGACATGCTGGTTAAAAGATTGAAGGCCAACGATCATGTACAACACTTGGGAGAAACTTTCTAAATCCTTAGAGCTTATCAAGTGTGTGTTAATCTCCTGAAGCGTGTCTTCGGGGTTGCCTCCAAAAGATTCCTAGGTTATATATGGTCAACCAAAGAGGCATTGAGTCCAACCCAGAAAAAATCAAGGCACTGGTTGAAATAAAGTCACTCAGGAGGTCGAAAGATGTAAAGTGTCTCACTGGAAGGATGGCAGCCCTCAGTATGTTTGTCTCAAAGGCAGCAGATAAGTGCTTTCCTTTCTTCAAGATCTTGAGAGGGGGTCACAAATTTGAATGGACTAAGGAGTGCGAAGATGCGGTCCTAGTTCTTAAGAAGCACCTCGGTCTGGCTCCCTTGCTATCAAAACCCAAATTGAGATAGGCTCTACTGCTCTACCTAACAGTCTTATCTGAGTTGGTGAGCTCAATTTTGGTCTGAGAAGAAGAACAACAATTGCCAGTTTACTACATAAGCAAGGCCCTCCTATGGACGGAGGCACGTTACCCCGATATGGAGAAGTTAGCCTTATCACTCATCACCGCCTCTAGAAAGTTAAGGCCATACTTCCAGGCCCACATCATTCACGTTCTCACCAACTTTCCCTTGAGGCAGGCCATGCATTAGCTAGACGCCTCGGAAAGGCTATTGAAATGGGTTGTCGAGCTTAGCCAATTTGATATTATTTTCAAACCAAAGGCAACCATCAAAGGGCAAGCACTCACAGATTTTGTGGCAGAATTCGCCAACACCTCCAAGGTAGATGCCCTCTTGACCCTCATCGAATTACCTATATGGTGTCTATTCGTTGATGAGTCATCTGGAGATGCGAGCTCAAGAGCCGTGGTTGTACTTACTAGCCCAAGGGCTACAAGTTAAACTGTGCAATGAGGTTCAGCTTCAAAGCCTCAAACAATGTTGCAGAATATGAGGCCTTACTAGCAAGAATCTACCTCGCCAGGGAAATATTGGTACAGAGGCTTTTAGTCAGAAGTGATTCTCAAATGGTCATAACCTAGGTTAACGTAAGCTTCGCCACTAGGAAAAGAGGAATGGCTTCATATCTCAAGTTGGTGAGAGAGCTTATCCCATGCTTCAACAAGTTTGAACTCATCCAGGTCCCAAAGGCCAACAAAGCCAATGCTGATGCACAATCCAAACTTGTGAGCAATAGGGACTTAGAGCTTCTCAAGCTGGTTCCAATCAAACACCTCGCCAAGCTATTTATATAGGCTCTCATGGAGGTAATGTGGATTGAAGGGACCTCTATTTGGATGGAACCAATCCTTGCATTTTTGAAAGATCAGACCCTTCCTAATGATAGGGCGGACGCCAGGAAGCTGAGGATGATGGCATCACACTTTCTACTATTGGACGACGTCATTTACAAAAGAAGATACTCCATGCCTCTTCTTAGATGCGTGGACAGCTATGAGACAGATTACATCCTCAGTGGGGTCTACGAAGGAATATGCGGCAATCACACAGAAGGTTTGGCCCTGACCCAAAAGATCTTGAAACATAGGTATTTTTGGTCTTCTTTGAAGAAAGATGCCCCGCTCCATGTGTGCAAGTGTGATTAGTGCCAAAGCTTCTCCACAATTCCGCGATGGCCTCACAAGGAGCTAACCACTGTATCCAGTCCCTGACCTTTTTCCAAATGGAGAATCGACTTCTTAGGGCCCATGCTTAGAAGAAGGGGCAACGCGTGCGATGCCATAGTTTCCATTAACTACTTCACCAAATGGGTTGAAGCTAAACATATAATGAAGATCACAGAGGCTAATACCTCAAAGTTCATATCGAAAAACATCATTTGCAGGTCTGGGATTCTCCACTCCTTGGTGTCAGACAATGGAAGACAATTTGACAACAAGAAAATCAGGACCCTATGCGAGGAGCTGGATATTACAAAGCACTTTTCTAGCCCCTATCACCCATAAGCTAACGATCAGGTAGATGCCGTCAACAAAACAATCAAGTATACTCTCGAACAAAAACTTGATGTGTCAAAAGGAGCCTAGGTCAAGGAGCTCCTCCATGTACTCTGGGCAATCCGGACGACTGTCCAAACATCGACATAAACACCCTTTTATATGACTTACGGTTCTGATGCTTTGAGCCCAATTGAGGTGGGTATCCCTTCGCCTCATCGTTTGTTCTTCAATGAGACCAACAACGAAAACCTCATGCGAGCTGGTTTGGATTTCATTTGAGAACAAAGAGACAGCTCTCAATCTAAGCTGGCCTCGTACTAAAAGAAAATGGCTCGATACTTCAACAAGAAAGTAGAGAAGAGATCATTTCTCCTTGACGACCTGGCCTATCTTTTAGTTAGGTAGTCTTTTCATCAGTTATTTTTAAAAATTCCATCTTCTATTTTGTCTTTGATGATACTAATGTCCTTATGTGTAGTGAAACTATGCAAGTAGGATGGTCAGGTTTATGTATGGAAGATTATTGAAGGTCCAAATGAATAATAAACGTTAAAGAACTGGTGTACTATATTATGATACATGCTTTTTCACTGTATTTATGTGTTACTATCATGTAGGCTCTCTTTCTTTCGATGTATGAGTGCATTTTACTGACTAGAAATTATAAATAATATTGTTGGTTTTGATTAAATGAATGACTAATCTTCATGCCATTAGTCTCCGAGATATTCATTTCTTTGTGATTCATCAACATTACAGTAACTTATTACTGCATGTGCTTGAGCAGCGTTTTCCTTTTTTCTTATATGTAAGGATTAGGGCTATCTCCGTATCATCCATAAGTATACTGAAATGGTGACTAAAGTGTAACTTTTACTACAAAATTACTCGACCAGTTTACTGTACGAGTGAACTTATATAAACTTACCTATTCTTGGCCTGCATTTTCTGTTAAGTTTTAGCCTTTTCTAGTCAAAATAATTGGGCCATTGGTGGCTGAAAACTTCATTCTTTTTTCTAATTAGAATCTGGCCCTAGCATTCATTTGGACTCCGGTATGCACAAAAACTTTTGCAAATTATTAATCTCGATCCCAATGTTCACTTGTCATTTTAGAGTTTTGGATGGTCAACACATAAGTTGTGACCTGTATGATGCTTATGATACGATAGATTTGATAAGATTGTGCAAGGCAAATATCAAATTTTGTGATGTCTCTCTTTATCTCTAAGCATATAGTTTCATTTAGTCAAGCATGCTAAAGATGCCCTTAATGTTGTGATGAAGATTTTAGTCGACGTGCTATGGATGTCTTTGAAGTCGTGGTCAGGACTAGACTTTCTATGTTGATTTGATATTTCACCAATATGTGAACTCTTAGTTGCCTTTGATTTAAGAAGACAACAAATTATAATGGATGAGCACCACCCAAACACGACATTGGAGGCTCATTCTTTCAAACCTTGGACTCATAACTAACTAGAGCATAACACGGCATCATTTTGGCCCTCTCGAGCTATACTCAACTTATAGTAAGCTACGAGTTATCCATGTAATTTATTTTTAATAGTTCTTCAACAAATAAAATATATTAATTCACTTACTCTTTGCCTCTTTATCTATTTTAAGGATTGGGGGAAATAGGTTCAACAATAATGGACCAACTAAGAGTAAGTTTGGTAAAGTTTTTTTACAGATAATAAGCAGTGAGTCATATGGAATATGTGGATAAAAATTATGTGATTTACGAATTGTGTGGATAAAAATAATGTTTGACCAATTTATAAGTGCTTATAAGTACTAACAAACATATTTTAAAGACCTTTTTAGACTAGTTGAGGAATTGCAGAAAAGAGATCGTAAGTAAGATAAGTGGGAGATATTTGATTCATGTAATTGGCAACAGTAGAGATATTTCTTCGGCTAAGTTAATACAGCAAACTATGGACAGTAAGCAGGTTTTAGAAGGAAGCTTGAAGTGTCTGAAGAGTGTTTTTGTTCTGAAATTGAGTTATCGTGGAAAAGGATACACAAGCTTCTCTTGGGCAATGACTTAGATCTTTGGGATAATATATTTGAAGATGCTTTTGTTGTCAAACTTTGTATATATATATAAGTTGTAATGCAATGCTTAAATTTTAAATGTTCTTAGTGTTAGTTGAATTCCTAGTGTTTGCTGATTTTTTTGTATATTTTTTGTATACATTTTAATTGTTTTTTAAATTAAACTCAGAATTTGCTATATAGATATCGTCAAGTATTTTAAAATTAGTATTGACCAATCATTCACTAACTATATCTTCTGTTGCATACATATATTTAATCACTTTCATGTATTAAATTTTATCTGAAACTATAGTTAATTAATCTTTTATTTCTTAACTTTGCAACACTATTTGAGAAGCAAATTACAACTACTACACGTGCAACGCACGTGCCATAACTAGTATATATATGTGTGTGTGTGTTTCAATTCGAAATATTCACGAACATGCTCAATAAGTGCATTACATTATAGATTTCAATATTGACACATCCTTATTCATTCACTTTTATTATGGATTTTTGATTTTTTAGATTTTTGTTTGTGTTGATATATATGATTTTCAACTTTGGATCAATGGTATTGAACAAGGTCTTGTAAAAAAGTGTGTGAATATCAATTACAGAGATGCATAATGTGACGCCCCAAAACCTCCTCTACAAGACCCCGGCACGTCTCTCCTATTCTTGCCTTTTAAAAGTCCAAAAGTGAACTAAAAATGCAAAATTAATAGATTTTATTCTAAAAGTTTACAAATGTGACTTATCAACTATAAGGACTTTAAAGTTGAGGTTAAGAAACATTAATAGTTTTTTTGTTAAAGTCGAAATTTCTAGTTAACTTAATTGTAACATAAGTTTTCTGCCCTCTGATTTATTATGTATATAACGAGCAACCCAACGATCACAAAAAATTATGAAGCTTTAAAAAAATAACCATAACTTATCCTTCTAACACATACTAAAATTTCATAATTTTATGGAATGGTTAATGTCATCTAAATGGGATACGAAGTACATGAAAAACAGAAACTACGCAGCTTTCCACACTCATTTTTAACCCAAATTTTCCCTATCAAAAGACTTCGAAAAATTCTAATATTTTCAGAGATAAAACACCATGTAATGTATTAACTCATATCCAAAATTCAGAATTTAATAGAATTTGTAAGGTTTCCAAAGTAACCTCCAAATCATGAAAGACAGATTCCCAAATAGAACTATCCATCATTACCAAAACTTGCATATCTTGCTCTACAGACATCCGAACGAGGTGATTCTAAGTTTCAAATGACAAAAATTGATAGGTCATCAATTCCAAAAAATTTCATACCAAACCTAAAGTCTACCATTCTGGATGTCCGTTTGAAACTGGACTTGCAAGCTGGAAATTCTGGACAGTTTTCATCTTGGTCAATATTAAACCATTTAAACATCCTCTAATACTCAACAAGATTAAAATTATCATTTCATAGAGTCCCGAGCAAGTTTATGACAATTTAAAAATTAACATTCATATCAAAAACCATCTCATAACATATAAAGTTCAGAATTCATAACATCATAAAGCAACAGCCATTTATTCATCTTCTTGACCAAAGTCTCTTTTCCCATGGCTCAATCCTTTCATTATCGAGCCTCTATCCAACCCTACAATCAATCTATGAATAGGAGAATTATGAATTTGGGAAAACTCAATAGGAATATCATCATTTATAAATATACAAATCCCAATTTATATATTACAATTAATGTAAACATCAATTTTCGGTGAGCTCAAGGGTCGAAACCCCAAATTCATTTTAGGTTTAATTCCGAGGGATTTAAAATCATAAACATTCGTTCTTATACATCCAAAATAGAATGAACATCATTTCTTGTTCATTACAATAGAATAAACCACATTCATATACGGATGGCCACAACATTCATTTCTTTAGAATAGATTATACACAAAATTTCAAAAATCAAATAGGGATTGTATATAGATATTCCTATCTTGCTTCCTTGATAAAAAGAATGAAAAACTTTTGAAAAACCTCTCTTCTTTCCTTCTTCTTCTTCTTCTTCTTCTCTTTTCTTCTTATTTTCTTTTCTTCTTATTTTCTTTCTTTGAAAAATATGCTTAAGTGTGTGTAAAGGAAAATGGAAAGGAGGAGGGGCCGGTTTTGGGATGGGATAGGATGGGATTTGGGAGATGGGGAGAAATGTATGAATTTGAGGATTTTGGGTTCTTTTCATTGTCTTGTATGCATATCAATGAATTTACCTATTGGAATTTGGTAAGTCTTTGATATGGTGCAATTACTATAAACTAAAATATCTTACAATTCTTTTCCTTTTTAGAAATTAATTATAATTAATTAATTAATTAATAAATCTAAAAAATCATTGGATATTTTCTATAGTATATTTGGGTCGTTTATTAATATTGGATCTCGTTTAGAATTGGACGGATATGTGACTACAAATACTTGCTAAGAATTTTACTTAGCCCGAATTAAAATTTTAAATTTTCAAAGCGTTACACATACAATGTGTTTGTGAAAAATGTAAATATAAATATGAATTGAGGCTTTGAATTATTAAGAAAAGTGACATGTTCTGTCATTTTTTACCGAGAAACTGATAGAACAATTTTGGATCACAAACAGATATGAATCACTTTTTTGTATTCTAAATTGATATTTGTTGTGCATTATTGAGTGTCATACCTTATTGAGGATGATAAAATATTAATGTATTATTTTCTTGGTCTTGAATATAAATTGCTATGCTGGATAAGAAAGTGACATGCTCTATCACTTTTTAAGTAAAAGGTCACACACAATCCAAGTCGAGTTTTTTAATAGAACACTTTTTTTAAATATATAATGAACTTATAAAAACTTTTTAATTGATATTTCAATATTACTACCTATTCTTTTTATGTTATATATGAATTAAGTTTGTTCATTTAAAAATTGACATGGTGTGTCACTTGTAATGAAAATGTCTCACTGAGAAAAGTGTTAGGTTTTTACTGAGAAAGTACAGAACAATAGATACAAAGTGATAGAACAACTTTAGATCATAAGCTTATCTTTGGACCACTTTTGTTTTGTTCTTAAATGATATTTGTTGTGTATTCTTTAGTAACATGCCTTATTGAGGATGATCAAATATTAATGTATCATTTTCGTTGTCTTGAACATGAATTATTGTACTGGATAAGAAAGTAACATGTTTTGTCACTTTTTAAGTAAAATATCACATACAATCTAATTTGAGTTTGTTTTAATAGAACACTTTTTCTTAAGGATATAATGAGCTAATATAAACCTTTTATTTGATATTTCAATATTACTACATACTCTTTTTGCATTGGATATTGTTACCACCCAATTTTGGTAAGGCATCCACATCAGTAAAGGCCTAGGTCAGGCTCTGCGAAGGCCTCATGAGCCCAACGAGGGTCTCGAAGACCCAGCAACATCTTAGCACTCCTGAATCAAGTGCAGCAAAGCCCATGAAAGGGACTCAACATTCATAGTCGACCTAGGGCGCTTCGCTGATGTTCGAATCCATCATAGCTTACAGACATTGTGATATTTCAGAATGACCAGAGATATAATTAAAATAAGTTTGTGTTTGATTGCCACACATATTCTCACGTGGAAACCAAATCTCAATCTCACAATGACTAGGCAACGTGATATTGGAGATCAATTCAAATAAGGGCTAAAATCTAATTGATTGCGTTGACATCCAATAATCTCTTATCTCATAAAGAATGAAAATCATATTAGAGGTCCAATTGATTGCTTACCTAAATCAATTAGAACTCTAGAGCTATAAGTACAACATATCTGGTTGTTTTAAGGTACACATTATCATCACTCTTAAACTCTGCTCAAATTTCTGCCTGATTGTCTCTCCCACACCCAAAACACACCCCTTATATTATTCTATATACCGGCAGTTGACTTGATTGTTGGAGTACCAACAATTGCCGAACCATTTTTCTTCGATGATCTTAGTGACTAACGATCGTTCTAATGTGCAGGTAACATACAGCCTGACATAAATATTTAATAGAGATCTATTGACAAGTAGACAGTACATATTTCAAGATTAATAGATTGGCGCCATCTGTAGGAAACAAAAATACATTACACAACCACCATTATTGTGGGAAAATGTGTTTTCCACCAGAAAAAGCATGACGACAAACAAATCCCAAGAAGAAGAAGTTGAATCTCACCACACGGACCTACGGTAGGAAAGCATTCAAGATCTCCAAAATGTAACCCACTACTGGAAAAAGGAGACAACAATAGAGGCGGACAACCGAGCAAGATATATTGGACCTAAAAAGAGACAATGCTCGGATGAAGGCGATGCTTGAGCAATTGGAAAATCAATCTCGCAAATATGGACACAAGCATAACCACAATTGGCGAAATCCTTCGAGGTCCAGCTCGATCAAAAGTCTTCAATCTCAAGATAACCTGCCAGTATTAGATGGCCAGAACCCTCAAAACCTGAATCCAAGGCCCTCGCACGACAACCTACACGAGAAAGTAGAAACCTCATCCGATACGAAAAAACCAGTCAGTCGCGTCTGTCAGTGTAATTAACAGACTAGGAGTTGGATCCTCTGCGGCACTTCCTCGATCATTGGGCACCATACACAGCAAGCATAGCAAGGTTCACCTAGGAATGAAGAGGGACCCAAAGGCTGTGAATACGAAGCTCGAGGATGAAAGGCCAGAACGATCGTGCGACCTCGACAACAATGACGAGAACCTTCCATTCTTCAAGGAATTGAAGGCTAAAGAACTCCTCGACGGATTCAAAATGTCTCTTATGGAGAAGTAAAATGGGATCGGTGATCCCACAAACCACATCAACATGTACAAGACGAAGCCCCAATGCTATATTCCTGCAGTCAAGTGCAGGAACTTTCACACCACTCTCGTCTCTGATACAAAGAGGTGGTATAACAAGTTGAATCCTGGGAGTATCAAAAGCTGACAACAACTGAAGTAAGAATTCACCAGTGCTTTTATTAGAAATCGAACAATGATAGCAAATGTCCCCCAGCTCCATGACATTTGATAGAGGAAAAGATAATCAGTGAAGGGATACTTCAAGAGGTTAAGCAATGTCATCAACAAAATCAAGAATGTTACAGATGACAAGATGCTAGACGTATTGGTAATTGGGCTCCACATGCGAACACCCTTCTAGAAAGACGTCCAAAATAGAGAGCCTAAGACATATACTCAATTGGTGGATCTCATCCAGCGAGAGATTCGATCAGAAGAAACCATCAAAAATAGAGAGAAGGCTGAAAGAGAAAAAGAGAAGTGTTATCACCGAGAAGGACGGCATTCTTCTAATCCTTGCACCAATCGCTACTGCCATGAAGGATGACACTCCCCTGAGCCTCACACCAATCACTACTGAAGGTTCAATCAAACAGAGGTAGCCTCGACGCTCCTGCCTGGTTTGTCTACGGCGTTCCACCCACTACAGGTTCTTCCTCTCAAGTTCTGTCGTATACACCGAACTCGGGTTCATAACATAGAAGACTACCCTAACATGCTAGAATTGATTGGGCGAAGAAAATAGTGGCAATGGAAAGGGAACCACCAGGCACGAGGAAGATAGGAACCACCCAATCAAGGACAGAGACGTCAACCTTGACACCAAGATGAAAACATCATGGATGACAAAAACATAAATTCTCCTAGACGTGATGGACCCGCAAGAGCCCCACTGATCTGCAAGATCAACACCATAATCGGAGGGCCTTATGTTGGAAGACATACAATATACTCACAACAGAACTATGCTAAAGCAGCGAGAGAAGAACCAACAGAACACTGGCAGGTTTACAGACATCGGCCCAAGGCCCCACCTATCACATTTACAGATGAAGATGAGGCCGGTGTCCATAATCTCCATTGTGATGCCTTGGTAATCCGTGCCATAGTCTTCAGAAATGGGTTAGAAAGAATGTTGGTTGATGATGGAAGCGTCGTGAATATCCTATCCGACATTGCTTTTGAGCAAATAGAAATAAACCACTAGCTAACAGCCATCTCAGACCCATTGTTTGGCTACACGAGAGACAGCCTCATCCTGCGAGGAAAGATCACCCCCGCTGTAGATTTCAGAGAGCCCCCATGCCTTGTAAAAAAATTCATAGAATTCTCTACGTTTCATGGGGTTCTCGACAGACCCACACTTAAAGATTTACAAGCGGTCACCTCCATCCATCATTTGGTGATTAAATTTCCAACACCAGGCGACTTCGAGAAAACCAAACAGGGTGAGAGCATACTACATGAATGCGTTTCTGAAAGCAGCCACTCACGAAGACACTCTCTCTACAGTCATGACTATACAAACTGAGGCAATGGAGACTGACCAATGAAATGGCGAGGAAGACATGGTGCTCGATGAAGGCCTTGACCCACGAATCATGGGTACAGATTCATTAGCTTCACCGGAAGAAGAGATAGAAGCGTTCCCAATAAGCTCTTCGGACTCTTCCCAAACGCTACAGTTAGGGCAGAAAATAGGAAAGGGGATAAAAGAAAAGCTAAAGCAGTTATTGTGTGAAAACGTTGATTTTTTCCAATGGAAGCATGTCGACATGGTGGGGGATAAGCCCATCTGTAGCTTTCCATGCCTTGAAAGTGGACCACAAGAGTCACCCCAAGATACATAAAAGAAGACTCCTGAGCACCGAAAGGTAATGTGCCCTAAACGAGGAGGTGGTAAAACTGCTGGCAAACGGGTTTATCCAAGAAGTAGTTTGCCCGCAATGGGTGTACAACCCTGTGTTGGTTAAGAAAAGTAACCATAAGTGGAGAGTGTGCATAGACTTCTCCGACTTAAATCAAGCGTGCCCCAAAGATAGCTTATCTTTGTCATATATCGATCAGCTAGTCGATGCAACCGCATGCCACAAGCTACTCAACTTCATGGACGTTTACACTCATTACAACCAGATCTCTATGTTTGCAGGAGACGAAGAGGATACCTCGTTCATAACAGATCGAGGTTTATACTGCTACAAGACGATGCCCTTCGGCCTGAAGAATACTGGGGCAACCTACTAAAGGTTAGTAAATCGTATGTTTGCGGAACATATCAAAAATACCATTGAGGTCTACGTCAATGACATGCTCATAAAGAGCGTGGATGTCGAAGATCATATCAAATACCTAGATGAGATGTTCGGAATTCTCCACAAATATTGAATGAAGCTCAACTCCCAAAAATGTTCTTTTGGAGTCGCATCCGGGAAGTTCTTGGATTACATGGCAAATCAGCGCGGGATAGAGGCTAACCCCGAGAAGATCAAAGTGCTCATCGACATGCGCTCACCAGACTCTCATAAGGAGGTTCAGAACCTTACGAAAAGATTGGTAGCTTTAAATCAATTCATATCAAAAGTAACTAATCGATGCCAGCCTTTCTTCCATACCATCAAGGGAAAAGCAATTTGAATGGACAGAGGAGTGTGGGAGTGCCTTTCAATAAATCAAGATCCTCCTTGAAAAAGCCCCACTGTTATCTAAGCTAAAGACCAGATAAAGACTGCTTATCTACCTAGCGGTGTCAGAAAAAGCAGTAAGTTTGGTGCTAATATGAGAAGAATGCCCGACGCAGCTATCTGTCTACTATGTAAGTAAAGCCTTGTAGGATACAGAAACGAGGTACTCGGATATTAAGAACATCGTATTTTTCCTCATAGTTTCATTAAAAAGCTTCGGCTATACTTCCAAGCACATAGCATCGACGTCCTGACAAACCTCTATTTGAGGCAAATTCTCCAGAAACTAGACACCTCTTGGAGGCTGATGAAGTGGTCTGTAGAGCTCAGTCAATTTGAGATTTTCTACAAGCCAAGGTCCTTTATAGAAGGACAAGCGCTAGCAGATTTTATGGTGGAGTTTGCCCACATCCCAGAAGGATTGCTTGAGACCAAGCCACATGAGGTACTAACGTGGAAATTATATATTGATGGATCCTCAGAGGAAGCCGGAGCAGGAGCTGGGATCCTATTAATTTGCCCTGACAATCATAATCTCAACTGTGCACTTCACTTGGAGTTCAAATGCTCAAAAAATGCCGCTGAGTACGGGACGCTCCTTGCAAGCTTGAGGTTAGTATATGAGATGAAGGCAAGAAAAATATAAATCTATAGTGACTCATAGCTGGTGGTTAGTAAAGTTAATGGGACTTTCTCGGCTCGCGAACAGTCTATGATGGCCTACTAAAAGAAGGCCAATGATTTTCTATCCCACTTTGAGAAGTTCGAGTTACTCCAAATCCCCAGGTTTGAAAATGGCTACACAGAAGCTCTCTCCAAGTTGGCGATTTGCAAAGACACCGATTTGATGAAAGCTATTTCAGTTGAAAATCTTTGCCGGTCGACCATTAATGAGACTCTACAGCAAAATGCCATGATAATCAGCGGATCTCCCAAGTGGGTAAAAACTTAACGCGTATACATACAAGAAAAAAAATAACAAACCAGCGAGGGAGTGCAGTTCGCAGCCAACTTCTCAACTCGCTGGGTAAAAACTTAACGTGTATACATACAAGCAAAGAAAGCAAGGCAGTGAGGGAGTGTAGATTGCGGCCAACTCCTCAACTCACTGGGTAAAAACTTAATGCATATACATTCAAGCAAAGAAAGAAAGGCAATGAGAGAGTGTGGCATACAAGCAAAGAAAGCAAAGTAGCGGGGGAGTGTGATTCGCGGCCAACTCTTCACCTCGCTGGGTAAAAGTTTAACGCGTGTACATACAAGCAAAGAAAGCAAGACAGCGAGGGAGTGTGGTTTGTACCCAACTCTTCAATTCGTTGGATAAAAACTTAACGCGTATACATACAAGCAAATAAAGTAAGGTAGCAAGGTAGTGTGGTTCGCGGTCAACTCTTCATCTAATTGGGTAAAAACTTGACGCATATACATACAAGTAAAGAAAACAAAGCAGCGAGAGAATGTGGTTAGCAGCCAACTCCCTAACTCGATGGATCAAAACTTAACGTATATACATACAAGTAAAGAAAGCAAGGCAACGAGATAGTGTGGTTAGCGGCCATCTCCTCAACTCATTGGGTAAAAACTTAACGCGTAAACATACAAGCAAAGCAAGGCAGCGAGGGAGTGTGGTTCATGGCCAACTCCTCAACTCGCTGGGTAAAAACTTAACGCATAGACATACAGGTAAAGAAAACAAGGCAACGAGGGAGTGTGGTTCGCGACAAAATCCTAAACTCGCTAGATAAACTATTTAACACATACACATAAAACAAAAGAAAGCAAGACAGTGAGGAAGTGTGGTTCACAGCCAATTCCTTAACTCGCTGGGTAAAGATACTCATCGCACGCAAACACAAGTATAACAAAGTAATAATGCTTAAAGAGAAAACATATTGAAAAATGATCTCTTTCATTAATGCATTTGCTGTAATTACAAAAGCGAAGCAACTACACAAAGCGAAAGTTCATACTGCCCTGTCGCCTCTTTAGGGTCGGCACAGAAAGGGGCCCCTAGTCTAGCTAACTGTTATTTGTTCTTCGTGAGCTCCGCAAATGCCTCGTCCAACTATTTATGCTTCACTCAATTCATCACAGGGCTTCGTCAGAAACATAAGTCTGACTTCACCATGATAGGGAGTCTCCAAAATATGTATCACTGTGATAATCATTATATGAGTTAATTTGGTAACTAATTAGGCCATACTGCTCAAAAAATACCATTGACTCCTTTTGCAAACAGCTTTCAACCTCGTCATCCGAATCAGAATCATCAAAATATATATCATCAACATCGATGTCCATTGTGGAGGTACCATTTGAGGTCTTCTTGCTAAGGCTACTGAGCCAACCTCTCTCATGGCATCTAAAGCACCCATCAGATCTGGAGTATAACTAGGATTTCTGTGGAGGCATACCTGGTCATCAAAATATTTGACCTCCCCCTTTAAAAGAAACTTAAGTAGAATACTGGTACCAATTGAGCAACTTGTCAGGAAATTTTCTTTTCCTCTTCCGTCGAGAAAGGTTACTGCCATCGAAACGGAGCATTTGAGTACAGAGAAGTTATGGAAAGGTAAAACTAGAAATAAGAGATCCCTTAGGTTTATATAGGGCCAGAATCTGAACCGTTACATAAATATAGTTTGGAGAATGCAAAGCATTAAAAAGTCTTCCGAGAAACACATTATTTAATAGGCATTTGGACTGCCACAGACAATGAAAAAGATGCGTCATTATGCATTTGAAAATAAATCCTCAAAGTCACATCCAACCCTTTAGATTCAATGAAAAAGCTCCACCATTAATGCCTTTATAAACAACTCTTCATATTCAACGGCAAAAATACGCCATTAATACCTTCTTCAAAGGGTTGTCATTTACGAAGGCCATCCCCAACAATAAAGCTTCATCACAAGTAAGAAACTTGATTGAATACATGTTTTCATTAGTACAGATAAAGTATACAAAGCAGTTATGCTTGAAACAAAGAAGAAATCAGTTTCATTAATGAAGTTGAGAGCAGATACAAAGACAAAAAAATGTAAGTCCTACTATTCTGCCGCCTCTCTAAGGCAGGCACATTTTAGGTCTTCTTCTACAACATGAGGGGATAAGGGTCTCGCCTTCAGCTTGATGTTTTTCAGAAGAGGAAACTTCGATAGCTGCAGAATACTTTGGAGTAGGAGAGTCAGCAGGAGCTGCCGTTAGGAATGAAAAGTCCAATTCTGGATGAATCTCCTTGAGAAAAGTACTAAGTCATGAACAAGGTTAATAAGCCACATAGGAAAAATAATATATACCAAGTTCTCCAAAGCGACGAGGAATGGAAACATTGGAAAGGGAATCTTCTGGCCTAAATTCCCAGTCTCCTCCGGCGAAGAAGAATCTCTTCTTCCAGTTGTGGACTTTATTGAGACTGTCGGTAATCGTCTTCTACTTTTACCCTGACCTGGGAGACATATTGAACCAACCACCAGACCGACAAGGCCGATAAATTGATTCAAACTCTATGGAGGATAAGTTACTCCCAACCTTAGCGACCCTCCATAGTAGAAATACATCCACCATTTGGCCCCATCATCCGTTTGGCATTATATTACAATGCCAGGTTGAAATCTCGCAAAATTTTGTGTAAAAATGGATATAGTGGAAAACGAAGGCCTTGCTGCATCTCCAGCTCGTAAAGGGCTACAAACCTTTCTGGTGGGTCATCAGCCGGCTTCTCTAGGCCGGGGGCCCTAAGCACAATAGATTCAGAGATCACGTAATCAACCTTGATAGCTTCCAGGTCTACCTCCTTGATCCTCGAGCGAACCATTGAAGCTTCTGTGGTCGAATTTGTTAGCTCATCGTCTAGCTGCTGGGCTCACATGGTATCCATTTTGTCTAACGATGCTTTCATTTCAGGGACCATAGTGCCCGTTGTTTCTTCTTCGCCTTCGTGATTGTCAGAGTTTTTAAGGTTTCTTCCATTCCGCTCGTGGACATTGGGGGATTGGGGGGGGATAGGGGACAGTGGCTTCATCTTTCCCTTCGAATGAAGACTTCATCTTTTCCTTCGACCGAAGACGGGGCTTCATCCCTAATCTCAGGATCGGTACTGAGAGACGACTAGTTCTGTGAATCGTCGTGTTCAGATAACATTGATGTTTCTCCTTTTGCTCAGGCGGAGAAATCTCTGAAGTCACCGAAGAAGATTGTAGAAAAGGCGGCCTAAACAGGAGATTTGGAAAAACACAAAGAAGATACACGAAATAGCACAAATCAAACTCTACAACCTCACCTAACAAACTCAACGAACAGCAAAGTAGAACTCTTTACTGTCGGAATTCTCTGAATCACTGTGGCTTTCGCCAGAACACTTAGGAAGTTTGAAGAAAATGCACAAGTGAAAAGAAACTAGAGGAAGAGTGCAATGGTTTATATAGACGAGACCCTTTCTATCCTTACTGTTGAATTCAAAAAATGCAATCTGAACCATCCATATCGTGAACACACGTCAAGACCAGAGCAAAAGGCAGGAAACAAAACCCTAGGCATTTAATGAAGGAAAAAGACGCGCGAACGCATGTTCCAAAACGTCCCACCACGCGCCTACATCAATGATGGCGATGACGCTTCGATTCATCATTGCCTGGAAATGCTGATTGACAGCTCGGTTAGAGGCCTACCTACCCCGAATCAAACAAGGACTCGTCACCTGCGGCAAACCCACTCAAAGTCCTCGTCCGCTATGAATAAACAGGCTTCGGACTTGGAGGACTATACATAACTGCTTCAAAGAGTCCATGCATATATGTGTTTCGAAGAATCCATGTATATATGTGCGAGGAACTTCATCGCACAATTCCAATCAAGGCGAATGTCCCCCTAATAGCAATTGAACTTCTGGAAACGCCTTCGCCATCGTAAAAAAAAAAAAAAAAAAAAAAAAAAAAAAAACCTCTTTCTTAAAAGTCTCACGCCTATCATAAATAATAGGCTTGAACTTGAGTGACTATTGTTACCACTTGATTTTGGTAAGGCCTCTACGTCATCAAATGCATCCTAAGCCCAGTAAAGGCCCAAGTCAGGCCCCGCGAAGGCCTCATTAGCCCAGCGAGGGCCTCGTAAATTTTTAGAGGGCTTTGAAGACCCAGCAACATCTTCGCACTCGTGAATCAAGTGCAATGAAACCCATGAAGGGTCTCGACGTTCATAGCCGACCTAGGGTGCTTCACCGGTCTTCGAATCCATCACAGCTTACATACATTGTGATATTTTGGAATGACCAGAGAGATAGTTAAAAGAAGATTGTGTTTGATTGCCACACCTCCTCCGGTATATTATTCTATATACCAGCAGTTGACTTGATCGTCGGAGTACCAACGATCGCCTAATCCTTTTTTACCCAGTGATCTTGGTGCCTAATGGTCGTCATAATGTGCAGATAACATACATGCTGTCAGATAATTGAATAGAGATTTGTTGACACGTGGTAGTATAGATTTCGATGTCAATAGATATAAATTAAGTTTGAGCATTTAAAAAGTGACATGGTATGTCACTTTTCAATTAAAATGTCAATTAAATTCGTTTATTAAAAAGTGACATACCATGTCACTTTTTCAGTAAAAAATGAAAAACTGTATTTTTTAACTAATTAAAATTTTGGATGTATTTTTCAATTTTTAGTAAAAATTATGTACTTGGCCTAATTTACCGACTATAAAGGACATCAAGTGTTTTAGGAACTATTCTCTTTTTTGGGCCTATATTTGTAAGTTACTTTTAAATGCAACTAGGAATAGTTTATTGGACCGGCTAAATATCCGGTGGTTTGGGACATAGAGCATCTCCAACAAGCTCTAGGATGTTCTTTAATTTAAAAAGTCAACACTTAAAACACTTAAAATTGTACTCCAATGACTCTCCTATTTAACATTTTAATTTAGAGAGTGGAATTCGAAAAGCCAAACTCACTCTCTATTATTAAATGCATTGAAACAATTTTAATTGTCAATACATGATATATTGGCTTTAATTAAATAATATACACAAATTGGGAGGGAATCATATGAACAAAAAAAAAAAAAGAGAGGGAAAGATATTAAATATTTTTTGGAAGAAATAAAATTAAGAGCATAGACATAAAGAAGCCGTTGGAATGTTTAAAAAAAATTGCTCTTAAATTTAGAAATGCTCTTTTAAATGCTAAAGATGCTTGTTAAATATAGATAAGTTGTTGTAGATGCTCTTAAACTTAGTTTGATACTGTTGTAGATTTTAAGAGAATCAACTTTATTTGTAATGAAAAAATAATTAGTTAGAAGAAGAATCAGCTAAGTATTTGGTATGATTGTATGTTCCAAATACGAAAGCCGAGTTACAGACCTCGATGGACGCGTGATGAATGTGATAAACATTTGCCCCGCTAAGCTTATATGCTAATGAATGGAAGGGTAGCGAACAACATTCTTGAAAACATGCTATTCGACATCCATACAATTCTTTTTTCTAGGTTTTGAAAGTATTATTAAGTATTTATCTAAGATAATATGTGCATTGTAGTTATATTAGTATACCGCTTATCAGTGAAATTAGACCGTACAAAAATAAATAGAGGTTGATAGGAGGAACAAGATTGATGTTAAGAAGAAAAGATTTGAATAAGAATGATGAAGAGAATGAGAATTGGGAATGAGAAAATTGAAGAAATTGAATAGAAAAATTGAAGAGGGTATATATACACGTATAGTGAATTTTTAGGTCAGTGGAAGATAAATTCTCTATTGCCGTGATTAAAAATAATATATATATATATATATATATATATATATATATATATATATATATATATATAATATCAGCAAATCTAAGACAGAAAATAATTGACACGAAGTTAATTGGTGAAATTCTGAAGAATTGATATTTTTTTTACAAGTGAATAAGATATTGATTTTCCAATTGCTTTTTCATATTTATTTCAAACAAGATTGCAACCACGGACAAATTGAAACAATGACATTGTCTTATTTTATGATTAAAGGTTGTTCTAAAAATATATTCATTGGATGTACATCTTCCTTATTTACATATAAAAATCTGTACGTAAGGAATAATTAGTATACCGTTTTTCTTTATGGTGGAATTCGATCGTAGAAGATTTTAATGGATTGAGTTGAGAAAAATGAGAGAGAGAGTGTGTGTTTTGTTTGAGAGGAGTTTGATTTTGATAAATATGAAGAATAATATAGAGAAATAGAGGAATTGAGAGAGTGAGATATGAGTTTTGGTTTGAGATGATGAATATGTAGTGAGTAATGACGGACAAAGAAACATTTTTTTTTTGTACTTGTAGCAGAGTAAACCTCCGTACGGTCGGTGATTATTTAAATATAATTGGCTCAAAAATGTTTGAAATATAATATAAAGCTAAATATATTAACACTACATTTTTTTTTTATAAGTGTACCACATTTTAATTGTATAAATAGTTCATTATAAAATATAATATAAAGTTAAATATATTGACACTATTTATCATTAACCTTCTATTAATTAACATATTATTCCTGATGACGACTTTCATTAAAAGGGAATAAAATGATTTATTTGTCCTTCGTATTTATAAATAAATACAAAATTGTGAAAATATTTTTTACTCGTTTAGAGCACGCTAATAGAATTATTAGATGAAAACTGTCACTTTGGGACAAGATGTAGTAATTAATGGAAAATTAATGAAAAATTTTCGATGAAAAAAAAGTTAAAGACATAAATGTAATAATAAATAAAAAATAAGAACCTTTAATACAATTAAAGAGTAATGCTATTTGCAGTCACTCACTACCGATAGTCGTCATATGTGTCATTACTCAATTGGATGAATTATTCATAATTAATGGCTATAAATACATTACTTAATTAGAGTAAATAATTCATCCAATTGAATAATGTCACGTATGACGACTACCGGTAGTGAGCGACTGCAAATAGCATTATTCACAATTAAAATGTAGTACATTTATGAAAAAATGTGATGGCAATATAACCATCCTTAATTTAATAAGAAGTTCATATTTTGCTACTTATCGATAACTGGTACAACTTCTCTTATAGTTTTTTTTTTTAAAAATTTTATCAAATACTTTAAATAATTATACTTTTGACAATAAAAAATTAGGACTCTAAAAACAATCACAAAAGACAGAATTTTTAAGGCATAAAACGTTTTTCAATTATGTAGTTTATATTTGTATGCTTTCTTTTGAAATTGGCTAAATTGTTTAAGAATTAGTAAGGTAAAAATATAAAGAGTCTTCATTTTTCCTTTCGAACTTAGTTTGTCAACTTATCTTTAGGGACCTATTGTTATTTCTTATAATAATAATAAAAAAAATTAGATATAGATTTTTCAAATTTACTTTTTTAAATAGCAACATTTTACCAATATTTTATCTATTTTAGACCATTCGAAGCTACTCCGCTAAGAGTCCTATGACCATGCTGCATAACGCAAAGTCTTATGAAACTTTTTTTAAAGGTATATACTATTTCACAACATATTTTTCGTCATAGAAATATTTGTATTCAATTTGAGACAGAGTGAGTAGAACTACACAATACAATAGATTTATTATAGCATGTTTGAGAGTACTTAATATTTATTAATTGGTCAAACATTATTTTTATCTATATATTCTAAAGGACTTACAACTTTTATCTATTTTTTATCTACACATGATCAAATACTTATAATTTACAAAAAACTTTACTAAACAAGTATTTGGTACTCTATTTAATCTGGTTGAAACGAGTATACTTAAAGGGTTACCCTCATGAATTTTCTCAAATTATACTTTAATCAGTGCAACATAGACTATACTTAAAGGTGACAAATAGGCTGACTGGACAGACCCAAAAAGGGACGGACCATACATGAAATTGGGATCGACCCGCCCGGATCCAACTTTACACAAACCAATAATTTGCTAGGCAACCCACCCGATTTTGAGCCACCAAGCTAACTAGGCCATACTTTTTTTAGGACAAATTCAGGGTCAGTCACTGTTGTTATATTTATGGGCTCTAAAGTCATATAACCAAAACTTAATTCAATTAAAGTCACATTTTAGCACTAAAAGACCAATATACCCCTATAATTTTTGAAAAATCGATAATTCAATAATATTGTTTTATTATGATACTGTTTTTGTATGATATTGTTCTATTGTGATACTTTTTTATCTATGATACTGTTTTGTATGATAATGTTTTATCTAGATAATATATATTAGTATATTTATACCATACTTTTATCTTTCTACTTGTTTTATTATGATATTATTATTGAATGCAAATAGTATCAATGAATTTGTATTTAGTTTTATATATGATACTGTTTTATTAAATGCACACACTACTAATTGATCATTTTAAAATATTTTGTATTTAGTTTTATATATGATATTGTTTTCTATGATATTGTTTTAACTTATAATACTATAATTGAATGCAAACAATATCATTATTTCAACCACTAAAACATCTTGTACTCAGTTTTATATATGATATTGTTTTGTCTATGATATTGTTTTTTATAGATAATGTGCTATGGTACACTTACACCATGTTTTTATTTTTGATACTGTTTTATTATGATAATGTTTCAACCTATGATACTGTTTTAATCTATGATAATGTTATTGAATGCAAACAATATCAATGGTCTTATACTACTAATGATGCATTTTAAGAACAATATAATTAATTCAACTAGTAAAACATTTATAATATTGTTTTAATCTATGATAACGGTATTGAATGTAAATAGTATCAATGGTCTTGTATTACTAATGAAGTATTTTAAGAATAATATAATTACTTCAACCAGTAAAATATTTATGATACTGTTTTATTTAGATAAAGTGATAGGTATACTTATACCATGTTTTTATCTTTGATATTGTTTTATTATAATAATGTTTCAACTTATGATACTGTTATTTTATTGGAATGTAGTTTGTGTATATGATATTGTTTTATTAAGATATTTTCATGTATGGTACTGATATATTAAGATATATTTGTCTGTGATACTGTTTTAGTATGACAAACTAAATATTGTTGTTTTAAGCTAAAGAGAAGACTTCAAACGTCTAAAATATATCATTAGCAGTAGCAAAGCTACTAATCTTCACCGGCTCGTCAATACAATTATGAAAATATATTATAATACAAATTCTGAGCACGTATGCGAATTTTATTCTCGTTTCTATTATGATACTGTTAAGTATCAAATAACACACATGACTAACAGTATCTAATGGCCCACATCAAATAAAACAGTATCATAATTTCTCCCACATCAAACTTTTTCATCCCAAGAGAAACTCAAGCTGCTATTTACAACAACAAATCATGACCACTTTACAGAAATTCACTGGCTTCTTCTACCTCCATATCATGGCCACACAATAAAACAGTATCATGATTTGTTGCTATTTGGCCACACATAAATACACAACGTAATATTCCTAAGTCTTCAACCGTTGCCCTCTCATTTATCCTTCTGAATACCAAATAGTATTATTGTATAGAAAATGTAGAATTAAACAATTAGAGATATGAAAGTCAATCACTGCAAGTGCCAAACATGAAAACTAAGGAAATTTAGAATTAAACACTGAGAAGGATTCATAGTTATAAAATACTGCATAACAACTTTCAAATTCCAGCAGTCAAGCATTACAACCACAATAATCCTTGAAAACGTTTAAAGAACTCTATATCCAATAAAATCTCAAATTACGCTCCAAAATACCTAGGTTTTCCAACAATTAGAAATATTTCCTAAAAGAAAAATCTTCTAATCAAAGAAGTAAAAGGCTGCCACCTCACCGTAGAAGAAGCACTCGTCGGAGGTGGAGCAGATTTGTGGAGCATAGAAAAAGCACTTGCCGAAGATGGAGGAGATTTGTGGAGCGTAGAAGAAGCTGGAGGTGGAGGAGATTTGTGGAGGTGGAAGAGCCGATGGAAAATATGGATCACAGAGGTAATTTTGGGATTATTTTGTAATATTGCTGAAGAGTATGACTTAATCACAATTTTAAAAAATATTTTGACCTAATTTGGAACAAGTCACATACATGTGACTTATAGACAATTTCTCCATTTATCACCGACCGTAAGGAGGTTTACTCTGCTACAAGCACAAAAAAAGTACTTATTTGTCCGTCACTACGTCTTCATCTTCTCAAACCAAAACCCATCTCTCTCTCTCTCTCTCTCTCAATTCATCCACTTCTCCATATACTTCTCTATATTCATCAAAATCAAACTCCACTGAAACAAAACTCTCTCTCTCTCTCTCTCTCTCTCTCTCTCATTTTTCTCAACTCCTCAATCTATTAAAATCATCTACGGTCGAATTCTACCGCAAAGAAAAACGGTATACTAGTATATATAAGTGTCTATCATCTATTTACTATTGACCCTTCAACCAACATGATGTAGTTTTGGTATTTTACTATTCTTAATTTCATCCAAATGTCATCTTTTTGTCCTACAAATTTTGTTTAAATTATTAAAAAATATTCCTTTGTTGAATTTTTTTATTTATTTTCTCAGGCACATTTCCCATTTTGTCGAGAAATTCTAAAGTTCTTGATTGATTGTGATTTGGGTACATGTTGAAAATAAATGGTGAGGAAAAAGATCTGAAATTATTTCTTTCTAGGTCTGAATTGGAAATCAAATCGACATGGTTGGTCCTCGAGTTAACGAGTTACTCGACAGCAGACCATTCTCTCCACCAAGTGGTTGGTGAGTTCGATCAAAACTTCAACATCAATGTGTCATGGTTTTCAGTGGAGTTTATGGGAACTTGAATCCCACATCGGATGTGTGGGCGTCCTTTGTGTGGTTTATATGAGCTTGGGTTCTCCAACCACATCAGCTAGCTTCTGTGGGCTGGCTCTTCCAAGTCCAATGACATTGGTATCAGAGCAGACACCATGTCTTCGGGTCTCGGTTACCACTTAGGGTGTGTGGGCACCTGCTCGACATGGACGCCGAGTCGGAAGCGTGGTGGTTTGTCATGGTTTCCAGTGGAGTTTATGGGAACTTGAATCCCACATCGGATGTATGGGCATCCTTTGTGTGGTTTATATAGGCTTAGGTTCTCCAACCATGTTAGCTAGCTTTTGTTGGGTGGCTCTTCCAAGTCCCATGACACAATGCATCAAGTATCTTGGTCCGGTGAGTTTCATTCTACCTTTCCGAAGCCCTTGATCACCTTAAAATTCTTATAGATTCAGTTTATTAGAACAATTTTAACATAGTTGGAACACGCACATTACCCCAGATATGTATATGCCTCTATCTAGAACACTAGATATTTGAACAAAAATAGCCAAGAATATAATGTGTAATGGAATTAACCAAATCACTTCAATTTGACGGTGCAAACTGAGAGGAAGGCATATGAAGTAATTGTGAAGGATGGAAAGTTTATCTACAAGCAAAGCGGACACCTTCTTGATACAAAGGGCAGGCCCAAAGACGTCAAGTGGATCTTTGTTCTCAGCGTGTCCAAGATCTTGTATGTTGGGCAGAAGTTAAAAGACACGTTTCAACATTCAAGTTTCTTGGCTGGTGGTGCCACACTCTCTGTTGGAAGGTTAGAGGTGAAAGAAGGTATTCTAAAGGTACAGATCCTAGCAATTCCTTTCGTTTTCTTTGAGCAAAATATTCGAAATTTGCTCACTTGGGAGGGCCTCATAAATGAACCTAATATTTGGTATGATATAGGCGGTCTAGCCTCACAGTGGACATTATCTTCCAACAGAAGAGAACTTTGAGGAATTTATATCATTTCTGAAGCAACACAATGTTGATCTGAGTGTTGTTCAGGTACGATCAGATACCTTGCTTTTGTGGTATGAATGTGAAAGAGTGGCTTGTTTGGTATGGTGGAATGTATAGTACAATATTAAAGAAAAAAAGAAGTTAAAATTCGTTTCTCATACTTGTCCTACACTACATGCCAAACATGCACACAAGGTATGAGAAGGGAATGCATTGCCTTAGCTAATGAAAACCCATTTGTTTCATCTTGAGCACAAAACTATTTCAACATGCACATAACTCAAAAGCATCTCAAGTTACAGGTGAAGCCAATAGCTTCAAAAGTGCAGACACAGAGAAAATAGATTCAAGCAAACACTACTGTAAGGACACAGAAATTATAAATCGATCCTTATCAAGGTGGTCCAGAAAGCAAAGCTCAAAAATCTCCGAAATTCAAATTCTGAAAAGGGAGGACATGTTGGAGTTGTTCAAGGACGAGCCATGTATAGGACACAGTTGCAGCACTCAATCAGTGGAAAGTCCAGATGGATACGAGACAGCAGAAGAATATTTATCTGACTCAGAATTCTCGGTCTCTAAGGAAAACTTATTTGACGTGGATCGACAAGAAGGATATGAAGAACCTATTCCAAAGGAAAAAATTATTCAGAGAATAAACTCGAATAAAGGATTGAAGTCAAATCAATTGGCTAAACAGTTATCCTGTAAATTGACAACAGGAGCTAGGCCGATGTGTTAGGGATTATCCTTCGGAGCTCCAACTATGTGTTCTAGAAGAAGTAAATTTGTCTCCAAGAAGTACATTTTCATCTCCTAGCAAAACTGCTAGACCTATTCCGGGGGATCTTACTTCTTTTCCCTTGTGTAGAGAAACAACTACAGGTAGAAGTCCATTTGCTTTAGAATTACCAACTCAGTGGTTGAGTCTACAGATTATTCTATTATTTTTTTCCTTAATTTTTTTTTCTTAATTTTACTATTCAAATATTATTTTCATTCAATTTTTAACCATTTTTTTTTATTTTTTTATTTGATGTTATAAATAAATTGTACACAATTCTTCAATATTTAGTTTGGTCCAATTCAAATTCTCTAAATGGTGCAATTCAATAAAATATAAAAATAGTCACTTTACCACGTCACTTTACCAATATCCAAAAGTTGTTTACAAATTTTATTATTTAACAACTTTATCTTTGTGGGCAACTATACCTTTCTACCTCCATAAATTTGCGTTCCCACGAAGCCCAAATTGTGTATTAAGATATCCTCATTCTCTTGCCAAAGATTTTAGGACACCAGTGAACTGCATGATGGTGTAGACTATTTTTCAAGGATTTTAGATAAACAAATAGCACAATCTACATAAAATTTCACTCAAAGATTGCACATCTCAACATGTTCTCAAGAAGCAGCAAACTTAGAATGCTCAGGATTATATACAGGGCTATAGTTATAATCAAATAACTAATATAATTTCTCGAAGTAAAGGTACAAGGAAGAGATAATATTAGAAACATAATAAGTTTTAGAGCATTAGATCTATATCCTTAGATGCAAATGGTGCAAGGCAAAGAATTCTACATCCAAAGAGCAAATAAAGATTTGGGAAATTTATAAGTATGATAACAGACAGATGCTAATCATTGATTCTTCGTCTCCCTCACCAAATCGCAAGGCAAGATCACAGAGAGCTTGTGTAGTTGACTCAACTGTCATGGGCTCACCGTAAGAGAACCTATGATTCTGGAAATACAACATTACCAAATAATTAGCAATTGTCCACACCATCCTATCACTGGACGACAGATTACAATGGAGATATAAGTTACAGGTACCTGAGTTTCAACTCGAGCATGTTCGACCAGCGTTCGGGCATCAGCAATTAAACCACTCCTGGCACAGCCAATATGCTCATCAATTTCCATAATCGTCTCAACACTGCTATGCTCCTACAACAGAATTAGAAAATGGATGCATCAGAAACGCGACAAATATTTTGACATCAACAAAAACAATTTTTTTTTGTTGTTCTTGTCGAGTAACTCGACAAGAATGTCGAGTTAAAACATTTTTTTTTTTTGTTCTTGTCGAGAAATTTTTTTCCCCTTACTCAACAAGAAAGAACCATTTTTTATTTTAATTTTTTTTCCACCTACTCGACAAGAAGAATAAGAACCAAATTTTTTCTTTTTTTAAATCACTTGTGGTACGTGGGCTTTAGCCCTTTCAATTTTTTTCCCCTCATCAATTCTGGTAGGTGGGCTTTAGCCCAATTCCCTTTTTTTTTGCCCTTTCTTATTTGTTTTTCTTTAACACATTTTCATTCAATTTTTTACTAATTTTTTTTTATTTTATCTTATAAGCAAATTATACACATTACAATTTATTTTTTTCCTTCATTTTTTTCTTTTAATATTTACATATTCGTCTAAATTTTCATTCCATTTTTCACTAATCTTTTTTTTAATTTTTTTATTTGATGTTATAAACAAATTATACACAATTCTTTGATATTTGACTTTTGGGTCATTAGTAAAAAAAATTTTAAAAAGTTGGACCTGAGTTTGAAGAATGAGGGTTTGGTCCAATTCAAATTCTTGAAATTGTGCAATTCAATAAAAATATAAAAATTATCACTTTACCACATCATTTTACCAACATCCAAAGATCGTTTACAAATCTTAGTTATTTAATTTTTTTTTTTTACGAGTTGTTTAGTTTTTTTATTTTTTTTACGAATTGTGTTTATTTGGTTGAAAGAATTTCAACATTTTACTTAATTACTTGTATTAAATAATATGTTCAAAAATATGTATTTCATACTTTCGTCTAAAACGCACCGTTTTATCCTTTAAAAAAAAATTCCCTCTCCAACACGCCGCCTTTTTGGACATTTTTTTGTTTCCACAGTTGGAAACTTAATCCCAATATGTATTGAGATTCTTGACACATATTTGGAACCAATTGTTGATTCCCAATTTTAAAGCTAGCATTTTTTTTCCCTTCTTAATCGTCCAACATACCTTTGGACATTTTTTTCCCCCACAATTGTAAACTTTGTTCCAATTGTTGGTTCCCAATTTGTGTTGAGATTAGCAAATGGGCCTCTTTTTTTTTTTTTTTGGTACAACCAGATCATAGTTCCTTCATTTAATTTTTCACCTATCTTTTTTTTTTTTTGTCTATAATCTTGTAACAAGTAAATTCTATACACAATTCATTAATACTTGACTTTTGATATTTGAGTGTTTGTTCTAATTCAATAAAATAGATTGTTTAAGCGTCATATATCACTTTACTTCCGACTTGTAAAATATTAATGTTTACAAATCTTAGTTTTAAATTTTTTGCAAAGCATGTATTTAGTCTTTTTAATTTTTTTTTTTTTATATGAGTTATGTGTTTACTCAATTTATGTAATTCATTCTGTTGGGTTCTGCTTTTTTTAATAGCAAGCTTGAATTTCAACATTTTACTATAATCTTCTTATCTAAAGCTTATATACATTTATAATTACATTAATTTAAAAGTTAATTTACAATTAAATAGTATGTTCAAAAATATGTTTTTTATATTTATTATTTACATATTATACATTTGGAATTTTTTTTTCTTTTTTTAAAACTATAATTAGTTTGATTTTGTCCCATTTTAAAATATCGGCAATGCAGTATGATCTCTCGAAACTCGAAGACGGCAGTCAAGCAACGATCGACAAGCTGGTGGAAATAAGCGTCCTTGTTTACTCGATATCAGTAATTAAGGATCTTTCCTCCTTTTGGTATGTGCAAGCAATATATGGAATATCATTTCAATAATCTCAAAAAAATCGACACAATGGAATAGTCAACATTGTCGACAAATGATGGGAACTACATTTGGTTTTAATTGAGAACCAATTTTTGTTTCCCAATTTGTATCGAGATTCTCGACATTTTATTTAAAGCTTATATACATTTATGATTAGATTAATTTAAGAGTTAATTTACACTTGTATGTTTAAAAATATATTTTTTATATTTATTATTTGCATATTATATATATATATATATATATATATATATTAAAACAATAATTAAAATGTAAACGATAAGAGATAATGTGTCGTTAACAATTTAACAATTATCAATTTAAAAATAAGAATTTTCAAAATACTAAAAATTAACAAATTTATTAAAAAATGACGTGCAACGCACGTGTTTATAACTATATATATATATATATATATATATATATATTCAAAAAAAAAAAAAAGAATAGAAGAGTTCATCTTCTTCTTTTTCACCCACCCCCATCCCGCCTAAAAAAAAAAAACCACCCCAAGCCAATCACCAAATCGAGGGACAAGAGGGTGTGATTTCTCCCCCCTACTCGCCATGGAGAATGCCCAGCGACCACCGGGGGAGGTGGATTTCTCTCCCTCGGTTTCTAACAATTGGGGGAAACCATGGGGGATAAATCCCCCCACTCCCTAGTTGTCGCAAATCTAATGTGTGGAAGGGTGGGTCAGAATTTGAGCCAATTTTTCAAAGGCATTTAGGAAGAAAAAAGCAGGCCTTCCCAAAATATTTTGGCCATCTCGCATGAGCCTAATTAGCCCAACGAACTAATCACACCAAACCAAATTTGCCCAATTTTTTTGGTCAAGATTTTTATTGGTCCGACTCAACTCAAAATTCGAATTATCTAAGCTAACCTATCAAACTAGCCCATTTTGCTACCTCCAATCATACTTGACCAAATAGGCCTAATTTTTGAACTAGCTTAGCCTGAAATTCAAGTTATCTAGACTAATCCACCAAACCAACCTATTTTGCCACCACCACTAACTACACTCATAACGACAATAACATAAAGCGTATTGAACAATATAATAAAAATTTTAAAAACTAAAGATTGTAAAAACCCGTACTATTACTACTTCTAACTATTTACCTTTTTTGTCTACTCGACGGAGACGCAAAATGAATCAACATATTGAGAAACACGTGCAATTCTACGTAGTTTGATGACTCTTCCTTGGTAATAACATCAAAAGACATACATTTGTGAGTTTGTATAATATTTACAAAACTGGTGGATCTAGGTTAAAATTTCCAACATATAATAGGTAACGTCTCTCTCTCTCTCTCTATAGAGAGAGAGAGAGAGAGAGAGAGAGAGAGAGAGTGGTGCACCTCTGGGCTGTTTGATACACCCCAATTGAAGCCATCTCTACTTGTGCCAATGCCAATTAAAAAAACTAAGCCCACTGCTGCTCTCTGCAACATTTTCATCTGTTGAATCCGATCCACTTCCGGTTGACTCGTCAGAACTATCGTCTGGGAGGACTTGGATCCTATCAGAGTGTTTGATGATCCAATCAGTGACTTCTGGAGAAGATGCCCACTCAGCGATTGCCTGCCGAGTTGATTCCTCTGAGAAATCTTTCCATTCTTCTTCGGAGAATTTCTTTCTGCTAGGTGTCTTGTGAAAGGTTGAATAATAGTCCAGGCGATTTCTTGTACCCCTCTGACTAGAAGTTGACAACATACCTGGAGCAACCAAAATCAAGCACATTCTTTTTATTGGTAAATAAAATTTTACTAAACGTAAAGAGACTATTTCAAGTACAACATACTATCATTGGGACAATTAGACATCCAACGTGTAATCACAGCCATTCAATACAAGAGTGATCCACCAACTGAGCTATATTATCCTGAGCTCACAAACTTGTATGTGATGTGTTCAACAAAAGAAAAAAGAAAAAAGAAAAAAACGCACTCAACTCTCTTTTATCTAAACTCTCCAATAAATCCATCCAAGATAAATTTCTGAGGCAGAAAGAAAGGAAAAGGTTAATGTTAACTAAAATTCCAATGCATTAAAATATAATGTCAATAAAGTTTAGATTAAATAAGGACATGTCAACGTCCTTTCCGATCATTTGGCTAAGCATGAAAATGCTATTAAGTATAGTTATAGTTTACTCAAACATACGTATTCAAAAAGAATTGCTGCTTTTATGTAAAAAGTTACTTATAAGTAAATATTACAAGCTCAGCCTCTCAATGTATGAACAGACTTATGCTTTCCAGAAATAACTTGCTTCAATTAGTAGTACAGATTTTGGAAGTACACATACCTCTCCCTCTCAACACCTAAAAATTGTGAGCATAGTTATCAGACCCGACCAAACCAAAGCATCAGGTCAACGGGTCAGCAATTCAACCGGAGGGTTATTGTCAGGTCAAAAATTAAAACAAATATTTTTTTTTTAAAAAAAGAAGCATAAATATAATCATAGTGTAAAAGTTGAAGTGGATCCTAATTTAAAATTTCATTTCTAAATGAAATATTATAAATTCATTTGAAACGTGCTATTTGAACTTCTGGATCACGCCATGTATCTTAGTTAATTATTTATTTCTAAGACAAATATATATTTAAAATACTTTGAAAAATTTATGCTCGTAATAGATCCATATATATATATATATATATATATATATATATATATATATATATATATATATTGTTTTAGTTAGTAAAATGTCAAGTAATGGCATTATCCTAGTTGGAAACAGCCTCACTTTTCAAGTCTAAGGTCACAGGTCCGAAATATGGGCAGTGCAGTTTGCTAAAATTCGAAAAACCGGTCGGTTTTTTCCTACTGGTTCACTGGTTGAAATGCAAAACAGACCGGTTCAGGCAGGTCACAAGTGGTTCGATTGTAAATTGGTTTCATTACGCTAACTGGACCGGACTAAGCTCCAGTACCACCGGGTTCCGGTCGGACTGGCCTATCCTGTCCGGGTTTGATAACTATGGTTGTGAGCAGTGAAAATTTTTGCAGTCTCATTAATATGTTGTCCTTTACTTAACAAAAATATTACTACAGCATGAAAATTGAATACGTTACTTAACCATGTTATTCATACAGGTTGTGTTTTCTATACTCATACATACACTGTAAATATATGCCCAACAATATATACCATTTTGGTATAAACTATGTAGTAAAGAAAGAGAGTAAAAGGGGAGGAAAGGGGATCTCCAACATGTACCTTTAACGGGGGAATCAGACCACGCAGATGGACTCTTGGGGCTATTCCATATAGCTCCTCGAGTATTCATTGCTCCTGACCTACGTAAGAACTCTGCACGTTGCTTATTATTCTTGTTTGCTCTTTCATTTTGCCGTGTCCGTAAGCTCCTGTTTCTTGAATATGTAAATCCCCTGCACCAGAAATGCAGAACAAATAAATATTTTTAGAAATTAAGAAATCATTTTTTACCAACACAGATAATTTATTACTCTGACAGAAAATAACTCCAAAGTTGAATTCCTCATCTATGTCATTTAAAACAAGTTCATTTTTCTCCTCATTAACATCATTAACAGCATGATGCAGAAGACCATTCAGACCATAAAAACAGCAAGATAGTAAAACATCCATGAAATGCCTCATCTAAGTTCACTACTAGTACAACTAAACTGCAATCTTCAGAAACGATTCACCGTCATATAATTTGCTCATGTACGGTCAACAGTACAAGGAGCAAACATCAGTTGGTTGAGAGAGATCAGATGAAAATATAAAGGGAATACAAATTACAAGTGCATGAACAGGATCTGGAAGTAAGACACAATAAAGGCGATGAATAGAAACCATAGAAGCTTACCTCGGGCAAAGCCACTTCATGGAAGTAATAGAGTAGTAAGTTGCCAAAGAAGAACCAAGTAGTGCCACTGCCAAAGGGGTATCAACTGTGCTCTGGCATTGAATGTCACAGAAGGAAATTATTCAAAACAATAGGGGAAAAAAAGAAAAAGAAAAAAGTATCCATGTAAAATATATAAATCTGCGAGTAAAAAAATCATGAGTAGCAACACAAACTAAAAGCTCCCTGGAAGTTCCAAAAGAAAATGGAAAAAGACATTTTGACAATAATCCCACCATATCTAGATTTGTGTGCATATCTAGAAAAGCTTCTTCAATTGTATTGTACAATTATATGCAAAAGACCATCATCCTATAAACATTATCCAAATAACAAAAATGCACTGAAAAGCAACCTGGAAAATAGAAGTCACAGCAATTATCCGTATCCCCCATTTTACAAATTGAGCTATGCCGACATCTACGGTTCCATCTTCCGAAACAACAAATTTCCGTACAAGCCAATATCCAAAACCAGCTCCAGCAAGGATGATTCCAACTAGCAAAAATACAGCCACCTGTAGACAAATATCCAGGGTATATAATCAAAGCAAAAAGAAAGAAATGAACCACAGCATAACATATAGTGCAAGAAACGAATAAAAAAGCTTATGGCATTTGTTTTCTCTTTTCATAATCAGAAAGTGGCAATCTCCCCAACTTACATTTAAATATCATAAAGATATAGATCTGTATCAAACAAAAGTTACAAAACTACCAGACATAACAATCACATCTTCATTGCATGAAATAATAATCCAAACTGAACAGCACAAGTACTTACAGGGTTGTGCATCTCTTGACTAATCCCAAAATTGACAAGAATAGAGTTGACGGACTCCATGAATTGATTTACTAGAAAAGATCCTGCGCCAAGCTGAAAAACAATTCAACCTAAGCTATGCGAATAATAGATTATTGAGACCGACACTGAGAAAGAGAGCACAAAGGAATACTAACCACTGAACCATATATCATGAGGTAGAAAGCATTTTTCCTGCCAGTTGGCAACAATTTCATTCCCTGCACAATAATGCAAAGGCATGGTGAAAAAACCAAAGGGCAGCAATATTGACTACTTAAGAAAAGAAGAGCAATGCCAGAGCTCCCAATGAGGAGACCTGCATACCGAATGGAGGTATACACACTGCAAAGATAAGAACTGTGACCAACTAGATTATGACAAATAAACAATTTAACAATTGTTTACTCTTTGGATCATACAGAAACTACTTAAATTAGTAAAATTCAATATTCTAGAGGCACATGCAACAAAGATGGTGTAAATATTAACTATCAAATAAAAGTGCAACTTCCAAGCTTGATGAGGCAGAGTTGGGAAAACGTGCTCAGAAATCAACTTAACAAGACAACTTCTTCAAAAACAGTTGAACAAAACATCCGGTGCCACCAATGCAAGCTAGTAATTATAAACGCAATAAAGATGGCATAAAGATTTCCAAAAAGGTCAACCACTAAGTGCTCAGATTATGACTTCCTTTAAAGTCCAGTAATGCATTTTATGTAAATTAACAATTCACATAAATGGAATAAAAAGTACAATGTAGTATTATGCATGCACGGAATTATCCAATGTTCTGACTATTTTTGATATGAAGGAAATAAATAAATAGAGAAAACAATAAACAAAAGAATTGTAGTTGAGCAGGTTTTCATATGTCATTCTTCAACTTTCAAAAAGGTGCTCCACTTTTATCCAATGTTCTGGCAGGCCCTACACATTTTCAGCCATTCCGAACAAACTTGTTCATCCTATATCCACTTCAAATCTAAAAGTGTGCATAAACAATCAAAAAATGTAGAGCAATTATAACAGGGAAGAGTACTAAAGTATCGTGAATAAGATTCCACATCTCACCAAACCAGAAAAGAACTGAAGACAAAAGATATGTTAGAATGAAAAGAAGAAAGTTAAAGGTGAGTTGTTAACAGGTATTCTCGTAGTCTCACAGAGACAACAAATAACTATGTTTCTTTCCTGCAGTAACTTGCTTGGACGTTCTTGTGCTTTAGCCCATGAAAAAGATCAACATTAGCCTTTTCACCTAAGATTAGCTATAACACTTTCCTTAAGGATGTAAGGTACGATTGGCCAAGAAGACCACCCGCATCGCCTGACACCCAAATCAAAAGGTAGGCATTCTACTCTCCTCATCTCTTAAGCCACCTTTATATTTTTTTTATTTTATTTTTTTCTGGGGACTTCCTGTTGGCTTCAAAATTCAACTCTTGCATTTACCCTTGATTTCCTCTATAATTAAGAATTCGACTAAGAAGCCCATATCCCACCCAATTCATTAATCTTGCAAAGGGAAAAGACCAATTTCCTTCTGGTCTTAAGTAATAGAAATCAGGTACTTATCTGTCTTCTGGATAAGTGATCAGTTCCCATTTGGCTCCTCCTTTTTCTCCTTCCTTGGGAACCTTAAGGCAATTGATTCTTAAGAAACAAGATGCTAAAGCTCATAGTCATTTACAGTTTTCACTTGGACCTCATGCTCAAAAATTTGTAAGAGCCTTATATTCCATAAAATATGTGACTTCTTTCCTAGTACATTAAGAATGCCGCTTATAGCTTAGTAAAGACATAGATAAGAAAAATGAGATTGGAAAAGAAATTCAAGAAAAGGAAAAGGAAAAAGAAGTGCCATCATTGAAATGGAAACATGAGTAACTGCAAATCAATTCTAAATAAATGAAGGTACCTGGAAGAGAAGGATTATGACGACAAGGCAAACTCCTATAGCCATTGAACTGCTGTAATAAAAAGGAACCCAGCTACTAACAATTGGTGCCAGCAGCAATAATACAAAACCAAAAGCAAGACACAGTAATCGCCATCTCTGAAACTCTGCACACAATGAGAGAGGGAGAGGGGGAGGGAGATGTCAAAACAGATGACACAATAGGATAGCACAAACTCAAGCAAGAGCAGACATGAGCATGACCTCCTGCAAAAGTGACAGTCACGTAAACAGGCTCTGAAGCAGATAAGTCACCAACAAACTTCACATCAATGTATCTGTCCTCATATGGTGAAATGACAGAGGTTGACATGTCATTCTGCATGCTTTTCCAGCTATCATTCTCGCACTGACACAGTCCAATTGAAGAATTCCTGCAAAACGATTCTTGTTGACATACAATTGTCTGCCGACAGAAAATTTCAACACATGAAATGCCAAAATTCAGTGGCAATCTTTTTTCCTTTTAACTTACTTGTGGAAACAAACTCGAATTTTCCTATGAAATCGTTCTGGAAATGGGACCAAGGTGACCCGGCGTGCACTTGAATAACTCCCAAGTTTTAGTCTTGATAGACCAGACACTTGTATTCGCTCACATAGTTTTACATCCTTATATGATGGAGATTCTACAAGAGGGATTAAAGTCACATTTACCACTTGATTTTCTGCATCAACACCTGCGAGATTAAAGACGGACACATTAGAGATTCACTGGTGGATATTACACAACAAACAACCAAATTTCAAATTATTTTAAACAATCTTTAATTAAAACTGCTCAACAATCTGGGGTAATTACCATGAAAGTGCAGCCATGCCATGTATAACCGTACCATTCAGCTAATGAATATATCTTCTATCCAACAGTAGAAAAGAAAATGTGTTATACATAGAGACTCCCTCCTCCTCATATCATATTATATATCAAAGTGTATTTCTTTTCGTCTGATCAATTAATTCGGGGTTCAAAACAATACCTTATATGTGTTCTTTAATTTTCTACCATTGCAAACTTTTCCTTATATGTGTTCTTTAATTTTCTACCATTGCAAACTTTTCATTTAGTGTTTTCCAATATACATTACAGCTAAGCAAATCCAATCAGATAATGATGAAAATTTTGATAATGTTACTATGTTAGAGTTAATTCCAAGATATCCAACAAACAATCAACAAAAAAATTTACAAGAAAGCAACAAAATAATTTGAATTAACCATAACGAAAAACCACGATAATGCTTCATCTAAATGGCTCATTCACTACATAAACTTTATTATGTGACTAAATATATTGCTAAACATACACATCAATAATAGAAATAAACTTTGTTACCGAATTATTCTATCAGAATAAAAATGAATCTTAGGGCAAATAATTACCGATAAAACACTCAATCAAAATTCTTCTAAAATAACGAAAACAGCTATGGTTTTGTAGGAACTCTAGGAGTTACCTACGGGTGCAGTGATGTGAGAAGTGGAGAGCAACTCGAAAAGGTACAGAACATATAATTCAAATTAACCATAAAGCAAAACCACCGACAATGCTTCATATTAACGGCTTATTCTCTACGCAGACATTAAATATCTCGCTAAACAGACACATGAATACTCGAAATAAACATTTTTCGTCAATTATTCTACCAGAATAAAACCTGAATCTTAGGGCAAACACTCAATCAAAATTCTTCCCAAAAAACGAAAACAGACATGATTTAGTAGGAATTTTGGGAATTACCTACGAGTGCTGTCACGTGAGTGGCGGAGAGAAACGCCATAAAATACAGTGCAGTAGCAGTAGTACTCATAAAGAACTCCATAACTGCAAGTCTGCAACTCCTCTGTTCCTTCGAAACGAAGGAGAGCGAAATGAAGAGGTGCTTGAACTCTGTGCGTATTTATTGGGGCTAAATCTCCAAGTTTGAAAGTTAGCGGGTCCAAGTTCACATTTGGGGATCTCGCCACGGGTTTCGTTAACAGAAAGAAAAGCGGGCCTCTTCCCCACATGGGCCACGTCCAATGGCCCACTGGCATGAAGTTAGTTTTTGGAAAATGAAAAATACGCTCAAACAGTGAAACAGGAAATGTCGAAAAATACTTCCAAACCCTTCAAATCTCTTGAAAAATACTGTCCTGCTCAATAATCTCCATTCCTATTCTGTTAGTTTCACAAAATTCCAGTAAATCCAGCGATCTTCCACTATTTCGGTGCCATTTTGATCTCAAAAGTTTCAGTTCTTTCCATAATCTCCAACCGAGCTCCCTTCATTCCGGTGATTTTTGTTTATTTTCGGCAATTTGATCTGATTTTCCACAAGATTCTCACAATTTCCTACCTCTTCGCGGAATTGGTGTAAATTTTTTCGATCTGCTAGGTGGCATTGAAGCTCATACGCAGAGGTCAGGTGATACTTCATCCTTCAACTTTGAATTTGAATTTTTTGTTGGTTTTCTTTCGAGATTCTCAACAACGATTGCATTGACTTCCATGTAGTTTTTGAATGTCCATGTGATTATGTGAGAGTATGTTTTTGCTCAAATTTTTAACATAGTTTTGTTGGCGGAATTATGTGGAAGTGACCCAAAGCAATAAAAAACAAGAACCGAAAATCTGGAAATGAAGAAGATAAATCGAGGTAAGAGTTGCACTCTTTGTCTTTAAGTCAAAATTGCCCCGCTAAGGTGCTTTCGGTCTTTGGCAAATGACTCCCAAGATACAACGGTTTCGCTTGAGTTTGGTAGTACTACAAAAAAAAAACTCAAGTACAGCGAACCAAGATTGGTTTTGTACTCCAATGTATGAAATGGAAATGGAAAACCAGAATTTTGTGCAACTTAAATGCAAAAATTGGTTCAAAAGATGAAGAGGATGAATGCTTTATGTTTTCAATTGTTTTCTGTATTAATCTCTGTCAAAATGGACGTCCACATGTCCTTTTTAACACTGAAGATCGGTTGAAAAACGAAAAGGAATGAACCAAAACGTGCAACCTTTCAAAAGGACATGTCTGTTCACGCAAACCTATGCGATCGCATGGTTTAACCAAACTGCGATCGCATAGCACAAAAAATAGAACAAGACTTCGCCCAGATTAACCATGCGATCGCAAGGCTTTGCCTCCTGCGATCGCATGGAAGGACCAAAATACGTTCTGCTAAAATTTTAGCCATATTGCGATCGCAGGTTTACATACCTGTGCGATCGCATGGTCAAACATTTGACCCGATTTTGTCTTTTTTCGTAATTTCTCATTCATTCGATATTGGTTTTGAGATGCCAAATATACCCTTTAAACATACAGATAAATCTGAATTTTTGTCCGGGAGCGTTGTCCCCGAGCCCCCACGAGGGGCGCTGTCCCCTCGACCCCCGCGACCTGACCGGGCAGGTCGATCCCCGTTCCGGGGGTGTTGCACCCGAAGCGTGCGTCGAAGTGGCAAACAAATTTGCCTAAACGGATTGGGTCGGGACTTGTATATTTGGCTAAGTTGACACGAAGTCACTTAGTTAATTTATCAACATTTTAAACCAATTTCCAACAAGTTTTTTATCCAAGAGTTGCGATTATCAATTCTCTAGTTTAGTTTTATTTTTTATTGGATTCAAAACTCTCTCTTGGACCATATTTTAAAAAGTGTAAAGCGTAATTAAGCATTGGGGCGATCTTCAAGATTTTCAAGCCGAAGCCAATGTGAGAGCGAGGACAAGGACAAAAACAAGGCGAAGGCGAAGCGTAATGCGTGTCTAGACGTAAAAATCGCGCCTCATGTCTAGACGAAGTTTAGACGGACTTTTTAAAATAGTGGTTTTGATCAATGTTTTAAAAAACGTAAGGTGTAGCTAAGCGTGTAGGCCAAGTTTTAAGCTTTTTGGACCTAAGCGAGACTTAGGTAAGGTGAAACAAGAACAAACCGTGAAAAAACGTTTTCTTATTTTTAATATTAATTTAAAAAAGATTAAAAAAAAATTTAACTAAAAGCACGAGCCTAATTGAGACTACGTAACTACTAAGCGAGGCTAGGCAAGCGTTTTTCAGTTAAAAATATAGTTTACCAAAAAAGCGTGTGCGTAGGACCTAAGCGAGGCGTGGAGATCACGCACGCTTTTTAAAACACTTTTGAGAAGTGTTTTAAGGATGTAGTGATCAAATTATTCTCTCACACATCATGTATTTTAGAATATATTTGATAAAGATTTTTATATATTATAAGCAGTAGATTTTACAAAATGTGTGGATAAAAAATGAGTAAATGTTACAAATGTTACGAAATGTGTAGATAAAAATTATGTTTGACCAAATTATAAATACTTATAAGTATTGATAAACATACTCTTAGTCTGATGCACAATTTTTTTCACTACAGATGGTGTCCTCAACTCAGATATTAAAAGATTTGTTAATATTTATAAATCTGAATGGATTTTATGAATTTGAATAGAATTTCACAAAATTTATAAGATTTCAACATAATTCTATGTTATAAATTTCAATATATTCTTATGGATTTCTATGAATTTTCATGGATTTATGGTCTTTTTTATTAAAAATCGTAATTTTATATATTTTTTAATTCTAAATAGTTCAAATGAATGTTATGTATAAATAAATATTTTGAGTAGAATTTTGGAAAGAATTTTTTTTTAAAAATATAAAGAAGTAAAAATTCTTTTCAAACAAATAGGTGAATGGATTCGACAGCTGTGTCAACTAAGTTTCTAGGGAATAAACTAATAAATAGGCATGCATCGTCTCTAAACTTGAAGCGTAATTAGATTTATTATTTGGAGGATTCACATTATTATTATCAATTACCTCATTTTTGAATTTAAAAAAAAAAAATTGATTAAAGAACAAGGCTTCTTTAAAAAAAAATTACAATAAAGTTTAATTTTCACTTTCTTTTTATTTGTCTGTTTTTTATAAAATTTTCTATTTCATATATGAGACTAGATGATAGATATTTACTATTTAGGATTCATTATTTTCCAAAATTAAAAAAAGTTATTTTATGGCTTAAAAAGATAATTTACATGTGTCGCAATTGACAAGTAAATCTTTCCAAATTCAAAAAACAATTTTAGTGCTATACTGATTTTAAAGATGTCTAATTGTCTTATATAGTATTAGACAAGTAAATTTTTCATCACAATTGTTTGGTTCAATGAATGGTAATAGAACATCAAAAATAAAATTTCAAAAACGACACTTAACAATTTTACAAAAAATAAATATTAAAATAAAAAATAAAAAAAATCAATATTCCATGCTAATATAAATTGAAAATCAAGAACAAGAGTTTACTACAGAAATTTGTGATTTTTTTTAGGAGAGAGGCGAGAGAAAGAGATATGTAAGAGAATAATTGGATTGAAAATTTGAGAGGTGGAGATAGAATTCCTAAATAATTTGATATTCATATTTATGAGGTCGAAATCTAAGCAAATATGTTTAAATCTTCTAATTCATGAAATCTTTATAAATCAACTAGTAATTGAGTACACCAAAATTTTTAAACAATTTATTTAAATTTGAGTTGATGACACTTAAATTTCAATTGAATCTATTAAAATCTAAGTTAGAAATACCAAAATTTGTCTAAAATTTGAAATTTTATTTAAATCTAAGTTGAAAACACCCTCATAAGAAAAAATATAATTGGAATCTCATATTACCTGTAACATGCCTATGTTTTAATACATGCTATGAACTATTTTTATTTCACAAGTCAGGTTGTGGACAAAAATTTTCTTTGCAAAGGCGTAATTTGAATCTCAAATATCTAATGACATTGCAAGTAACTGTTTGTATTAGGGTTTTTTTAAATCACATGATGCTATTTTGAATTCGAGAAAGAGTAATTATATTTAGAGCTTGCAAATGGACTGGGTCGGGCCAGTCCAACCCGTCAGAACAGGGCCACACATGAAATTGGACTGGGCTGGCCCAGCCCAGTTTTGTATGAGCCAGAAATATGCTAGTCCAGTCCAGCCCATTGACCCAACTTATCTTAATTTTCTTTTCTTTTTTTTTAAATAAATTTTTTATACACAATATCATTTGTAACATATGTATCAAATAGTGATACTATAAAGGACTAAATTGATATAAAAGTATAAATATAGGAATCAAGTTGCAAAAATTTAAAAGTTAAAGGACTTAGGTTGCAAATAAAAGAGGATAAAATTGAAATGAAAAAAGAAGTATAGGGACTAAAGTGAAACTTTTATAAAGATGAAAGACTTATTGTGCAAATAATCAAGGACTCAAATGTAAATTTAAGTGAATTCATGTGAAAATATATATTTTGTGGTATAGATTTGATTTTAATTTATTATTTTATTAATTAATATAATTTTAAGAATGTAGTATTTTTAGAATAAATTTGTTAAGTTGATAAAATTAGAATTATTTTTAAAAAGTGGTTTATTTATGAAATCCTTTAATATTATTTGAATTATGTATTGAGGCTATTAACAAAATGAGTTAATTAGTGTTAAGGAGCTCAAAAAATTAAAAAAAAAAAAAATCAAAATCAAAATTGGGCCTGCCCAATTAGCCCGCGGGCTAGATGGGCCGGGCCATCTTGGCCCAGTTTTATTTGGGTTAGGGCTAATCCAACCCAAGAAGGCAGGCTACATGGGCCGGCCCGTCGGCCGGACCAATTTTGCCACCTCTAATTATATTCACACTACACTTTTTATTATTTACACCACGTTTTAATTGTAACGAAAGTCCTCAACCTTTGACATTTTAATATTTATGTCATCAACTTTTTTTCTCGCATTTTTGTCATTAACTTTCAATTAATTTTGACATCTTGTCTATGATGTTGATTTTGTCCAAATATTTTGTTAATATGCATTGAAATGATGGAAAAGTATTTTGTCAATCGTTTATATTTATTACCTATTTTGCATATTTAAAAATACTAGAGACAAAATTACATTTTTACACTATTCTAATTAATTTTTTGGACATAGTCATCATGGAATACAAAAATAAGATGTGCAAATTAATAGATTGATGATAAGAATATGATAAAAAATAGTTGGAGACATAAATGCAAAAAAGAGAAATAGTTGAGAGTCTTCATTGTAACTAAAATGTGGTGTCGTTAACAAAAAATGTAATGTGAATATAATTACCTTTTGAGAAATCGTGTATTTTTTTATCCAGACAACAGAACATAGTGTGTTATTGTGTGGTTTTTAATATTTGAAACGTGGAAGATGCATTCATACTGATGACATGCAATAATTCAATGCCATTGAAGTCGGTGAAAAAGGGAAACTAATGCGTCAAGACTTATCAATTTCTACATAATTTCTAGCAACTTAGCACATAAAATGAGTAAAATGTTTGAGAGTCAACAGTTTTAGAGTGTGTTTGATTTTGATTAAAATCAGATTTTATGTAAAAGTTGATAAAAATTAATAAAATGTGTGTTTGGAAAGTTGTAAAAAGTTGTCGGTCCATAAAATGTGTGGTTAAAATTAATTGTTGATTTTAATTTCAATTTTTTATCAAAATTTTAATTGAAATCAAACAAGACCTTAATATTGAGTATTAATTGAATATATATTTTATTGTTAACATATTTTATGGAAGGGTAACATGATAAGTGTGTCATTTGGAGATGGTGATATAATATGTCACATGCATACATACTGTCACTCGCATGTGTGAGAAGGTAATGTAATATGTTGCTCCCACACATGGTGTGTTACTCTACTGTGTAACGAGGAATGTGTGAAGATGTAACATGGTGTGTTACTTTTATAAATTCGTGGGTTATAAAATGAAAGGAATATACATAGTCAGACAAGTGTACAAAAAGAAATGAAATTATTATGATCCACTTTTTGACAACTATTTACTCCTTGTAATATGATTGATATAAAATTTTTAATATCTCAATAAAGGAGTACCGTTCTCCTGCTCTGGTGGACAAGATGTTATTACCTATTTGTTGACGTGGCGACAGGAGATCACATCTTGTCACGTCAGCAATTGATTTTCTGCCGCCACATCAGTAAATGGGCATTTTCATCCTGCCCACTCGAGCAGAAGAACGGTACTCCAAAGAAAAAATAACTATATTACGTCTCAATAAAATCATACTTTAAATTAAAGAGATGTTTTTTGATAGAACAATTTGAATCACGACTCCAAACAAAGCAAAACAAGAATTGCTGAAACTGTAAAACCATCTTTTTCATTTATTCTTGCGGGCATTCGTACTAAAAAATGATGTTAATTCCAAGTGTTTCAATTTAAATGCGTAGACTATGCTACACAAAATATTGCAATCAATCAATCAAATAGGCTTGTCGAGCATTTGATGCGGACAGCCATCAGAATCTATTTGCGCTCTTCCAATACCATCTGTCGTTTTATTTGAATAACCGTCGTCTTTTTTTTTTTTTTTTTCTTGCTGTACTTCTATGGATGCACAGCCAAGTACCAACTAAATCGATTGGGGCCATAGGCATATCCCTTTCATGTCCCAATACAAACCAAACATATGTGAGATTACGTCGCAGTTGAAGGACACTACTAATTCACTAAATCCATTTGTCCTGGTATGTTAAGAATTCTCAATCCTTTAAAATGATGTAAAATACATTGCAAGTAATACAACCAAGCAACAATGATCAAACAAAACACATGTAAAGCAATAAAATACTTTTTATGTCACACAATATGTTACTAATACATTTTCAAGTAAAAATACAAATTTGATGACACTTTGATCAGATAAAATATTGTGTTACTTTGTAATGTAAAAGAATAACATATCACAGCAGACAAAACGCTACAATCCTTGTCAGAGTACAATAAAATGGTATGTTACTAAAACATGTGAAAACTTTGCATTGTTAGTCACTTTCAAAACCGTTAAGAATCTATCAAAAAATAAGTAACATGGCGTATTGAAACATGTGACAATAACTTTTATGGCTAGAATGTGAGGTGAAATGTCTAAAACAACATTTGCAATTGACCGACAGTTCATATTAAACATGTGGATGCTCCAATATTTTGATAAAATAACATCAAGTTCCTAAATAATCAATGTAGATGATAGATTCTACAATTGAAATGAACAAAAATAGAGCCATCAGCAATCCTGCAAAACTTAAAAGAAAGAACAAGAAAAAATGTTAAAGATCCTTACGTGGAAATTGGTGTGGTGTGGGTCGTAGGTTCTCCAACAATTAACTCAGCGATTGATTTAGAGAGAGAGAATTCATATGTAATGCAGAGAGAAAATATATATTTAGAACGTGTAATTGAGCGTACATCTATTTATGAGATCCGGAGGTGGTTAGAGATATGGAGATTTGAGGTAAGTCTGTTGAAAACCTATTCGGAGAACAAGATCATGCTACATTGCTTGAGTGGTCTTATTCATTGTGGTTGGAGATAAGATCTTATTAGATATATTATCATATATGTCATGTTGGGTTGACTTAAATGTTCGTTTGACTTATGTTCGTAAGTGATCTCCATATGTATCTTAGACTTAGTCAAGTCTGGCAGAGTACAGATGATCAAGTCTTGAAGGTTTCAGGTTGACACATCGATTTTGGACCGTGGTCAGGGTTTTTTTTTTGATATTTTGAGTTGGGTTAGAAGTGGCTTTACATTCGTTTGGTCAATCTACGAGCCTCGTTATGTATATTAGGCCTCTTGGAAAATTAAAGAATAATGGTTTATATTGCTCTTTGCATCGAGCAGAATGAGTCTAAGAGTCTACGCAAATTTTGTGTAAAATAAGATGGGATCAACGGTTGATTAGTTATAAGTAATAACTCTTTGACTATTTGACCGTTTAGTTCGACGTGGCCGAGCAGTGTGTGGGGGAAAGGGTGTTGGCCCTTGGTCATACAGATTAATGTGGCCGAACAGAGCGTGAGGACAAGGAGATCGGAACCTGACCCTTAGCCTGGCCATTCAGTAACCAGTTGCAATATTGTAAAATGCGTGGTGTTGATGAGCGCGATAATAGTTTATGCGCAGTCCATAAAAGGGTGCCTAGAGAAGGCTTTCGATCAAGAGAAAGAATGTTACACTGTACAAAATGGCTCAACAAGATTCGTTGAGCCGCGTGGGTGCGTCTAGCTTATTGCAAGCTCTGCTAATCAACACATGTTATTCTATGCGGGTATGGCATGCGGTGCATGCACGTGCTTGGCCAAAAGTGTGGTGCCTCTTTGCATAAATTCTTGTTATTTTGTAATCCATTTTTCTGTCACGTGGACATGCCTCTTCATATGCTTCAAACAAGTATTGGATATTTTAATGGGTGTTTATATTGTTATCATAGTTTTTTTTTATTGTACCATACTTTTAAATATTTTTCTTATTTACTAAAATAACTGAGTAAAATAACATAAATTGTTAGAAATTGGTTTGAAAACTTAGTTTTAACCAACTCTGAGCAATTATTTAAGTAGAATCCATAAGTCGATTATTGGAATTTTAAAGTTGACCCGTCAGTAGAATATTGTAGTATATTTAGTTGCTCCAAATCAATTTCGAATGAGAAATTAAGGTCAAAAGTAAGTCGCTTATACTTGAAATATGTTGAAAAACAGATGGGAAAATGGAAAAGTATCCATCCCACGTTGAAAGATGAAAAGTCACTTAAACAATTTATATAATTCAAGTTGGAGAGTTAGGTTTGGACCAGAATTGGTACCAATAGTCTCTGGAAAGAAGATGACCTACATCTTAGTGGATTTGGACCAAAGCTAACACGAGCATTTGCAGTTGAATTGGAATCGATTTCGGATGAATCCAATGGGGTGCTTTTTATGCTAAAGAGAAAATCTCGTCTTGTAGTTGATCCGATCCAATGGGGTGCTTTATGTTAAAGAGAAGATCTCGTCTTATAATTGCGGAGTTTGACCGAACTTTTTTTAAAAGTTGATAATTGCAGGAGAGTTGAAGTGGTCATGGGCTTGGCTTAGGCCAAGTCAATATATCTTTTTATAGAAATAAATTAATTTTATTACCTTCCTAAAAATCAAATTTTCAGATTTCGTTCAAGTAGATTGATAATATTGTTGGAACAGGTACTATGCAAACGCGACATGTACTAGTAAATGTGTCTCTTGACACATCTTTTTTATTATTATAAATTGTTCCCTCCGGTTTGCAGAGTTTCATTGTTAACTCATGTTTCTCTATATGGAAAAAGCTGCATAGTTTGTTATTTTTCAAAAATTAAAGTGCTACTATCTCGTTAAGCGATTGTTGTATTTTGAGAAGCGATTTGTCATTTAGCTGTGGCCACTTGTGCAGAGCAAATTCGTCTTAAAGAAAAATAGTTCAACTCTTGTGTCGATCAAAAACTTCATTTATTTTCTTTCTACATTTCTTTGTTCTGGTAAACTAAAACTGTCCAATTTTCGGCACATTAAAAATTAGTAAAAATAAAATATAATTTGTACTATTTTTTTTAAAACCAAAAATCGTAAGACGAACTTCATTGTTACATATTAATTTGTACTGCATGCATATTATATTATGTTTGTAAAACTGATGTGCATGTTTTATTCTGTTCTCAAACTATGATTGTATTTTGCATTTGGAATTAATACGAAAAGTCAGATTGCGTTTTTTAATTTTTTACTAATTAAGTATTTATATCCGGGGTCATAATCATCATCTATAATTGTGAAATTATATATAGTTATTATTGCAAGTAAACTTAGTTGCATTACGTGATTACGTAATGAATAGTTTGTGCTAATCTTAATGTTCACTTGCAAGTAATTAGTGATTAAAATATTATTTATATTATATCATAATTAGTTTGCTCTTTGCGGAGTACTTTCGTCCTTTAATTTTGTACACGATTTTCAAGATGAATTGGGCACTATATAAACACCTATTGTAGGTCAAATTGAAGGGCCGACATAGAAGAAAATAAAGAGTTAAGGGTGAGAGTTTCAAGACTTTAACTTGAAGAGAAAACAGATTCTTAGTGTAAGATATTCATATTTTTCTCATTTTTCTTTTAAATCTAGTTATGTCTTCCAATTCTTTCTTGTGTTTTTCTTCTTTTTTTTTTTTTTTTTTTTTTTTTGTATGAGTAGCTAAATTATTAGTTGGGACAAACGATGTAACCTGGGTTTGAACCTTTAATCTCAATTCTCAAGTTTTGTTGAATGGATTGATTCGTGTATTAGTTTTACTTCTTTGCTTCATGTTTGAATTATTTAATCACTAATTTATTATTTGTGGATTATAACAAGCCTAGAGGTAAATTATACATTTAGACAACGTAGTAAAATTCAAGAATTGGGTAAAAGATAGACATACACTTTTGCTTAGGGTTGGACAAAAACCAACACAAATCGGTCAACCCAACCCAACCCAACCCAACCCCACTGATTTGAGTCGATTTTTACCCAAAATTGGATTGGATTGGGTTTTGAAAATCTATTTTTAGTCGGGTCGGGTCGGGTTGGGTTGCAGGTTACTTCATAAAACTGACCCAACTCAATCTAATCCAAGCCGCTTCTTAAAAAATATTTTAAAAAATTAAAAAATTAATTAAATTGAGTCAAAATCTTTCAAATTTCTAATTTTAATGTAATTAACATTAGCTCAATTTAAACTGGGTTCAAACTCTAAAAAAATTCTCAACAAAATTAACAATAAATGTTCCAAAATATATTTGGGCCCCAAAAAATTGCTCAAATGTGAATTTTGGCCCTCCCAAAATTTGTCCTAACGTGAATCAGGCTCAAGCCCAAATCGACCAACTCAACCCAAACTTGGTCGGTTTGGGTTGGGTCGGGTTTCAACTCTTGGCCGGGTTGGTTTGGTTTGTTTTTTTGTCAAATCGAATATGTTGGGTTGGATTTGTGTTTAGCTCAAAATCGACCCAACTCAACCGACGCCCACCTCTACTTTTGCTATTGTTGCGGTTGTTGATTGAATTACTTAATCACTAATGGCTCGTGACTCGTGGGCCAAATGGGGCAAACAGTCAAAAATGTGTCCATTTTGGTCTCCCAATTTTATTTTATTTTTATTTGAAAAAGCGATCAAATTTTTTACTCTTATATAAATCCTCCTATCCATATCAATTTTTTTAACAACTCTCAATCTCATCGATCTCAAAGTATTATATTCTCCATATTAGCTCATTTATCGTACAATCTATAGTTTATTATTTCTCAAAAATTGCTTATTTGAGTTTTGTCCAATTCTAGTATACAACATTGTCTTTATTTTATATTTCTACTACCTCTCTTTATTTCAAATGGATTACACTCCAGGAACATAGTCGAATAGATGCTGATTTTAGTGGTCTCAATGATATTCCAATTCGTGTCGTTTTTTATGATGATTATGGGAGCACGGATTTAATTGATTTGGAAGATATCAAAGAAGATTTTGAAGCACACACCAATACAACAACCGGTAGGAGCACTAAACGACGAGTCAAAAAATAAAAGGTTAGGTGTTAGGAATATTTTAATTTAGTGTCAACTGGTACAATAGCAGACGAGCAGCCAACGTACAAAGCAGAGTGTAAACTAAAGAGAGGTTCTTGTGGCATAAGAGTAGGAGCAAGACCCATCTGAACAGACACAACCTAAAGTGTTTTCTCAAACACATAGGGTTGGATATAAATCAGACGAAACTCTATTTTGGATTTCCCGGATTAACTTCCAGTTCTAGTTCGAATCTAAACAAATGGGTGTATTCACAGGAGAACATGTGTCACGAAGGCATGACAATGTTGGTGGCAAGTAGTAAGTTTTTGCTTAACTTAGTGGAAATGGTTCACTTCACCACCTTCATACAAATGTATCTCCAACCAAGATACACATCTCATTCTTGAAAACTTTTCGTTCAGACACTATTAACTTATTTAATGAAAAGAAAGAATACATAATACGTGATTTAAATAAATATTCTATTGTTTAATCATTTATGTCGGATATGGTCTGGTAAGAACCATAAATGATACATAGCTATCACTACACACTATATTGAGAAAGCAATGGATCATGCATAAAAAGATAATTGCATTCAGAGTAATTGACTACCCTCACAATAAAATTAATATTTTTAAGGATTAATTTTAATAATCGTCATTGAAGTTTGTGCAAAATTTCAAATTGGTCATTAAAGTATTTTTCTTATCATATCAATCACTAAAGTTATTCATAATTTTATAAATTGTCACTCAAGTTATACGTTAGATTTAAGAAAAATTGTAGTTGTCATCCTCACTTGCACCATTGTCCTGAACATTTATTTCTTGACAATCTTATGTCCAACCTTTAATTTGTTAGTGTCGTCAATCCTTAATTTCTATTAAATGAGTGTTTAGAAGACGAATCTATCCTTAAGATAATGTATACAAGAAATGTATTAATAAAAGAAGAAGAACTAAAAAAAATTAAAGAAAAAGAAATTAATTCACATATTTTACTCATAAAACCACAAAACCTACGTTGTCTTCTTTAGCAAACCTGTCTAATTTTCAATTTTCCAACACATAATGACACACAAACATAAAACTACACTCCTACCCACTACTGAAGTCCCCCACTTTCACATCCCAAAGTCCTTACCACCACAAGTTTCTACCAATGGATGATCTTCTAATTCTACCGCAAGTTCTTATACCTACCAATAGACAGTACCCACCTCACCTCCTCTACCTACCACTTTCACACAGTGGACCTCAACCCCAACCCCCACTTCTCATCCCGACACTACTTTAATTATTTTTCTCTTCTATGGATGGTAAAGATGATGAGGGGGGTTTAAAAAGAAAGGTAAAAGAATTAGAGGAAATGCTATTAAAAATTAACATGATAGCTGGATAATTTGTGGGGGAGCCACACTCGCTGACCACCATAAACTGGCAGTATTGTTGCCTGGGTAGAGGTTAAGAAATTTTGTTCTTAATATTGTTTTTAAAATACCACTAATCAAATTCATTGTTTCCTCTTAAATCTAATTTTGTATCTAATTCTTATTTTGCATAATATTTTCCTCTACTAATTCATAATTGGACTTTGGTGCTAACATAAACTGGTAGTCGCTACACTGATATATAAGAGGTATTGCAAGAAAATAGTAGCTGGTTGCTAGCATGGGCTGTGGTGATAGTTGGTTCATGTAGCATGGTTGTGTGGTAGCTTATTCTTAAGTGAGGATTTGGGTTTGGATGAGCGAAAAACGTAAATTTTCAATGTTTTCTTTTTAACATTTTCTTTTACATGTTTTTACTTCGTCTTTTAACATTCTTTTTTTTTTTCTTTTTTTTTTGATAACTCAGGTTCCAAGTTTCGCATAACTAATCCTGAGGAGTGGCGGCCTTCCCCCCTGGTTCGCCACCCAGCTAAATTCAGATGCGGTCACAGCTTATACACACTTAGGCCAGACATTCGACGATTCTCCTCCCTGTGGACCACTGCCTTCCAACAAGAAATGTTATCTTCCAGGTGCCGCGGGGATTCAAACCCTCGATCCTCTATAGAGAACCCTTCTGCTTTACCACTGCGCCATGCCCGTGGGGGCGTCTTTTAACGTTCTTGAAATTATTATTAGGGGCTAATGCATTCAAAACTGAAAAATTTGGGAATAAGATTGACAAGAAATAAAGGGTCGGATAGAAGTGCGAAAGAGGGTAAATGTTAGGGACAAAAATTGTAATTTTTCATTAGATTTACTAATTGAGTGATCATTTGTGAAACTATTTATGATAAGAAAAATACTTTAATGACTAATCTGAAATTTAGCAAGAACTGTAGTGACAACTAGTGAAATTAACACATATTTTTAATATTTTAATAAGTATTATTCGAGAATTAATTACAAAACCAGTATCCGCAGTTTCACTTTTGACAATGCTTCATCCAACAAGATAGTAGTAGAAAAATTAACGCAACAATTAAATTTGGGTAATTTTCACTTTTGGTCTCCAACTTTTCAAATATGTTACTAATCTACTCCAAACCAATTTTTTTAGCATCAGATTTTTCCAACCTTTCAGTTTGTTGCAAATTACGTCCCCATTAACATATTTTGATAAATTTGCCCTCTTTTTTAACTAAAAAAATAGAATAAAGCTAAATACAACAAGAAAATAAGATAAAATTACAAATAAAGTTCCATAACTTTTAAAAAGTACAAAATAACTCTATCTTCCCCAAAAACCTACCCCACCACATGGCCAAACAGTGGAATTGAACTCCAAAGTAAAAAAATTTAAACAGCACTACATTAAATTCCCTTAGATACATACAGATTTACAAATACACAATAGTATATTAATTCACATACACGTATAAAAATTAATTATGTAACCATGAATGTATATAATCACGTATGTAATAGTAAAAAGGTGCGTATTGAGTAATAAATTTGCGGACAGGGCTAGAGCGATCAGAGATGATGTCAAGGAGTGGGGAGAGAAAATCAACGAAAAATCTAGAGTCGGCATCCAATACCTCGTCCCTAAGCTTCCGCAAGTGGTCGAGATTCGAAGGGATGTCGGCAGCATAATTTACAGAGTTTATCGTACCTACAATTTTTCTCTCCAAATAGCGGGCATCGTTCCCACCATTTTCACCAGTAGTGCCAAAGTGAAACCTTGTGTTCTTACAAAAAACTTAATGCGTCATCGAAGGGTTATGAAGATATATATTTACAAAAATAGGAAGAGAGTGGGCAGCGGTGGGAATGCTTCGCCGGGTATTTTCTTCTGCTGGAGACTCAATTTACTGGGGGTGTTTTCTTGGGCACATCTTTAATACATTTCTTGAGCGATTCAGCCTCTACTTTCGGCGATCTTACGTTGAAAAATTATCTATTTTCGTTTATGCTAGCATTGGCAGGTTACCTTTTCACCATGTTGGATGACTGTGTAATTGCGTATGTTGTCAATGGTGGAGAAAGAGATGTTAGAGTAGAAGTGATTTGGCCATGGGGTGGGGTAGTTTTTTGGGAATATGAAGTTATTTTGTGCTTTAAAAGTTATGAGACTCTATTTGCAATTTTCTTTTAATTTTTGTTGCTTTTAGCTTTTTTTCTATTTTGTTTATTTAAAGAAAATGACAAATCCATCAAAATATGTCAATGAGGACGTTTGCAACAAAGTGAAAGATTGGGGATGTTTGGTGCTAAAAAAATTAGTTGGAGTAGATTAGTAATAGATTTGAAAGATTGAGGAACAAAAGTACAAATTACACATTAAATTTTGATTTTGGTGGCATATTATTTCAAGTTTGTTGCGTATGTCTTATTTTTAATTTAATTGTAAAAAATAGACGAATTTCATAGACCAACAGTTATAAAAAATTAGGTATACTATAAATTTTATTACGATCTCACTCGCTCAAAAACAAGTATTCGATAATATGTGTGTAGAAAATTCACTTGTAGTAAAATTCTTCTATTTATCTCATGCTTGAATCATGTAAATCTTATGAATATTTCATTGTTGCATATTATAACGGCAGACACTCACACGGTCCAAAGTATAATTTGCAATCATATGATTGAAAATTTTCATCCCATGTGAGAAATTTTTTTTCGATGCCACAATGCATGTGTAGGCGTATACTATCCGACTAGTACATTAGTTCTTAATAATTTTTATTATATTGCTAATAATTTTAATAGGTGTAAGTAATTTTCGATTTTTTTAAGTTTATGTAATATTGTGAGGAATTTCTTATATTGTTTCTGCTAAAGTCTATAATGGATCCTAGATTATATTTAAAGGGCACAAAACATATTGTGTCGGCAAATTCAATTAAATTAACTTACGAAAATCTACTAACGTACGATAATCTAGAAAAAAAAATTTATGTGAGATATACGAGATATGCATAGAAAAGATTGGTAAGAACGTTAGACGACCTTCTGCACCAATGGTTTCTTTATCGTCAACTGGAATTTAAATAGATGCTAATCAAATGTGTCCATGAATGGAAATCTAACATATGCTCAAAATATTTCACACAACCGGATGATGACAACCTAGACTCCAATGTGCTTAAAGTGTACTCTAAAAGTAAAATTCTACCTAAAAAGTAAGTAGATAAAATGGTTAGAAATTAGGCTGCCTCCTAATAAGAGCTTGTTTAGAGTCGGTAGCTTTACTTTCTAGCAACGATTATTCATAGTGGCTCGAATCGACATTTCATTGCTTACAATTTCTAGCTTTGCAAAATTTTTCCTTCACCTTCCAAACTTTTGCTTGCCATTTTTAATCAAATTCTACTCCACCAAGACTTTCTAATTTTTCTTTCTATCTAAACTCATCAACTTCCATCTTCACTTTCGATTTATATATTTTATCACCACTTATTTTCACATTTTCGTTGATTCTAAAACAATCTTCAAGATTGGATGCTTGCATGAGTGAGGTGAACACATTAAACTTGGTTTGTTCATCCTGCACCCTCAAGATTAGCTCACTTTTCTCTACATCGATCAGGGCTCGACTTATTGCTAGGAATGGTCGGCTCAAAATCACAGGCATATCACAATATTCTTCAATATCTAAGATGATGAAGTCTAGTTGAACTATAAATTTTCCTACTTTGATGATCAAGTTCTCAACCATACCTCGAGGAAGATCGATCGACCTGTCAGCTAGCTGAAGTGATATTGTAGTTGATTTGTCCTCTTCCAAACCTAATTTTATGTAAACATAAATGAGCATCAAGTTAATACTTGCACCTAAATCACATACGTGATATTGTAGTCGATTTGTCCTCTTCCAAACCTAATTTTATGTAAAAAGAAATGAGCATCAAGTTAATATTTGCACCTAAATCACATAATGAATTAAAATTTATACTGTTATTTATGGTGTAAGGAATATTGAAGCTCATCGAGTCCTTTAACTTTGGAAGCAGTTTATTCAAAAATATAGCACTACACTCCCCCGTTAAAGTCAATGTCCTGAACTCTTCAAATTTTTCTTCTTCGATAACACCTCATTCATGAATTTAAAATATATTGGCATATGAGCTAATACTTCAGAAAAATAGATGATGATATGCAACTTTGTAAAGCCTTCAAGAAATTTTGTGAACTACTTATTCAGTCTGTGTTTTTGCAACAGTTGAGGAAATGGTATAAGGGGCACATATGCATTAACATGTGGAGTATCTGAATTCTGTAAATGACTTTCTTCAAGTATCCGTTCAGAACTTTCCACTTGCTCCTCATATGTGGTAGGTACATTGTCTTCTTTAGCAACTGACATTTTCACATGTATCTCGGGTAGCTGAACTCCACTGCGTTATGGCATTAACTTGTTCTCATGGATTTGTTTTGGTGTTACTTGTTAGAGTGCCTTGTGTCCTTCTAGATAATGTTGTAGAAATTTATCCCACTTGAGTCTCTAGATTCTTTATGGATGTCTGTTGGTGTTATAGAGTGTCATCAGTTTTTGTAATATACGGATAAATTAAGTTTTTCAATGAAGGCTTTTTCTCGTGCTATTGCTGGTACCCAAGTGGTTTGTCTTGATTTTGATTGTTACTTTAAGAGAAGTTGGCATGGTATCTTCATCCTGAATTATAAGTGTTGGAGTATGGATTATTTTACAGGAGTGAAAAATTTTGTGCATAGTTGACCTCTTCAGGATTAGATGTGAAAATGGCGGTCAATAGACAATCTGAAGTTTGATGATTTACCCTACAACCTTCACAAGTTGGTGAATGATTGTACATCATATTAACTGTCTATGTAAGGCTGTCATTTTCTTTGCTAAGGCCGCTATCTGGGCAGATAAAGTTGAAATGGTATCAACATTTATGTAGTCTGGATGTTTTCCTTGGTGTTTGTCTTTTTGATGGTCACATAGCACTAGTTATCAGACATTTGTTTAAACAATTCATATGCTTTCTGGACAATCTTTGTCTTAATTGACCAGTTGGATGATGATGAATCAATTGCATATCTGTTGGCTGGATGGAAGTAACCCAGCATAAAATATTAGACCTGAAGACCTTTCTTGATATCGTGATTTGAGCACTTGCATAGTAATTCCTTAAACCTTTCCCATGCTTCATAAAAATTTTATGAATCAACCTGCTTGAATACATATATGTCATGCTTTGCTGGTGGAAAATATTTGGTGGTGAACTTTTGAACTAGGCCGTTCTACGTGGTAATAGTGCTGGCGGGATGACAGTTTAACCACTCTCTCGCTCCACATCTTAATGTATGCGGAAAAAATCTCATTCTCGTGGCGTTATAATTCACCCTTTGGTAAGTAAAATTACTACACAGCTCCAGAAAGTGGGGATATGTTGCCATGTGAATTTTCATTTGATTTCCCATAGAATTGTACATGATTCTGGAACAGATTGATCACATCAAGAAATAATTAAAAATTCGACTACCCATATGGAAAATATGCTATACTTAATCGATTTTGAATGACTGGTGTTCACTTTGTCAATGACAGAAGGTTCTTTCGATCTTGGAACAAATAGAAAAAGGTTGAGATCTTTTGAATCTTGCATACAACGACTGCAACAGCCTGAAAAGAGCAAAACATACAGGTTTGTTGACAACTAATAGTAAAAGTGAGTAAATAGTAACATTCCTACGATGATTTAAATTTTAGTTTAATTTTGACCAATTCGAGCTTAACCCGAATACACACAATCATTATTTTAATCAAGAGAATATGAAATTTTCTAAACTATAGCTACGATTTAACTAAATACAAATATGATTTTTGGAGAAAATACAAGTAAAGGAGTTATGTTAAGAATCTAACTCCATCATTAGTATCTATTTTAATCTCCAAAACCCCACGTTCTATTCCAATTTGTATTTAAGTTGACAATCGATAATTCTAGATTGTCTAATAATCTCTTTCGAGTAAAATTAGACATATTTTCATATACGACACAAAATATTCCTCTTTTGAATTCGAATATACAAAAACGCTTTCAACCATAGGATTATCTAACTTGATTGTACAAAGCATAGAAAATTATTCTTAGACTTTGTATTTAAAACCATAATGTTTTGAACCTTTCAGAAACGAGAACAAGTCTCAAACACGTTCAAATGATGATCAATCTTTTAAACGAACATTCAAACCATGAAATAAATCAAATAACACAAATTTATATTATTAATGAAAATTCTTGAATTAAAATATCAATTAACGATTTAAATTATCATCCCTAGCATATGAAGAATTAGCCTACTGTGATTGAGCTATAAAAATACATAATAAATTGAGAATTCATCACTCGGAATATTTGATTACAAGCAAAAGATTGAAGATTAATTTTGTCCTATTAGAATGTCTTCATTGGAGTGCCCAATATTCTCATCTTTCACTTACTTGAAATCCCAATAAACTTGTCCGGAAAAATGAATTCTTGTGAAAATCTTGTGTTTTGCGCATTTGTTTTCTTCCAAAATTTGACCCCCAAGAAGTACAAGAGTTAGTTATATATATATATAGGGTTAAAAATTTGTGTCGAAAATTCCAAAAACGGCCCCCTAAAAGATAATTAAAATAACTCAAATTATTCCCTTCTTGGCTGTCCGCTCGAGTGGGCTTTCAGCCCGCTCGAGTTGACTAAAGTTTGCTGAATTTTCAGTGAAGGCCCGCTAGAGTGGATAGAAAATACTCCATCATTGACAGTTTATCAAATGGCCATAACTTCTCGTAGGAAACTCCGAATTGCAATATATAAAAGGTGTTGGACTTATCTTTCCAATGGAATATCATTTGTCTTATGGAGAATTTTTTACCAAACTTTGTGTTCCAATCTCTCCATATACTTCAGTTCTAGGTTTCTCAATTCGTTTCTTTGGTTTTTTGGTGTTTGTTCATTTACTTCAACCCTTCATTATCTCTCCAAAGTACCTTAAGCTTCTTGTTTTCATTTTATTTCTCATATTCCAATGTTTGGTTTATGATATTCGCTTCGAAAACTCAATTTTTTCTAATTTTCTTGCCGATTTTACCTATGTGACTAGAGTTTGGGGATTTTATCCTATAATCACAAAAATGAACAAAATTCAACAGCCATTGACTCAATAACACTTAGAACTATACGAAAACTCTTCAGTAGAGATTTGATATAAGTATATAAATTACACTTATCAAGCTGAATATATAATTTGTAAGTATTGTTTGTGTAAGTTTCTTTACTTTTTCTTACTTTTACAAAAAATTGTATACGTAACAACTTGTTCTTGTACAATTTTAACTCTGTCTATGCTAAAAGTAGTTGGTCCCGAGCCTGAAGAAAGGATGAGAGTTTCAATTGTCAAATTTCTCATACCTAATATCATTTTGATTTCTTAAATTCCCAAAAGAAATTTACATTTAAAAACAAAATCCGAGTCAGGCTCGTGGGCATCTCGTCGCGACTTATGAGGCACACGAGCCATGGACCGAACCGATTGGCCCTGTGAGGGATGAGTCGAGCTCATGCTTGGGTCGTCTCAAAATGGGACAAGTAGGGCACCGATATCAATGGGCCGAGCCAACTTAGCTCGGCTCATTGGCATTCCTACAATGAAGTCCTCAATTTTCAATCTATTGTGGAAATGGTAACGAAAAAAGTGCTTTTGCACGATTGTGCATGAATTATTTGTTTTTTTTTTTTTATTGTCTCTCCCACACCTTTGAGATAAGATGATTCTCAGCACCAAGGGTCCATGGCATGTAATTTTTGCCTAATATGTCGAGTACAACAAACTCAACTTTTGTGATATTTGCCATTTGAATAACTATTCAATAAATTTTCAAAAATATGATTAGACATTATATATAAGAATCAATTAAGTAGTCAAAGTAATCAATACATCATTCTGGTGGTGTTATCATTCACCATTTGGTAAGTAAAATTACTAAACAACTCTAGAAACCGGGGATATGTTGCCATGTGGATTTTCATTTGATTTTCCATAGAATTGTACATGATTCTGGAACAGATTGATCACATCCAGAAGTAATTGAAAATTCGACTGACCATATGGCGAATATGCTATACTTAATTGATTTTGAACGACTGGTGGAGCCATGATGATCTGTCGTTGTTTTTGGTGTGTTTCTCTCTCTTCACTTCTTCAATGACAGAAGGTTCTTTCGATCTTGGAACAAATGAAAAAAGGCCGAGATCTTCTGAATCTTGTATACAACGACTGTAATTGCCTGAAAAGAGCAAAACATACGAGTTCGTTGACAAGTAATAGTAAAAGTGAGTAAAGAGTATTGTTCATAGATGATTTAGATTTTAGCTTAATTTTGATCAATTTGAGCTTAATCCGAATGCACACAATCAATATTTTAATCAAGAGAATATGATAATTTCTAAACTATAACTACAATTTAACTAAGTGCAAATATGATTTTTGGAGAAAATACAAGTAAATGAGTTATGTTAAGAATCTAACTCCACCATTAGTATCTATTTTAATCTCCAAAATCACACGTTGTATTCCAATTTACGTTTAAGTTGACAATCGATAATTCTAAATTATCTAATAATCTCTTTCGAGTAAAATTAGACCTATTTTCATATACGACACAAAATATTCCTCTTTTGAATTCTGTCGGAAAAATATGTGTCATATTTTTCACTTTTTATATATTGGCTCACTTAATGAATATAACTGATTTTTAATGATAAAAGAGCAGGTCAACGTTTGCGTTTTTTACTGGTCTGGATACCGCCAGTTCTAATTGATTGGGTTGATAGGGTTGATAAGCGGACTATTTTTCCAGTCAATAAAGCTGATTTTTATTCTGTTTTTATACTTGATATATTCTGATCTCATGAATATTATTGACATCTCTTTTTGTAGGTTAAAGAATATTTTCTTATTCTCTTAGATTTGTTTAAGAAAGAAATATTTAGTTTCTTAAATTCTTTCCTTCTACAAATCTAATAACATCTTTCTATATTCTTTCCTACTAATATTCTTACCATTTTTGTTGCAGATTTTTAGGTAAGAAATAATTTCTAATTTGATTTCTACTTAAACTATAAGTAAGAGTATAAATCAATAAGGAATTAAGGTTTTGAAAATATTTGTAATTGTTCCATAAGCTTCAAACCGGTCGAATCTATTCAAGGTGAACAAGATATGGTGCTTCATTGATAAAGTTTTCAAACCCAACGAGTTCTTCAAGACATTGAAGAAGAAGGCTTTGAAAAATAATTTTAGCTCTTGTTTTCTCCAAGCACAAACCGCCGAATTCATTGGGGGGAAAAACAAGACTCGATGCTTCATTGATTCAACTTTCAAAGAAAAACTTTTTTCTTCAAACTCATTGAAGAATCAAGAACTAATTAGTGCTCAACGAACAATTCCATATCTTGTTTAAGCTACTTGGCGTTAAGTTAAAAACGGGGGTTCTTAATCCAAGTGGTGGTTGTAGTCAAGTACAGTAGGGAAGTGGCGATAAAGTCAAGACCGGTGGGTTTGATTCCACTTCATCAACAAGTCAGAAGAAGAAGTATCACAAGGAGTTGATCTGTTTTCTTTTGATTGTTATTTTGTTAATTTTGCGAAATTATAAAAACCGATACTATTGTGTTTTTGAACAAGATTATTAGTGGATTATTTTTACCCATAGCATAGAGGCCCGTGGATGTTTCCCTTCGAGGTTTACTACGTTACATCTTGTGTTCGTATTTAATCCTTTAATTTTCGCACTTAACAAGGTTAGGTAAACGAACATGGTTGTGCGAGTCAGAACTGTTATCTTTATCACTTGCCAGTTCTGACTGCTTTCTATCCACTGCTTGTTTAATTAAGATTAAAATTTGTTTTAATTTAATTAATATAAGTTTTAGAACTTTCAATTGGTATCAGAGCGGGTACACTTTATAAGTGCAATCCAAAAAAACCTAGATATGGACAGAGCTCCGTTTAGACCACCTGTTTTAGATGGTACTAATTATGCCTATAGAAAAATTAGAATTCAAGTTTATATCCAATCTCTTGATGAAAAAGCTTGGCACTCTATTGTCCATGGCTATAAAACTCTCACCATTATTGAAAATGGTGTAGAAAGAGAGAAAAAGGCAGATGAGTGGGCTACAACTTATTTTAATTATACTAATTGGAATTCCAAAGCTTTAAATACTATATTTTCCTTCGTAGACTCTAATCAATTTCGTTTGATTTCTACTTGTCAGGTTGCAAAAGATGCTTGGGACATCTTACGAATTGCTCACGAAGGAACCACTATGGTCAAGTCATCCAAGCTTCAAATTCTTACTCTAGAGTTTGAACAACTAACCATGAGAGATGATGAACAATTTAAGGACTTCTATGCAAAACTCAGTGACATCACCAATACTACTTATACATTGGGAAAGAAATATTCGGAGAGCAAAATTGTAAAGAAAATTCTTAGATCCATGCCTGATCGTTTTCATTCTAAAGTTACTGCAATTGAAGAAAGTAAGGAGATTGAGAATATGAAGGTTGAAGAATTGATGGGATCATTGATGACCTATAAATTACATCTACAAAGGAGAAAGAAAGAAAAGGGATCTGCTATTACCTTCAAAATTAAAAACGATGAAGAAGAGGTTGATTGTGAGGAGAGTGAAACAAATGAAAACATTGTCATGCTCACCAAACAATTCAAAAATTTTCTAAAAGGAAATCAAAAGGGAAAGAACTTGAATACTCCTCTCCAACAAAAGAAGAGATTTCTGAATAATACAAAACAAAACTCCACTACATATATGAATAGATCTGATAATCGAATTCAATGCTAATAGTGTGAGAGTTTTGGTCACATAGCCTCTGAATGTGCAAATACTTTAAAGAAATCTCATACCAAGAAGGCCATGAATATCACTTGGAGTAAATATGATGAAAAAGATTCAGATGAAGACGATGACGACAGAACTACCGTTGATCAGGTAACGTCTTTAACTGTGAACTTAACATCTTGTACTGATTCCGTGCAAAATTTGACTGTGGGTTCTGACGTCTTAACTACAACATCTGAAGAACTAGTCCGTGTCTGTTCTAACTGCAGCAATGTGAACAAAAAATTAAAAAACGAACAAGAGAAAAACTTTTCTACTCACGTCATGATGGAATTTTTGGAAGATGACAAGGCTGAAATAGGTTCTCAAAATAATATTCTAACCAACATCTTCAAAGAGAAGGATGATCAAATTGCGAATCTTCTTGATGAATTAAAAGTTTCTAAAAAAGGATCGAGCAATTAACAATTGGAGCCTCTCGCTTGAGTGAAACCCTAAGCTAAAGAAGAACTCCAAACGTCAAAGAAGGTTTGGGATATGTTGAAAAATGTAAAAGAAAAGTTGGGAATCAGATCAACTTCATCAAAGAAATAATCTGCTGTATCTTAAGACAAAACTGCTCCCATCGCCATCATGACTACGGCTGACCTGCCTAAGCAGGTTATGACCAATGCCAAGACTCAAAAATAGTCACAACCATCAGATATGCAACCAATGTATCAATTCTCAATACAGAGAGGTAAATTAAATTACTTTTTGAAATGTTGCATCTGTGGTAATCTAGGACACGACTCTTTTCATTGTTTATATAGTAAAAACTTGGTTAATAGACAAATGAGACACCATAAAAACACTAAATTAAGACAAATTTGGGTAAAAAATGGTGATTTAAATTCTTATATGGTTGATGTTGCCTATAGAACTTTAATTCACAACTCTTGGTATTTTGACAGTGGTTGTTCTAGACATATAACTGGCAATCGATCTTATCTAACTAACTACAAATGTCATAAAGGTGGTCTGGTCACTTTTGGTGATGGAGCACACGGTAAAATTGAAGGTGTAGGCACTATTCTAATTGATGGATTCTCTCCGTTAAAAAAAGTTCTTTTTGTTGTAGGTTTAAAAGCTAACCTGATTAGTATAGGCCAACTCTATGACGATAAACACTTGGTCATGTTCTCAAAAAATTCTTGTAAAGTCTTGAATTATGATGGTAGTTGTATTCTACATGGTACTAGATCTAAAAATAAATGTTATCTTCTTGACATCAAAATTACTTGTCATATTTCAAAGACTGACTCAACCGAGTTGTGGCACAAACGATTGGGACATTTAAACTATAGTGATCTGTTGAGACTACCAAAATTGAATGCAGTACGAGGCATTCTTAAGCTTACTGAAAAATCTGAAGGATTGTGTGGTTCGTGCCTAAAAGGTAAGCAAACCAAAAGGACTCACAAGCAAGGTAAGTTTCTTACTACATCTCATGTATTAGAATTACTTCACATGGATTTGATGGGACCTATTCAAACTGAAAGTATTGGCTGCAAGAAATATATTTTTGTTTGCGTGGATGATTTTTCTAAATTTACTTGGGTAGATTTCTTGAGAGAAAAATCTGATGTTTTTGAAAGATTTAAATTCTTGCACCTAAAATTAACAATAGAAAAACATTTTGAGAAAATAAAAATATTAAAGATTAGAAGTGATCATGGGAGAGTTTAAAAATGCTATTTTCTCTCATTCTGTTATCAAAATGGTATTTTTCATGAATTCTCTGCACCCAAAACCCCTTAACAAAATGGTGTTATGGAAAGAAAAAATTGGTCTCTTCAAGAGATTGTTAGAGTAATGCTAAATAGTAAGAAGCTCCCTGTTAAATTATGGGCTGAAGCTATTAATACTGCTTGTTATATTTTGAATCGTGTGTCTTTGAGAACAGGATCCACTCAAACTCCTTATGAAATCTGGAAAGGAAGAAAACCGAATCTTAAATACTTCCATACCTTTGATAGCAAATTCTATGTTTTAAATGATCGAGAATACTTGGGTAAATTCGATTCAAAGAGTGATGAGGAAGTGTTTATTGGTTATTCTAAGAACAGTTGAGCTTACAGAATTTATAACATGCGTACTCAGACTATCATTGAATCAATCAATGTAAAAATTAATGATACTGATGATTTTTCATCTTATTCACATGAGTCTAATATTCAGACTTTGGAAGAACAGGTTGTTGGATGTCAACCTACTCAAGACAATCATGTACCTGCACAAGACAGTGATAAACAGATAGAACAGCCAACATCAAGTTCTGATGTCTCTGCCCCCGCTCCTAGAAATTCTGACGTACCAGATACAAATAACGAACAGAACATGAAAAGGAAACCTCCGTCTTGGATACAAAAAGCACACCCATTGGACAATGTTCTCTCTCAGAGACGGTATGATGACTCGGAGGAGGCTTGCTAATGAACTTGGAAATATTTGCTACACTTCACAAATTGAACCCAAACATATAAATGAAACTATTATTAATGAAAATTGGGTTTTAGCCATGCATGAAGAGCTAGCTCAATTTGACAGAAATGAAGTGTGGGAACTTGTACCTCGACCAAAGGACACAAATGTGATCGGGACAAAGTGGATATTCAAAAATAATTCAGATGAACATGGCAACATAGTCAGAAACAAGGCACGCTTGGTTGCACAGGGATACACTCAACTAGAAGGAGTGGATTTTGATGAAACATTTGCACCTGTGGCTCGACTTGAATCCATTAGACTTTTACTATCTGTGGCATGTCAAATGAGGTTCAAGCTGTACCAAATAAATGTCAAAAGTGCCTTTCTGAATGGAATTCTTAATGAAGAAGTCTTTGTTGAGTAGCCTAAGAGATTTTTTGATCCTTATTCTCCCGACCATGTGTTCAGACTAAAAAATGTCCTATACGGACTAAAGCAAGCTCCACATGCTTGGTATGAACGATTGACCATGTTCTTGTTGGAACAGGGATACAAAAGAGGAGAAGCTGACAAAACATTATTCATCAAACATTTTAAAACTGGATTAACAGTTGCACAAATCTACGTCGATGATATTGTGTTTGGTCCTTCACTAGAAACAAAATCCAATGAGTTTGCTACACTTATGCAAAATGAATTGAAAATGAGTATGGTTGGTGAACTAAATTTCTTTTTAGGTTTGCAGATCAAATAGGTTAGATCAGGGATTTTTATCTCACAGGCCAAGTATGCTAAAAATCTGGTGAAGAAGTTCGGCCTTGAACAAACCAAGTCAGTCAGAACTCCTATGGCCACGTCCTTGAAAATTTCCAAAGATGACCAGGGAAATGAGGTTGACTCCGGCTTATACAGAAGCATGATAGGCAATTTGCTGTATCTGACTGCAAGCTGTCCTGACATATCATTCAGTGTTGGAGTTTGTGCACGTTACAGGCCAAACCAAAATAATCACATCTTGCAGTAGTGAAGCGAATTATTCGTTATAATAATTGTACTTCTGATTTTGGTTTATGGTATACTAATGATCCTAACTCCCATCTTGCAGGATACACTGATGCTGACTGGGCTGGAAACATGGATGATAGGAAAAGCACGAGTGGAGGATATTTATACATTGGTAACAATCTCATTGCATGGTTAAGTAACAAACAAAACTCTATTTTCTTATCTACTGCAGAAGCTGAGTATATTGCTGCGGGTAGTTGTTGCACTCAGCTACTTTAGATGAAACAAATACTATGTAATTATGGTATTGATCAGGACTCTGTTACTACATTCTGTGATAACACTAATGCTATCAATATTTCTAAAAATCCTGTTCAGCACTCTAGGACCAAACATATTGATATTAGACATCATTTTATTAGAAATTTGGTTAAAGAAAAAGTAATTACTTTAGAACATATTCAGACTGAGTATTAGTTGGCTGATTTGTTCACCAAGGCTTTAGATTTTGTTAGATTTGAGACTCTACGGAAGGCCGTTGGCATTTGCTTGATGCATTAGTTTTTTTTTAAACAAAAACAAAAAAAAATTTACTTCGTAGAAGTAGTGTTTTTCTTTTTGTTTGATTTTATCATGTGTGTTTGTTTGCATTTGCTTCTTTTTGTATTTTAAAAAAAGGAGAAAATAAGGGGTATTCTTGCAAATAGCATATGATAAAATGTATGATTGGTCTATGAATTTTAAGATTTACTTGTATTAACCAATCAGTATGGTATGCTCATTATACTTATGGTAAAATATGCTCAAATAAGCACACTTTGAGGACATATTGACTTGTTTGATTGTACCTTACTACTAACTAGATTGTTATCTTTAAAGTAGTTTCGTACTTTGTTGTGACATATGGTTAGTATCTATGTCTCTCGGCACTATAGTATGTTGTTGTGTTAAACAGACAATTTCATGGAGGAGAGAGCTACCACCATATATGTGTGCAGCCGTCCTTGATAATAAACATAAATCATGTAGAAAATGGCTACATTTATAGTTGTGAGAAAGTTAACTCTATGATCTTATAAATTCAGTGATTTGACCCAAAAAAAAATGGATATATATATATACAAATAAAGTCAACATTCTGAGTACTCAAAAGAAAAATTGCTATGGTACTCCTGTCTGGCATGCATATATTTTTCTATTTAAAGAGATATGTTCAGATGATGACTGGTTTGAAATACATCTCAATACTGATCTTCTTGACAAGGTTCAATTTGGCTTAGTGGGACAGGTTATGATCGATTAGTCCAGTATGTCCTATCACACACCCACGTTATAAATCTGACCAATTAATTGAATCTAATTATGCACATATATCTGATTGGAAGATTCTGGTTGATTTTGATATTTTTGAACTGATTGTATAATTTGTAGACTATTAAATTTGCCCATAAATACATGATTCAATTTTATCTCATAAAATATTCTCATTATTTTTGTGTGATTATCTTGTGTGGGCCTTTTCGTAGAATTTTCATTCAACAGTCTAATCTTGGTAGCACAATTAGCTTGAATTGAGAACAATCTAGATGAATTTTTTCATAATATAGCATTTTAAGGGAATAAATTCGAATTTCTAAATTCTTGGTTAAGGGAGTTTTTCTGTCCATAACTGCCAATCATCATTTTAATTCTGGTAACTACTTTACACACGTTCCAAAATTAACTGCTCCCTCATTGTGCAATTTTAAAAAAAAATTCCTCATATTAAATCGTGACTTAGGATTTTCTCATTCATCTCTTACACTTAATTTCGAAGTTATGTTGAGTTTTTCTTTTCAGATTCAAATAATGGTGAAAACTAAGATGCCAAAATCAAAGAAAAATACTGATGGTACATCCAAGAACACTGTTCCTTCGATGTCTGCTGTTGAAACTACGATGGGGCCTCAACTATCGCGGGTAAGAACTCTCTGGCGAAATGCACGAAGACTAGAAAAGGGAAAGGTAAAATTGGTATTGCTACTATAGAGCCTACACCTACTGGTCAGAACAGGCTGCCCACTGTTTCAGTGGGTGCCTACAGAGTACTGCCTATTCCCAGTTCGAACCCCCACCTATTCAGGCTTGATACTCTGACTAGAGGAAGACACTCTGTTAATCCTCTAAACTACCGCTTTCTATCTGAGACTGCTGAAGGTCTATTTCTTTCATTTACCTCTTTTCGCAAGTTTATAGTTGAATGCAAGGTATCTATTCCTGAGTTTGTTGCGTTTGATCTAGATAAGATTACTGGGTTTCATAAGCTGTATAATTTGTTGAGTTTTTCTGCACCGTTTAATGAAACTCTTGTCAAGGAGTTTATGGCAAATGTTCCCAAGAATTTGGGTAAGGCTGGAAATGAATTTAGGTGGCAAGTTTATGTCAGGGGAAGACATGTTAATTTCAGCCCTAACTCTCTAAGAGAATGACTTGAAATGGATGATGTGGCTATCTCCAGTGATGATGAGTTAACCAAGGATAACATTGCTTACGATATGACTGGTTCAGCTTGGCCAGAGGTGGGTGAACTGACTGCTTCCTGACTTCTGCCAAAATACAAAGTTCTCCATCGTATCTTAATCAACAACATTGACCATTTGACTCTTCGATCTGATATCTCGGGTAATAGGGCTGTTATTCTATATAAGTTGGGAAAGTGTTTGCATGTTGATTGGATTAAAATGATTATTAATAGAATTATGTATAAAGGGCCACGGCGGGCTAAACAGTACAGACTACTACATCTAGCTTTTATTCATCATTTTCTTGCTCATCAAGGTGTGCCTCCTATGGATTCAGACAGGTTCTCAGATGCTATACTTGTCCTGGGCGTTCATGAATTTTCAAACTTAAGTGGAACATCGAATCCCACTCTCAGGGTTCCCAGGCACGCTCTATCTTTGTTGGACCATTCTGGACGTCTGGATGCACTGGAAACTCAGTTGTGGCTGGTTAGAACACATGTAGACCAACTTTTCGCCTTAACTAAAGGTTTTTCTGATGAATTTATTTCCATGCGTAGAGTGTTGGGTAAACTGGAATATCTGGGCGATGAGCATATAAAGTTTGCATACCGAATAGTTACTCTGAAATTCTTTGCACATCCTGGAGGTCCGATGGAGATTCTGGCTTCCGATCCAGTTGTTGAGACAATTGCTGCCCCAGCTACTGCACCTCACGATGATGCTCCTCTAGCTGATGCTCCTTCCGATACCTATGCTCGCAAGAGGGCTACAAACGCATCTGCATCTGGCTCTACCTTCTAACTTTCTAACTTTTTGGTTATGGATGACTGTCTTAACTCTTAAATTCTACTTTCCTTCCCTTCAAACACTACTTTACTTTTGTTTTTTCTCTTCCTTCTGTTATTTCCTTTGGCGTTCTTCTTATAAAAGGGGGGTAGTACGGGAATTTTTAAATTTTGTAGTTGTTAGGTTTTTCTTGTTATTGATACTTTGCTGGTTAAACTTTAATAGTAGTATTTTTAGGTTTATGGTAGTTTGATCATATTTTTAGGTTTATGGTAGTTTGATCATTACACTTAGATGATATCTTGCTAAGGGTAAGCAATATTAAAGTTATGGCTAATGTGTGTGGTATTTACATATTTTGTTAACTTCTTTGCAGGAGTTCTTGGTTTACACACTAAGGAGGAGTCATAACCCTTATATGTTGATGCTCATGGTTTCTTTACTTATTCACACATATCACACTTACATTAAAAATCTGATAGTTATGTGTTTGTAATTAAGCAACGCCAAATGGGAAAATTGTTGGTTTCACTTTTTATATATTGGCTCACTTAATGAATATAACTGATTTTTAATGATAAAAGAACAGGTCAACGTTTGCATTTTTGACTGGTCTGGATACCGCCAGTTCTGACTGACTGTGTTGATAAGCGGATTATTTTTCTAGATCAATAAAGCTGCGATTTTATTCTGTTTTTATACTTGATATATTTTGATCTTATGAATATTATTGACAGCTCTTTTTGTAGGTTAAAAAATATTTTCTTATTCTCTTATATTTGTTTAGGAAAAAAATATTTAGTTTCCTAAATTCTTTCCTTCTACAAATTTAAGAATATCTTTCTATGTTCTTTCCTACTAATATTCTTAAAATTCTTGTTGCAGATTTTTAGGTAAGAAATAAATCCTAATTTGATTTCTACTTTAACTATAAGTAAGAGTAGAAATCAATAAGAAATTAAAGTTTTGAAAATATTTTTATGTTCTCGTTCCATAAGCTTCAAACCGGTCGAATCCATTCAAGGTGAGCAAGACATGGTGCTTCATTAATAAAGTTTTCAAACCCAACGAGTTTTTCAAGACATTGAAGAAGAAGACTTTGAAAAATAATTTTAGCTCTTGTTTTCTCCAAGCACAAACCGCCGAATTCATTGGGGGAAAAACAAGACTCGATGCTTCATTGATTCAACTTTCAAAGCAAAAATATTTTCTTCAAACTCATTGAAGAATCAAGAATTAATTGGTGATCAACGAACAATTCCATATCTTATTTAAGTTACTTGGCGTGAAGTTAAGAACGGGAGTTCTTAATTTAAGTGGTGGTTGCTGTCAAGTACAATAGGGAAGTGGCGATAAAGTCAAGACCGGTGGGTTTGATTCCACTTCATCAACATGTCAGAAGAAGAAGTATCACAGGGAGTTGATCTGTTTTCTTTTGATTGTTATTTTGTTAATTTTGCGAAATTACAAAAATCGATACTATTATATTTTTGAACAAGATTATTAGTGGATTGTTTTTACCCATGGTATGGGGGCTCGTGGATGTTTCCCTTCGGGGTTTACCACGTTACATCTTGTGTTCGTATTTAATCCTTTAATTTCTGCACTTAACAAGCTTAGATAAACGAACACGGTTGTGCGAGTCAGAATTGTTATCTTTATCACTTGTGAGTTCTGACTGCGTTCTGTCCATTGCTTGTTTAATTAAGATTAAAATTTGTTTTAATTTAATTAATTTAGGTTTTAGAACTTTCAAATTCGAATATACAAAAACACTTTAAACCATATGATTATCTAATTTGATTGCACAAATCATAGAAAATTATTTATAATATCTATAGGACTTAGTGTTTAAAACCATAATGTTTTGAACCTTTTGGAAACGAGAACAAGTCTCAAACACGTTCAAACGGACATTCAAACTATGACATAAATCAAATAACACAAATTTATATGAGGAATGAAAATTCTTGAATTAAAATATCAATTAACGATTTAAATTATCTTCCCTAGTATATGAAGAATTAGCCTATTGTGATTGAGTTAAAAAAATACGTAATAAATTGAGAATTCATCACTCGGAATATTTGATTACAAGAAGAAGATTAAGATTAATTTTGTCCTGTTTGAATGTCTTCAATGGAGTGCCCAATATTCTCATCTTTAACTTACTTGAAATCCCAATAAGCTTGTCCGGAAGAATGAATTCTTGTAAAAATTTTGTGTTTTGCACCTTTGTTTTCTTCCAAAATTCGACCCCCAAGAAGTACAAGAGTTATTGTATATATAGATATCAATTTAGGGAAAATATTTTTTGTCAAAAATTCCAAAAACGGCCCCCCTAAAAGATACTTAAAATAACTCAAATTATTCCCTTCTTGGCTGTCCGCTCAAGAGGGCTTTTGGCCCGCTTGAGCGGACTGAAGTTTGTTGAATTTTCAGTGAAGGCACGCTCGAGTGGATATAAAGTACTCTATTATTGACATTTTTTCAAATGGCCATAACTTCTCGTAGGAAACTTCGAATTGCAATACATAAAAGGTGTTGGACTTATCTTTCCAATGGAATATCATTTGTCTTATGAAGAATGTTTTACCAAACTTTGTACTCTAATCTTCCTATATACTTCAGGTCTAGGTTTCTCAATTCGTTTATTTGACTTTCTAGTGTTTATTCATTTACTTCAATTCTTCATTATCTCTCCAAAGTACCTTAAGCTTCTTGTTTTCATTTTATTTCTCATATTCCAATGTTTGGTTTATGATTTTCGCTTTGAAAACTCAATTTTTTCTAATTTTCTTGCCGATTTTACCTATGTGACTCGAGTTTGGGGATTTTATCCTATAATCATAAAAATGAAAAAAAATCAATAGTCATTGACTCAATAACACTTAGGACTATACGAAAACTCTTTAGTAAAGATTTGATATAAGTGTATAAATTACACTTATCAAGCTGAATATATAATTTGTAAGTACTGCTTATGTAAATTTCTTTACTTTTTCTTACTTTTACAAAAAATTGTATACGTAATAACTTGTTCTTGTACAATTTTAACTTTGCCTACGCTAAAAGTAGTTGGTCCCAAACTCGAAAAAAAAGGAGAGTTTCAGTTGTCAAATTTCTCATACCTAATATAATTTTGATTTCTTAAATTCCCAAAAGAAATTTACATTTAAAAACAAAATCCGAGTCGGGCTCGTGGGTGGCTCGGCCCGACTCATGAGGCACATGAGCCATGGACCGAACTGATCTGCCCTGTGAGGGATGAGTTGAGCTCATGCTTGGTACGGGCCAAGTAGGGCACCGATATCAACGGGCCGACCAACTCAACTCGGCCCATTGTCATTCCTACAATGGGTACTCAATTTTCAATCTATTGTGGAAATGGTAACGTGAAAAAAGTGCTTTTGCACGATTGTGCATGGATTATTTGTTTCTTTTTTTTAATGTCTCCCCCACACGTTTGAGATAAGATGATTCTCAGCACCAATGGTCCATAACTTGTAATTTTTGCATGATATGTCGGGTACAACAAACTCAACTTTTGTGAAGTTTGCCATTTAAATAACTATTCAATAAATTTTCGAAAATATGATTAGACATTATATATAAGAATCAATTAAGTAGTCAAAGTAATCAATACATCAATGCCAACAACACGTGTTGCATGCTTTCCTTCAGAAATAATTATTTGTTCATAAAGTGCTCATATATATCATAATTTTTCAAGATATTAGATAATATGATATTCTTTTAGATTTGTGCTAATTCAAGAATATAGTAAAAGATTCTTTGAAATTATTGACATATTTAGTCCAGTGATTCTTTAAGAGTAATAGTTCAATATTCTTTTAGACTATTGAAATTTGTATTGTCATGCTTTTCAGGGGCAAGTAATATTCAGTCAGAATATTAATATAATGTTGTACTTCATAAGAAGCAATAATAAATTATTATTTTGAAATATTGAAGTGTATAAAGATTTGCTCTTAATGAACAATAACATAATTGTTTTATAAAATATTAGATCTCATAAAATTACGTATTTTGGGAGCAAGTAATATTCTACTAGAATATTAACATAATATAAAGTTGTGCTTTTTCGAGAGCGACAGTAAAATATTCTTCTAGAATTTTATATGCTTAGGTAGTATATGATTTTTTTTTTTTAAACTACAACATAATAGAATTGTAAAATAGTCTTTCTAGATTGGTGGTATTGGATCTTTTTTCGAAAACACCAACACCTAATTGTAAGGGGAAAATAGGACGAGATATTTGATTATTTGATTTCTACTACGATTTGAAAAAAAATAAAATTAGAAAATCGTGCTGATAAGGTGTAATAAATTAAAAGAGCAAAAGAGAAAAATATAAGAGAATTAGAGATTAAGTGTTTATTATATAACGATTGACTCATATATATAAGGTTCCAATAAAAATTACAAATTGATTAAGATACATATTTCTAAATTAAATATGACTATTTTTTAATTATCTTGATAAAACTAAATAATTATCAACTATGATTTTGCAACATTTTTACTAATTTCAAAGAGTTATTTCTCGCCTTCTCTTTTTTGTAAATTATTATTTTCAAAATAAGAAAATTGGTGCAAATAGTCTCTAACATTTGCCCTCGGTGTGGAAATGATCTCTAACATTTATTTTTTGGCACAAAAATCTATAACCTTAGAGGTGTCAATCCGGGTTAGACGGACCGACCCGGTGACGATCCACATTAGAAAAAGCTCGGCACTCAGTGGATTTCGAGCCGGGTCAACCCAGCCCACGAAAATTGAATACGAATTTGACCCACCATCAACCCATCCAAATTGAGCCCATGTGGGCCACGGTTCAGCCTGGTTTGGCTAGTATGAATAAAAAATTAATTTTTTTTAAATTACTGAAAAATTTTACTAACTTATTGGACTTCAAATTTTTTTTTTTACATTTATTACTTAAAGCAAAAAATATGTTAAATTACTAAATAAATAATAAATAATATTTTATAGCAAAAAATATGTTAAATTACAATGAAAAAGTCACAGTTATTATATATAGCAAAAAATGTTTACATAAAATTTATATTATATTTTAAATTTAATTATTTCTAACTTTGTGAATTTAAATGCATCTAAATTGTCTAAATGTATCTGAATTATTTTGATTATACTGGGTATGGCCTCTTATTTAATTTCTACCATCATAAAATATCTAAATTGTCTACCTCATCTTCAGGTAATAAACTATAATAATCAAATTGATAATATCTTTCTAATTTGACAAGTGTGATGTTCGTGTCTGTAGTTGATGAAGTACTAACAACATTACATTTCTTAGCTATCATGGACAAAAAAGAAGATTTACCTTTAGAAGTTGTACTAGAATTTGTAGAAGCAGAAATATTTTCATTGTTACCGTATTTAATAAAATAATAGTTATACATTTTATTAATAAAAATTTCAATTGTCGATTTGTGATATTTATGTTAAAAGCTAATGTTTCAGAAAGTGATTCTAAAGCACAATAAACTACAAATAACTTAATGCGAGGATCCATTACAGCTCCCACTGAAGAAATTATTGGTATGTATTCATAATATTTTTGAAACTTTTCCTCAATTGACAAAATAATTTGAAAAAAAATATGGATCATTTCTAAAATTTGAAAATTGGCTAGCAATTTCTACCAATTATAAAAGTATAAGATTACTAGTTGGGTAATACACACCCGAACTAACTTTTGTTGCCTATAGAAATGTTTCAAAATTTTCATAACTTTAAATGTTTGTTCGCAATCCGAATTATCTATATAAAATTGATTCTGCTTTGAATTAACGAATTTATTAATAACATTGGTATAGCAAACACATGATTTTTACATAAAAAATATTGAATTCCATCTATTTGGAATATCATCAACAAATTTTTTTTCTCAATTCAAAGATTTTGTAAATTTTCGCAAATTCTTGTTGTCTAGAATCTGAAGATGAAATATAATTAATAGTTTCTCTAATTATACATATTTGTGGGGTTATTAATTTCAAACCATCTTGTACAACTAAATTATATATATGACAAACACATTGCACATGAAATAATTTAGAATCAAATATGGGTTTAACTGTTCTAATTAAAAGGTCAATGCATGCAATATTCGGACTTGCATTATCAAAAGTAATACTAAATAATTTGTTCAATACACCAAACTCATTAAATAATTGTAATAAATTTTCACACAAATTTACTTAATTATGTGGATATTCAAGTAAACGAAACACAATTATTATTATTTTTTTTTTTTTGCAGTAACCAATTACTATCAATAAAATGTGCTGCAACACAAGCATACCCATTGTGATTGCATCCAGACCAACAATCAGACGTGAAACACATAATTCTTTCAATATTTGTAAGTTGATTTTTTAATTTTTCAGCCTTTGTATGAAATAATTTCAGACAATCAGAATGAGTAGTATTTCTACTTACACTCATGTTAGAGGGTTGAACATACTTTTGCATGAACTCTTCAAAATATGCATATTCTGCAAAAGTGAAGAACAGCTCGCTTGTTGAAATAAATTCTGATATTACAACTCTCATTTATTCATGCAAATAAGTAAAATTAGAAAAAGTCACAGAACCACTAGCATTAGTAAATGAAGTAATTTAAGCTTATCTAGAATCTAAATGTCATGTTTGATTTAGATGTTTGTCTTTGTGTCTCTGAAGCGTACCGGTACCTTGACCACTTCTCCACACATAAGTATTTTCGCAAATATTGAACATTGCTTTACCATTTTTTTCATCTACTGTAGAAATTTACCACACCTCTGATGTTTGTTTTTTAGATGATCCAACACTTTCTAAATTTATTGGAGAACACCTATCATATAAATTAATATTTTCAGAAAAAAATAATGAGAATCCATAGCACAGTAGTACAAACTTCTGAAAATATAAATAATTAATTAAAGAAGTGAAAATGTAGTAGTTGAAAATTTATAATTAATAAAAAATATACTGTAGTAGAAATAATCAATATCTAAGACTAAGAGTTTTAAAAAAATTCAAAGTTATGTGATAATATCAATATATAAGCCAAATCACATAGAAAGTGGGAGAATGAGAGATGAAATTTGTGTAGTTGAAATTTGTTGTTTTTGTTTAAATTTATAGATAAAAAAATAAAACGTTACATACACAAATACACTACTACACACAATCTGTCCAAATAATTAAAATTTGAAAACGGGTATAAGTGTGATGGGACAACACACTTACACAATTTTTTTTTATTAACTATCAAAGCATGCCTGCAAAATGTCAAAGCAACAAAAACGCAGCAATCCATGCTGCTTTGACTAACAACGTCACGGCCATAGAGTTGTTGCCATGTATTTTTTAAAACTTTTTTATAATATTAAACGAGCCAGCGATTAAACCTTGAACTGCCCAATCTGACGGTTCAACGTCTAGTGGCCCATAAACTGCTCGCTCGATTCATGGTCTGGCCCGTAGTTATCGGCTTACACGGGTGGGCCTGATGCGGGCCTGGCCAGCTCGCCCGTCTTGACACATCTATCTAACCTATGTATTTTGGTGCACAATTGTTCATTATTTGATGAAAAAAATAAATATACATTTGTTTTAATTAGAAAAAATTGTTATTAGAATTTCAACATTTGTAAAATGAGCAAATAGACCTGTTACATTTATTAAATAATATTTAATTTAGTATATTAAATATATCAATATAGTCGTGTCAATTAAATTTTTCATAAGAGTAACATATAAAATTGTTGTACTTTAAGTATATGTAATTACTATGTGATGTGAAAAACTTGAATAAAAATTAAGTTAAATGAATAACAAAATGTCATGTATAATTTTATGACAATGAATTAATCTTATTATTATTATTTTTTGAAATAAAAATACTAGTAAAAATTAATTTTCACATTATGTATTCTTTATTTTTGAACGATAATAAAACGATAAATTAAAATATGAAGATTACAATTATAGCTCTAATATTTATAGTTAATGAATGAATAGCTCAATTAAAATTAATGTATTTGAGTATCAAATTTGTGACAAAGTTATTTTTCTTTTTATGTTGTAACGATTTATAATTTAAATAATGTAATTACTTAATAATATAAAAAATAATTTTATGTAACACGTTTGTTAATAATTAGGAAAATTTGTGTGAATAGTCCATAACATTTGCTCTCAGTTCGAAAATTGTCACTAACTTTTATTTTTTGGTATAGCAGTCCCTAACATATGTGTTTTGGTGCGTAATTAGTCCTTATTTGATAAAAAAGATAAAAAAGTCCTTAGTTTTAATTAAAAAATTACAATTAGATTTCTAACATTTACAAATTGTACAAATAGGTCCAACAAATTTATTAAATAATATTTAATTTAGCATATTAAATATATCACTATAGTTGTGTCAAATAAATTTTTTCATAAGAGAAAGATGTAGAATTATTGCGATTTAGCTATATGTAATTGCTATGTGATGTGAAAAACTTAAATAAAAAATAAGTTAAATAAATAAAAAAGGGCGTATATAATTTTATGACATATACCAATATTATTATTATTTTTAACATAAAAATACTAATAAAAATTAATTTATACATTATGTGTCTTTTATTTTTGAACGATAATAAAACGATAAATTAAATATGAAGAATACAATTTGAGCTCTAATATTTGTAGTTAGTAAATGAATAGCTCAATTAAATAAAAATATTTGAGCATTAAGTTTGTGACATTTTTTTTATGTTGTAACGATAAAATTAAAGTTTAATATTTAAATAATATGATTACTTAATAATAATAAAATAATTTTCATTAACACGTTTGTTAATAATTATGAACTTAAATTTAGTTATTTTATTATAATTCGTAAAATATACAAAATAATTTAATATATTATATTTTGTTAGTTTATTTTAATTTTTTATAAAAATAAAAGTATCGGACCCATTTACATTTTTTAAAAATGTTAGGAATCCAAATGAAAATTTCTCTAATTAAAAATAAGGGTATATTTGTCTTTTTCATCAAATAAGGACCAATTGTGCACCAAAATATATAGGTTAACGACATCTGTGCAAAAAAATAAAGATTATGAACCATTTCCGCACTGAAGAAAAAGGTTTGAGACCATTTGCAACAATTTTCCTAATAATTATGAGCTTAAATTTTAGTTATTTTATAATAGTTCGTAAAATATACAAAACAATTTAGTGTATTATCAATTTGGTCATAAAGTGTTAATTAAAAAAAATATTTAGTTTCTTTTTATTTAATATAAAAAACAAAAGTATGTGACCCTACTTTTTTGTAAGACTAGTATGTAAAACGTGTGTTGCACGTGATTTAATAATGGTGTTGTGAGATATATATTTATTCAAATATTTAAATAATTATAACTTAATTTAATACTGCATTAAAATACAAAAATTTGACATTAGAAAATATAGTGAAATATAATGTTTGTTGTTTTATTCAAACAAAGTACTTTCTACCATTGTGTGGCCAGTATTAAACATCTATTTTTTTAAGGTCTGTAATATAGTCAAACAATGTCAATTAAGAATACAATGTCAATTAAAGAATACAAACAAAAAGAATAAAAAATAGTGTACATAAGTTCTTAAATATATTGAGCACCCAAACCTATTGAATTTTTTTGCTTTATAAGATGACAAATGACTTATAACAAATCTTTATCATTTGAAATAACTCTCCAATTATGAAGAGGTTTTAACCCAAAATATCACATGTAATTTGGACTTGTAGCACCTTAAGTTAGGTAGAATTATCAATCAGTATATAAAAGAAAACAAAATAACATTTACATTAGAAATTGAAAAAATTAAACATTTTGATTTGCACAATTCAGTGCCCAGATGTCTTCACATGAACTTATCCAAATTATAATAGAGAAATAAAATAATATTACCAAAACTAAATATTCTAGTGATTTAAGCGTCTTATTCACGTTGGAGCATAAATAGTTAAGAAAAATTAGTTTAAGCAAAATAGATGACAATTCAATTCAAAAGCATAAAAAAGAATAATAGAAATTAGATACGTATTAATAGTGAATTGAAATCATTTTTGAAATTAGCCCACAAAATTTTTTCGTCTAGAAAATCTGAAGTCATAAGTCAATTAGATATGTAAACAATATACAAATACGCATGAGTACTCCTAATTTAGTATTTATAACCACATATAATCCTTATAAGTTGAAAATGTTAAATCTCCATTTATTATATTGGATTTTGAAAATATTTTCTTTGGATTGTGAGGACGGATTTGGTGAGTTACAAGATTAATAGTAACTGACATTCCACCAACAATTTATTCAACTTATTTAATGTCTAATTTGAAGTTTAAGATTGTTTTATTTGAAGGTAATTATGTAGTTTGTGATGTATATAAAGATTTTATTTGAAGATTTGTATTTGTGATTGTGGTTTTTGTTAGTTAATGTGAATAATCATTTTTCAATGCTCTTATTTTTTTCAAAAAAATAATAATTTGTGTTGGACTATAAATAGTAGGATGCATTTTTTAATTAGATTAGTATATATATAGATATAGATAGATAGATTAGCAACATAATGGCGCATTTTGCTTATTAAAAGTAAGGGTATATTGGTTTTAATTGTGCACCAAAAAGTTAAAAAAACTTTTGTGCTAAAAATTAAACACGGACTATTTGTATGCTGAGAACCATTTACACTAAGGGTGTCTTTGATTTCAAGAAATTTTTCATGAAAAAAGTATTTTTTTTTTCACCTATTTTTTAACTATGCGCGTTTGATAGCCACATTTTTCTATGGAAAACGCATTTTTCTACATATTTTTCAATTACGCGTTTAATTAATTTGTATTTTTTTTCCAGGTAAAACGTTTTCTCATTTACCTTATCCTTGAAAACAATGAAAATGTTTTCTTGGGTGGGTGAGAGGTTTTATTTTCCACGGAAATTTTGTCATTATTTTTCAATTAACAATTTATTGGCAATTCATTTTCATGGATATCATTTTTTTTCCACCCAAATTTCTTGCTTGCAATCAAACACATTCTAAGGGTCCGTTTGATTGAACATTTTCCATGGAAAATGTTCTATCTGAAGAAAATATTTTCATACATTGGTTGTTTGATACAAAGTGGAAAAGAAAAATGAATTCTAGGGTACAACCACTTTAAACTTGTTTTTGGCCAATTCCATAAAAAATATTTTCTTAGGTGGCGATTTTATTTTCTAACTTACATGGAAATTATTTTCTTTTCTTAAAGATGTATTTGATTGGCAAGTTTTCCATGGAAAATGTCACATTCGAAGAAAATGTTTTCTACTTTGACTTTTTGATACAAATGTAGAAAATGAATTCTAAGGTACAACTACTTTAAATTTATTTTTGACCAATTCCATAAAAAATATTTTTTTTATAAATTTAATAATTTTTATTTTTTAACTTACATAAATTTTTTTTCTTTTTTTCAAATCTTGTCAATCAAACACACTCAAAATTTTCCTGCATCACATGTTGAGAAATTGAACATGTTAACGTAAATGTTCAGACATATTCCTACATCACATCATAAAGAATTATACCAACGAGATCCTATTTTCCCTCCCGAAACGAAAATGCCTCCCTAGGGGTGGTCCCCACCATTCGTCATCCAATTCCCACTTGGGGTCCCACGAATTGAAAACTAGACAGCGACAGCCAGTCAATGGTATTAACGCATGTTTGGCGAAGTTTTAAATTACGTAAAATTTATAAGAGCACGTTTGGATAAAATATATAAAAAAAGTGAAAGTTTACTTTTAATTTACTCTTAATTTCATTTTTTAGGCATTTGTTTTTCTTATTTTTAAAAAATATTACATATTCCATCTTATTGCCTAAATAACTAACTTGATTATTTTCAACTTTAACTAATAACAAATATTTATTTTAAAAACTAACTTATTTACCTATAACTTTTTAAGCTTACCCAAACATCTAGTAAATTTTTATTTTTGATATGTATGTATTCATTTTTTTTTACTTTAAATAATAAAAAAAATTTATTCTAAATTCAATTCTTATCTTATTCTAAAAATAAGTATATTATTTATTTTCAATTTTATAAATAAATTGATTAGTTGTCTATATTTATTTTTAATTTTAACAAATAAAAAAAAGATTTGCACTAATCGATAGAGTAAATTTTCAAATACTTGATACATAAAAGAAAATTAGTAACCTCCAATTGAAATGCATATATCAAAGAAAGAAAGCCATATAAGATTTAAAAATAGAAGACTACGAGATGGAAACTTCTTTTCCCAAACTTCCAAGAACTGAAGAAAGGCCTAAACTTAGAGCATGTGTTGGCTTTGCTCGAATGCTACCGAAGAAGACACCAATATTCATAGGTCAATTTGACTTATTATCGGGATAGTATGCATATTCTTTTTAGAAGAAGTAATGGTAGATGCAATAGCGACTATTCAAAATAAAAATGACAACATAAAGAGGCGGAGGCTGGAGTGACCCTTTCCATCCCCAGCCCATCAAGGATATTCGGAAGGAGGGGCGGGGGACGGTTGCAAGTGCGGGTGCGGGAGCGGATATTAAAATATCATCATTTGCCGTCATGTTTAATTTATTATTTATTTTTGATTAATTTATTTTATATATATATATAATAAAACATTAAAATAAAATAAAATAAAAAATTCAGTTTAGATTCAAAAATTTCGAGACATGTTCAAAGAATTTGGGATAGAAACCACGTTATGCGTTCCCGTTCCAACCTAATGGAGGACAGTGTATTTATAATCTCTAATTCGGAGATTGTAACTTATACATTGGACACGTGTAAAATTCCTTATGTAATATCCATGAAATACAACCTCAAATAATTCCAAAAATTTTAGCTTCTATCGTTACATTTAAGCAAAAGCCAAACAACTCTTACTAATATACTTGTAAGTAATTCAAATAAGAGTGCCTTTTTCGTTTTTATGGTAATGCATGGATGGTGGCCGGTGACCGACCTTTCTGTTTCTCTCCCTCTCTAATCGGAAGTCAGCTCCTTCGCCAACCATGAATATTCATTCTATCTTTTCGGACCTTCTTCATTAATAAATGGAAAATTTTTCTTTTAATAATTTAAAGGAATAATATAATCTCCAAAAATCCTTCACGAATATGAATTCACCCCGTATAAAGCGTATCCATTCAAGAACTTTCCATTTTTAATCTTTTTTTTTTTTTTTAATCGATTTTAACCCTAAAAGCTTGACAGTAAATTACTAGATTAATTAACCAGATGCTAATTACTCATTATAAATTCATTTTATGTCAAAATTTTCGATTAATTTTCCCCGTAAAAAGCTTTTATCAATTCAAGAACTTTCCGTTTTTAATCCTTTTTCAATTTTCACTTTACTTTAACCCTAAAAGCTGACAGTAAATTAGTAGATTAAACAAGCAGAAGTTAATTACTCATTATAAATTAATATTCTGTCAAAAATTTCAATTAATTTTTGTTTTGTTGAATTGAATCTTTACAGTTCATTTGTGATTACTCTGTTAAGGTGGTGTTCCTTTTTTAGCTGCTGCTAGTGATAGGCACGCCTGGCAGGCAACTCACCATCATTCCCTCCACCCCCACAATCTTTTCCTCTCCTTCTTTCTCTCTCTCTCACTCAGTCACATACAGGAAAAATTAATTCTTACCGTATCGAAATTCTCCGTTTTTCCCTCCCTTATTGAGAACCCACCTTTTTAATCTCTCTCTCTTTTTTTTTTTAAAAACAATTTTTGTTAAATTAACTTCATTTTGTGATTGGATTGGATCGATTTGAGTTGGTTCCCAGTTAATTTTTCGAGAAAGGTAATTCACCTACTGAAAATCTACCAATTTTCTCTTTGTTTATATTTTTTCTCCATCTGCTTTGTAATTCTAATGTTTTGTGATGGATATTTGTTTTGGGGTGTGAGCGATGCTATGTTTATTTGTTGGGAAATGAATTCCTATGTTATGGGAAGGCTTAATTTGAATTGAGTATATGTTGCTTTGCATATTAACTTGTGCTATGCTTGACTGTTGGAATGGGAATGTTTTTTTGTTTTTTGTTTTGTAAATCGTGTAGCCGGCACTTTTGTAATTCTTCTATCCTGGGACCAGGTAATTCTTATTTTCTTTGAATTTGGGATTTAGGATTTCAAGATCACTGAACTGAATAAAAGGAAAAAACAGAAATTTGTGAGCTGAGTGAATCAGCGTATCTATTGGATTGCGAACGAGGCATAATTTTGTGTATTGGTAGGTGAAATAATATGATGGATATAATTTTGATTTATGTCAGCTGATTTACAACTTTGTCATCTAAATTTCGGCTTACTGGAAATATTTTTCTCCTGACCCTCCCCCGTCTTGGGAGGAGTTGGAAGAAATTGTTTCTGGCAAGGGGTGAAAAGTGATTTCCCAGCATCTACCTTGATCACAACAAATGTGCTATTGAAGTTGAGTTAGATTTTGGGATTACTATAAGAAAGTTGTTATTTTAGAAGGTGCATTCAGCCCAAAAAGTGAAGTTCGCAGCACAGTGGACACTATATCAAGAACATAATGAGTATGTTTGGAAAGAACCGAGTAGGGCATAATGTTCAATCCAAACTGACATGAAAGCATGATAAATAGAGCGAAGCTAAAATCTAGATAGACTGAGAACATTACATGGGAGAGGAGAATGCATTGTGAAGAGAGAGTCGTACAAGACAATTCCAGAACAATTTGAAGCATGTAGAATTTATTTGAAGGAAGTATAAGTAGCAAATTTGTTTGGCTCTTACATATCAAATGGGCTCAGATAGTGTTATTTCAGAAGTTTATTAGTTGTTAACCTGAGTGGAATGTACCACAACTTTTGTTTTCGTGGTTTCTTTAAGGGTAAATATTTTGCTAATTCTCCAAAGTAAAGAGTTAGGCGTGCATATATCTGTAGGTAGTAAACTGTGATTACGACTAAAGCTTTAGGCAGGAGATTTTTCTTTTTAGCATCGACAGAGTTTTTGCTTTCTAACATTGGGAATTCCAACTATGTTCAAGTCAAGAATCCCAAGTATTCTCTCTTTGTTGAGAAACATTGAGTAATATTAAGAGATAATTATTGAGACGCTCTGAGGTTGTTGATTATTAATTTATTACACAAGCACTTCCTCTCTAAAAATTGCAGAGACACTTCGTTTTGCACAACTGGTTCTTCCTTTTAGATTTTTATGAATTTTTATCTTCTTCCTTTTTTTATGATGACTGTAGGCATTAAACATTTTTTAGTAAAAGCCTTGACAACTGTAAAGGGGGAATCTTCTATGCAAAACAAACCTCAGGAGCATCTGTAATTTTTGAAAGGGATAATTGCATGAAAAGTCTCTAATATTTCAAAATCATTGGGAATATGCTCATAACCTAAAAAAATAGCACTGCACATTTCCAAAGTTTGAAAAAATAGGCATTGTAGGTCCCTCTTAACATTTTCCATCAATTTTCTCTGTTAAATCTCAGAATTGCACTGCACGCGCTTTTTCTCTCCACATTAAGCGATTGGATTTTGTGCAGTGGGGAAGATGAGGAGATCAGGATCGTTATTCAAATACACCTTAAAACTGACTATGCATTGACTGTTTTTTAAATTAAAATACTACATAATGTCCCACGGCTTGGGTTTAGGCATGGCGACAAACATTCTCCGCAGCTCCGGAGTGAGAACCACTTGGCAACCGAGCTTAGAGTTCTTATTCAAGACCCTAGAATGAGAAATGATCTGGTTGTAGCATTTAATCGAGCATCTGGTGGGCAGGGTTACAGTTTGATTTTTCAATGACTAAACAAAATCTGCCTCTAATCCCATGCTCAAAGTTGTGCCCAATTGAATATCGTTGTGTCGTAGAGAAGAGGAAAATGAGAGGATTGCAGCCGGAAATTCTTAAAACGAGTGGTGGCCCCAAAGCATCTCCGGCATTTGCGAGTGCTGTCGGCGGTGAATGCTATTTCTACCACTATCACTGGAGACCTCTTGGCGGACAATTTTAGGGCTCGAGATTTGTTCTTGGAGAAGCTCTGGCTGATGGAGAAAAATGAGGTGCTCTTAGACTCTTTGAATAACAAAGAAAGATAAAGAGATGATGTTCTTTAGTTGACACCTCAAATGTGGGCAGCTTGTGCTCGCCTCGACAACCGTCACCGAAGATTGTGGTGGCTTCGGCAGTGACCGGAGGCTACATATTTGCCAAAAACTTCAGCCAAACACCAATGGTTGTTCTTAGGTTGGTGGTGGGTTTTCTTTAGATTTTCGTTTTCTTTACTAGCTTCTCCCTGTAAGCTCTCTTTATCTTACACCAACGGATCTAAACTTACATACTTTTGCAAATTTAGTAAAAAATTCGAAATTATTTGAAGGTTCATTAAGGGGTTTAGACTCACCTACAAATTCCATTTCCTGACTATGTGATTCCAATCCCATCAAAATCAGACAAAATCCAATCACTTAATTTGGAGAGAGAAAGTTCTGAGATTTAACAGAGAAAATAGATGAAAAATGTTAAGAGGGATTTACGATGCCTATTTCTTTAAACGTTGAGGACGTGTGGTGCTATTTTTTTAGGTTAGGGGCATATCCCCAACGATTTTGAAACGTTGGGGACCTTGACATCACATGTTCGTTTATGTGACAATGTATTGTCTCCAATCTTTTTGATGCTTAAACTTGTTTACTATTATTATTGCTTCTTTCTTATGATTGTTTTTTTCTTCTTTTCTGTTGTTGTGTACTCAGTAATGACCATTGAAGGTTTTTTGGGCTCTTGTTTCAGGTAAAAGTTGAATATAGCAACTTCGAAGAAGTCAGGCAAACAGTATGTCTGTCTCAATGAGAGATTTGGATCCATCTTTCCATGGGGCAGGACAGAAAGCGTATCCTTATGAATTTTACTTTAGATTTAAAGTAGCACCTATTAGGAGAAAATTTCGGATTGCAAAAGTAACCAATAGCGGGTGTTACTAATGTTACTGCAGTTGCATTTGCCATTTTCATGAATCTGTAAATATTGTTAAAGAAAGTTATTCTCAATGCTCCTTGACTTTGCATAGTGGCATTGAGATATGGCGGATTGAAAATTTCAAACCGGTTGCTGTTCCAAAGTCTTCACATGGCAAATTTTTTACAGGCGATTCCTATGTGATTCTTAAGGTAATTTTTCATGGTGACTTTTTGCATTATACAGTTAGCCTTTCGTACTTCGTTGTAGTGACTAAGTTAGAACTGTAAAAGTTAATTTTGAAGTGCAAGTCACAAGTCCTGTTTTGTCATCCTGGATTTCTCTGTTTGTGTTGCTTCACTTCAAAAATAATTATTTTATACGTTTTTGCTTTTCTACTGTAGTAATTGTAATTTTCAGCTGCCCCCCGTAATGCGTTATAAGCTATTTCATTTTTATTCAGAATTTATTATCGCGTCAATATTTCATTCTCGATCTGTCTGTATTGCTTCTTGTCAAATTTTCCTTTTGTTGTCTAAGAATTTTCCGCTGCAGTGGTGATAAAGGATTCATGCAGCCAATCCCACATTTATTGAGAATAAGGCTTAGTTTGTTGATGTTGCAGTGTTGAATAAATGACTATGCTATTAGTTTGTGGCTCCGGAAAATGAATACTATGTTTGTAGTAATATACATATAAGCAATTAACAAATTGTTCTCCGTCCAGCCAATCCGAAACTCACTAAAAGTTGTGGTGCATAATGTGAAGCATCATGTTGGATTTTTTATCCTAACCATAATGACACATTGCATTAGAAGTTTCTTGGGAACAATTCTGCCCCAATGAGATAGCAGCTATACTAGCATATTGACTCTAAGGAGACGTAAGAGCTGCCTAAATGTGTGGAAGTGGGATGGGATATGTATGCAAATACATGTGAATTTATCCCCTGTATAGTAGACAATTTTGGAGTTTGCCGTGGTCCATTGTTTACATTTTTATTTTGCATCAACTAGATCCTACAATAAGGTTCAGTATTTGTTTAGTACCTGAACAAAAATAAAAGAGGAAAGGAATTCCTCATTAGATTTGACTTGGGTGAAACCCGGTTAGTCCCCAGGCATACATGATTAGTTGTCTGAAGAGCAACAAGGTATGAGAGAACTATCTCAATAGAAGTGAGTGAGACCATGTTTGTAATCACTCTATATATACAGTGCAATGATGTGGCTCCCAAATATATATCCCAATTCTGCCTCTGTTTAAGAAAGTCAAAACCATTAATTTTTGGGCATAAATTTCTGGCCATTGCTTAGTCCATTGTTTTTAGCATTGTTGAACATTAGCCAAAGAACTTTGCATTTAGTATATGTTATGTTATTTCAAATTCATCAAAGACTAGTTTTCATTTTATTTTCTGTGAAATGTTGGACATATTTGTTTCGGTGAAACTACTAATCTTGTTTCTGCAGACCACTGCCCTGAAAAGCGGTGCCCTGCATCATGATATTCATTATTGGCTTGGTAAAGATGCTAGTCAAGTAAGTTATTTTTTCCCCCCCCAAATTATCAATTAAGAATTTGTACACATTCTTATTTGATTTTGAAATGCTGCTGCATGTAGGATGAAGCTGGCACTGCTGCCATCAAGACTATTGAATTAGATGCAGCTCTTGGAGGACGAGCTGTTCAATACCGTGAAGTACAAGGGCATGAAACAGAGAAGTTCCTTTCCTATTTTAAGCCATGTATAATACCTCAAGAAGGTGGAGTTGCTTCAGGCTTCAAGCACGTGGAGGCTGAAGAGCATAAAACCCGCTTGTATGTATGCAAAGGAAAGCATGTTGTTCATGTGAAAGAGGTAAGTTTTATGTTCTTCTTACTCTTTCCGGTATTGTTTCATCATACAAACCTTTTTACTAACAGCTTCTTATATCTTGGACAGGTGTCTTTTGCTCGATCTTCACTCAATCATGATGACATCTTTATTCTCGATACCAAGTCTAAAATTTTTCAGTTCAATGGCTCCAACTCATGTATTCAAGAGAGGGCTAAAGCACTGGAAGTTGTTCAGTACATTAAAGATACGTATCATGATGGAAAATGTGAAGTAGCAGCCATTGGTAAGTATACTGCTAATTGAGTGTTTAGATGTTAATATTTAAATGACCATTGCATTATGGCTTCACTTTCTTTCGACTGTGCAGAGGATGGAAAATTAATGGCTGATGCTGACACTGGTGAGTTTTGGGGTTTGTTTGGTGGGTTTGCTCCTCTTCCAAGGAAAACAACTGATGAGCCTAGGAGCACAGACGATGTTCCTACTAAGCTTTTTGAGTAATTAATTTCTGCCATTCATATTGCTTTCTCTGTTCTCTTCCTTATGTACAACTCATGTTCATTATACACATGAATTTGTTACCATATTTGTTAATTGATTAGTTATATTCTTCTTGCTTTATTGCATTTAGAGACTCAAATTTAGACATAATGAGTTTATATTGGAGAATATATAGTTTCTTCTTGATGCCGTGCAGAAAAGATTGATTTGATGGGATATGTAATACAATAATATAAACATTACAACCAATTCACAAGCTAAATACGTTGATGGACATTTGTTCACCTTTTCTTTATTCTCTTTGAATGTTATTTGGTCTCAGCCCAGATGTTCCAGAAGAGTACAAAACTATAGCATTTCTGTCCTTCCTTGGATTGGTAGTATAGATATTTGCTGCAACCCATTAATACACAGTGCATATACATCTTCACCGACATTCCACTGCCTTCCTTACAAAAGAGTTGAAGGAAATTTCCTGATTTGTATAACAAGATATGCAATATAATTTCCATGATAATAATTGTTCAGCAATGAGGAAACAACATAAAATTACTACATGTCAGTTTCTGACAAGCTGTGTTTTCTTTTCAAGTGTTGAGAAGGGACAGGCAGAACCTGTTGAAGCTGACACTTTGACAAGGGAGTTGCTAGACACAAATAGATGCTATATTCTTGACTGCGGCACAGAAGTCTTTGTTTGGATGGGGAGAAATACTTCTCTCGATGAAAGGAAAGCTGCCAGTGGCGTTGTTGATGTAATTCTAGTTGCTTTGGTTACTTGAGGTTTTTAATCTTGATTTTTCAGTCCATATTCTTCTCCACTGTCTTACACTCACCTTCACTTTATAGGAATTACTGCATAGCCTTGATAGACCCAAATCTCATGTAATCCGAGTAATTGAGGGTTTTGAGACAGTGATGTTCCGCTCAAAGTTTGACAATTGGCCCCAGTCGACAAATGTGGCAGTATCTGAGGATGGTAGAGGAAAAGTTGCTGGTTAGTAATTCATATGGCAGATCAGTGCTGCTCACTTTCAAATTCAACTCATGCAATATATATTTTTTTCCTCAATTTTTTCCGTGTCTTGAAGATTGTCCAGAACTCTCTCTTCTCAGTTGTATGAGTTCTTATCATTGTATTTCACTGCTTTCCAGCACTTCTAAAGCGGCAAGGGGTTAATGTGAAGGGTCTTCTGAAAGCGGATTCTCCCAAGGAGGAACCTCAACCACATATAGATTGCACGGGCAATTTACAGGTGCGGGGCACATATCTGCTACCAATCCAGAAAGGAATCTGTGCGGCGTACAGAGTGTTAGAGAAAATGGCTTTTTATGATTTCTCACTCAATCTTAGTTTTATTAAGACATATATTGGTAAGAAAAGCATGGTGAAGCATGACATCAATTCTTTTGGAGGAGATAGCATAAGTTGAATATAAATTTCAAAGTTAAAAATAAAGAAGGTAAGTTACCGGTGCTCCTCGTACCATTGACCGAAAGCTATCTATCTTGTGTATAATTTGCTCCACCTATTTAAGCAATTGTACTTAGATGTATCTAAAGTTTCTAATGCCTAAATAGCCTCCTCCTCTTCGCCAAGGAAAGCTGGCCCATTGGTCAAAGAAAGCTCAATCCCAACTGTCTCACTAAGAATGCATTCTGATTCTGCTTCACTGTAACAAGCCATTCTTCCACTGGCTTCTTGCTTTGAAACCTGTCCTCTTAGTTTTTATCTAGTCTGAGAAGGGGCAATCCCCTATTCTATTTGCTCAGTAGTCTTCACCTAGCAACAGCTGTCTTCACAGGGTAAAGCTACATAAATACATGCAAAGAATGGGATCATGCATTTGCGAGTTGGTACAATTTAGAAAGTAATGTTCACAAATAAAATTTAGGGAACTTATAATGTAGCAAGGGTTTCCATGAGGCAAACAGGGTTCAAGAAAGCATTTGAGATGAAAGTGGAGTGTAAAGCAAAGGAATTATAGTAGAATAAGAGTATTGGTACAAATCATCCTTAAAACTGGCTTGTAAGGGGAGGATGCTCAACTAGTTATATGCTCGCGAGCCTAACTTTAACTTACCGATGCAGGCCGCAAGTAATTACAATCCACGCTCCCTTTAAGAACTGAAGCCCTTGATGGCTAGTATTTGAGTATTTCTAGCTGAGTGACTTCCCGAAACTAGTCTGCTATAGGAAGTAGACATCTCCAGGTTGCTCCATTTGCGGCGCAGGCTATCCCAAGAGGGGTGCTCAACTTTGATACTGATTGTTATGACTACATTGGGAAGAATTCACCCTTGAAACTGGTGTGTAAGGGGAGGGTGCCAAAATGAAATGATTATAAACTCACAACCCAAGCCTTTAACTTAGGGTTGTTACAATTGATTTGTGAAATGCTTAAGAAACATCTAGAAGGAATTTCGAAGCCTTGCGCTATTGTACTGGAGTCCTTATAGATCTGTCAAATGGAATTTAGACATGTCTGAATCACTTTTTGAATCAATATGCTTCTTTCTTCAGCAAGGAACCGCAATTTCTTCTGTTTGATAATTTATCGTTTACCTTGTATTCGAACCAAATCTTGTGACTTATGAATCTCAGGATTCTTTCTTAATTGGTAATTCATTTATTCTCACAATTTTCAGGTTTGGCGTGTGAATGGCCAAACGAAGACTCTTCTCCCAGCTTCGGATCAGTCAAAGTTGTACGGTGGAGATTGTTATATATTTCACTATTCTTATCCCGGAGAAGAAAAAGAGGAACATTTTATTGGGACATGGTTCGGAAAGCAAAGTATTGAGGTGAAATCTTCAGTTGTTCCTTTTCCTTCCCATTTTTCTGTTCTGATTGGAGATTGACTTTATTTCTTGTACTCGTGAGGAAATTTTGTCATTATTGACTATTGGAACAAATTTTAGTAGTACCTAAATATATTATTTAGCATCCCATTCTATGTACGTAAAAATTCAGACAAAAGACGACACTACTTTTCATCATGAATAATATTATTCGTGAAATACAATTAGATGAAGAATTATCCGAACCTGGAAAAAATAGGTCTAAAATTGAAGATAAAAATGCCAAGAGAGATTCCTCGGAAAGACTTCAAAAAGACTTTCATTTAGTTCGTATGAACTTCTGCATAGTAGAAGATGTTTGGAATAACCAAGATGTGCACGGGAAAATGTATGCGGCTCTTCATTCTACCAAACAAATTAGAAATATTTTCCATATCCTCTATTCCCAGTGTTTGCACCGTTAAAAAATGTTGTCCTCACATAAGTCCATTTCCTCCCCTAAATAAACGAGAAACAACAAGACAGAAATATAAAAGTAACTGAATAATACATAAATTGCATCCATATTACAGAGTAAGTTTCTACAAGCCTTTGGGGTGGTGTGGATCTTTTCCGTCTGCCTTACGAATTCATCTATGTGCCGAAGTTAGTCTGATAAAACCATTGTTGTAGATACCACTCAGAAATGGAAACTTCTTCTGAATTCATTGAATAAATTAGGCTAGCCAATTCCAGACTTACAACTCTAATGCCTAGTTGCATTACATGAGATTTAAAAATCTAGCTATTTGGTATTTCTGCAGCTAATTGCATCCATATTTTCAATATTGAAAGGGTTACAATTAGTTGTTTATTTATTTATTTTTTGCATATAACTTTCCTTATTTGTCCTTCACTGCCCTGTTGGGAAGAAAATAGACAAACAAAGCAACCTAAAAAATGATCTTCATTAAACATTTATTGCTGGATTACTAATTCTGTAAAGCATGCACTATAGGACGATAGAATCTCGGCGACTTCACAAGCAAGCAAGATGGTTGAGTCATTGAAGTTCTTACCTGCTCAGGCACATCACCTACCTCGATAACTTATTGTAGTTTAGTTTGATTGTTAACTTCTGGATTCAGATTCTGATTGACGGTTTAATTATTTTGGATTTCTAGGCTCGCATATATGAAGGAAACGAACCGATCCAATTCTTTGCCATCTTTCAGAGCTTTATTGTCCTTAAGGTTTGGAAGGACTACAACTACTTGAAACAGATTCCACAGAATTCATTTACGTCTCTAATTTATCATGCATATAACTTTTGTTTGTATAACTGACTGTCAATGTTAATTTTCTCCATATGTCTCCAGGGTGGCCTTAGTGAAGGATACAAGAATTACATAGCAGAGAAAGAACTTCCAGATGACACGTATACAGAGGATGGGCTTGCATTGTTCCGGATTCAGGGTACTGGACCTGATAATATGCAAGCAATTCAAGTCGAACCTGTAAGTGCCGTGTCCAATTCCTTCATCTCCCTCTTATATTATATGTGGCTGGTAGTTAGTTCTGGGCATCTTAAACATGTCTTTGTATTATCTTGCAAATCTGGTGACATTCACTGTGTTCTTTTTACTTTTTGTCTTACTGGTGAGCTCCACGATTCTGGAGCAACTATTATCATATAGTAGTGTTTCCATGAGAAGATGCAAACATGGATTCTTGGTAGTCTGATGTAAGGTTGTTTACCTTCTTTACTTTGATGCATGGTACATTCTTCTTCTACGACATGAAGTCATAATATTATTTGGCTATTTTATTGAGTTTAATAATGATATCTGGTAATGAGGAATTAACATTTTGAGGCACCGATGAGAATGACTTGACTTCACTTTGGGTACCTTGTCAAGTAAATTCAAATAATAATGCACCTGATGGAGTTGTTTGGTTTGGGGCTGAATGGACGAAGTAGAGTTTTTTAACATAACTTGTCTGTTTAACTGTCATAATCATTGGGGAAACGACTTCTCTTTTTGTGAACTCCAGGCTCCAGAGGATCGAAATAGTGGATGCAGTTTTCCTTTCTATTAATTCTTATCATGGAGGTACTCAGAAGATACACGCAGAATGTCTTTGTTGAAGGGAGGAGTAGGAGTATCAGGCTAGCTTAATATCTGAAAACATTATCAATATCAGTCTCTGCCTTTTGCAGATAACACCATCTCCTTTGTGATTCTGACGTGATGCAGCTTTAGTGTCTTGGCTTCGTGCTGTTTTAGTTTGTGTTCACGTCTGGGCTTTTAGGCTCGACCGGAAGGAAAGTGACTTGATTAAGGAGAAGGTGGATAATCTCTAAAGTCTGGCAGCTACTTCTTGGTGTAGGACGGGCATTTTACCTACTAATTATAATATGGGGATGCCCCTGAGATCTGAGGTTGTGCCAAATGACTTAAATTAGATTAGCAGGATATAGTTATGATTCAAGGTTGTGCAATTTGCAAATGAAACAGTTTCCCCATGTATGATGTAGTTTATTTCCATGCCAACGACTTAAATTAGATTTCTGCCAAGCATTCCATATAAAGGTGGAGATTGAACCTGGGAGGCTGGGAGTGAAGGGGCACTTACCTCATTGTCCCCACCACATTCAGTTAGCATGATATTGAAATATCCATTTTTTTTCAAGAACTTCCTTCAATTTCACCCCACTAATCGATAGAAATTTGATACACCAATATTAACACCCTCAGCTACTTCTTTGGAACTAAAATTTCAATTTTTTATTTGTAAAAAATATTTATAGTGTGACAGCAAATATTTAGGCTTTTCCTATTGGTGGAAAAGATTCTAAATTCATAGATAATTCCTGCATTAACATTTTTAAAACAATATAGTAACTTAAATATTTGTAAATGAATTCCATGAATTTATTGTTCTCCATCTTTCTTACACTGCTCTAATTCTCTATTTATTCAGCCAAGGGTGTATGAAATCTTTATTTAATTTGATTCAGGTGGCGACATCTTTGAATTCCTCCTACTGTTACATATTACATAGTGGCTCCTCTGTCTTCACCTGGTCCGGAAACTTTACAACAGCTGAAGACCAGGAACTCGTTGAGAGGCTGCTGGATCTTATAAAGGTCTGATTATTATTGTTATGGATGTTTATTTGTTTCCCTGTAAGAGCTTTCAGCATTTAGAATTTTCAACTTGTCAAAACCAATATTTACATAGATTGTCTTTGATAATCTGAACTTCCGATAGTACCATACTTTAACTCTGTAGCATTTGCGCATCTTAGAATATACTGTTAAATAATATTAAAACATTAAGCACAGAAGATGTCTGAAATATCTATTTTCTGGTAATTTAATATTTTTATCTAGTTGTTGTTGCCTTACCTTTGTCTTGTGCTGGTCATAATTTGTACTTTCAGCCACATATGCAATCCAGACTGCAAAAAGAAGGTGTGGAATCCGAGCAGTTCTGGGATTTGTTAGGTGGAAAATCGGAGTACCCGAGCCAGAAAATTTCAAAAGATGCTGAAACTGACCCTCATCTATTCTCTTGCACCTTCTTGAACGGTGTGGAGAAATATCTTCTTAATTCATTTTGCATTTTAATTATTAATTGTTTTCAAATGCTAATTGGTTTTTTTTTTCTTTCATTTTATTGTGCCTGAAATTCGTGCTGTCTTCAGGAGATTTGAAGGTGTGCATTTCCTTATATCTTTTTATTCCCTAGAGAAATAACAGCAATACAATTTAGTTAAGACTTTCAGAGTTGCACTTATCCTTCTTGTGTGATTACTAATAAAAAATAAGGGTACAAGATAAAATTCATTGGTTTGCAATTTAACGTTTTTGGGAATTTACCATCAGGTACCATTTTTGTCACTGACCACGCTTACGTTTTTTTCCTATTAGATTGTCCTCTACAATGTTGAATATTATTATTTATTTGCAGGTGACAGAGATATATAATTTCAACCAGGATGATCTAATGACTGAAGATATATTCATTCTGGACTGTCATTCAGATGTTTATGTTTGGGTTGGGCAACAGGTTGAATTCAAGGATAAGATGAATGCTTTAAGTATTGGAGAGGTATGTGTTAACTTGCTTTGATTTTGGAAATATGAACTGCTACCTGTGGACTTTGCAATGACATCTTGTGAAAATTAGATAGATTGTTACTTACTATTGAGATTCCCTACACGATTTAGTTCTGTAAATTTAATTGGTGAACATGAATGGAAATTTTTGTCTGCACTTGATTCAGTAGGAATTTATAGATGGATCGAACCAGTTGGAAGTGGCCACCAGAAATTCTATTTGGGTTGCATGTTCTTGGTGCTTAAGATGGTTGATAAGTTGCTCACACTATCTTTTTCACCTGTTATTATTTTCAACAGAAATTCCTGGTGCACGATTTTCTTTTTGAAAAATTATCTCTTGAAGCTCCAATATATGTTGTTATGGAGGGGAGTGAGCCAACCTTTTTTACTCGGTTTTTCTCTTGGGACTCCACAAAATCTGCCGTAAGTGATCTCTGTATTTAATTTGACGCAAGTTCTGGGAACTCAGAGCTTTATAAGATACTCAATTACTTTATGTGACTGCAGATGCATGGGAACTCCTTCCAAAGAAAACTTACTATTCTTATACATGGGGGCACCCCAATTGTGGATGTAAGTTTCTTTTCATTAGTACTTTCCTGCATATCCTTTTATCTTTGGACCTGATTATATATCTACATGTCATTCTCATTTTGGTTTCGTTTTGCAATGCAATGCAATGCAAGTGCAATATCTGCCTTTTTTTTGTTTTTGTTTTGTATGATAAATTATGTCAGACAACAGATCATTTCAATGAGATAACATGTTGGAGCATTATAATTTCACTAGAAAAAATGTTAGGGCACAATTATGCAAGTGCCAGTAATTTCAATTTCTTTTCCATGTCATTTGCAAAGTATTTGTATGTTACATTACGTTATGTTTTCCAATTTTATTATTGTGTCTTATTTTTTAATTTTCGTTGGAACTTTCAGAATTCTTTTTCATTTTGTCTGTTTAGTAGCTCAATAACACCTTTTACCCCTATTCATTTTCTTATATTTGTCTCGGGTTATCTATGGACCAAGAAGTAATTGTGGGATGGGAAGCATCTGTAATGTTGGAATGCCCAAATGAAAACAGATAAATATGATTGCATTCTTAAGAAACTGTTATGGACCTAGCTGTTCGGCCAATTCTTTCGTCTAACCTGTAGAATGCATACATTTCATCAATAAATTTGACACGCCGTAATGTTGTTAAATCATGGCTAATTTAAAGTTCCAGAACCAGATGACTGAGTTCGCATAAAAACTGCAGGGGTTTAAAATTCTAACAAGAGTTCATTTGTCATACAAATATAGAATAAGAACGGCATTGCTATAATGGAGCTGGTACCAAATTTAGTGGCTGGTTGTCAGTTTATGTTTGGTTTATCTCTTCAATCAACCTTTTGCATAATATACAATTTGTTCTTTTTCTTAATTGGCTCCAGAGAGGGAGGGATGGAGGGTGATAAAAGATTGTGCTTCTAAGAGGAAACCTACTTCACTTTATCATGGTTATGCTAAGTTGCCCGATCTGTCAATTGTTAAATATATGGTCCTATCATACAAGAACTACCTTATGGAATATTTTATATAATCTGGTCCGGTTATAATTTATTCTAAGAAATTTGGGCATCAAAATATTATTTTCTCGATAAAAACTCCCAAGATACAGTGATGAGTACATCGATTAACTTCCATGTTTTCTACAAATTACAGAAGCTTTGAACTTTATAATTGTTCAACAATGAGAAAGAAGAAGCAAAAGAAGGAAATGTAGAACTCCAAGCTAAAATTATATATTACTTCATTCATGACAGTTGAACTTTTTGATTCTAACACATCATATTCAGTATTTAATAATAAAACTATGTGTGCTGATGATCTTTTTACAATTGAAGGAATAATTTGGATTGACAAAATAAGGTAGGAAAAGTTTCCCTGCTACCAAAAATGGGAGTTACATTAAACAGTTTGACTGTATTGTTATATATGGCAATTGGGAACGCAATCTATTTCGTTATACTCCATGCTTACGTTTGGGCAAGAACTTCTATGCTATGAAGGGACGATTTATCAATACATGTCTTATTTTTTCTTATTCATCATATAACTGTTCGTCTTAGTGTCTTCTCTGTTATTATATGCATGATACATGGTAGAAACCCAAAAGGAGAACTCCTGTATCATATGGCGGACGGTCTGCTGCACCAGAAAAATCACAGCGTTCTAGAAGCATGTCTTTTAGCCCTGAAAGAGTTCGTGTGAGGGGCAGGTCTCCAGCGTTCAATGCTCTAGCCTCAACTTTTGAGAATTCCAACGCAAGGAACCTGTCGACTCCTCCGATGGTAAGAAAGCTTTATCCGAAATCTGTGACCCCTGATTCAGCAAATTCAGCTTCTAGATCAGAAGCTATAGCAGCATTAAGTTCAACTTTTGAAAAATCGACGCTGGCTCGGGACGTCAATCTTCCACGTTCTCCTCAAGGTGATGTTGCTCAAGGTTTTTCTCGATGTGATAAAAACACACTTAGTCACTCAATGGCGAAGTTTCATGTTAGTCCTGAACTTTAATTTATTCCAAAGTGGTCACTGAAGTTTAGTTTGTGTTTTAATTTAGTCGCTCAATAAACATTCATTAGTGTTTCTTACTGAATGTCCGACATGGAAGATGGGCAATTTAATATGGCATCTTCACGGAGCTCTTCCCCATCACCCATTCCATTAAAAATATGAACAGATGCTAACTGATTGACTTACCTAAACAAAAAGTAAGGTGACTAACATGAAACTTTCGTATAAGTTGAGTGACTAACGGTGGTTTATACCCTTTTCTCAATCAGTTAAGTAGCCTTCTTCAGGGATGTGTATTGAATTCTATATATTTTTTTAAAAATATTGGTGAAGTGAGCCCCAAGGTACTGAAACCAAACCCAGAAACAAACTTAAGGGAGAACTCAGAAGAAGCACCCAAACATAAGCCAGAGACTATACAGGAGGATGTCAAGGAGGGTGATGCTGAGGACGAGGAAGGAATCCCTATATACCCATATGAACGGCTAATGACATCGTCAACAGATCTTGTCACAGAAATTGACGTGACCAGGCGAGAGGTATGTATGTGGAAAAGTATTTTGATAGCAAGATCATTTCATAATTGTTTTGACAGAGATTTGGATAATCTTGTTTGCACAGACTTATTTGTCCTCGGATGAGTTTAAGGAGAAATTCGGGATGACCAAGGCTGCTTTCTACAAGTTGCCTAAATGGAAACAGAACAAGCTTAAAATGTCACTTCAACTGTTCTGAGTGCTTTCAGGACATCTAATTCTTTCTCAGGTTCCTCCAGCATATATTGCAGATTAGAGAAAGCATGCCCTGAAATTTGTACGTCGATTCTCTTAATATATTTGCAAATTTAGAGCATGTTTGGCGAAGCTTAAAAAGTTTAGTTACAAGTAAATAAGTGAGGCTTAAAATATATTTCTTTTATTAGTGAAGTTGGAAATAACTAAGTTATTTTGACATCAAGGTAAGATTACTTTTAAAGAAGTAACTTTTTTTTACCTAAAAGAAAGAAAAAATAAGTTATCCGAACTTGTTTGAGGACAAGAAGTAACTTTACTTTTTTTAGGCTTCACCAAACATGCTCTTAATCGCTTCATTTTCAAATCTTGATCCATAAACGCCTTCTTACACAGGAAAGAAACCAATTTCTCAAGCTGTAAGGGATACTATCAGTGCATTTTTAGCTGTTCTGCTCCCGGGATGCTTCTTTCCATACTTGGTGAACAAAATTGGAGATAAATCTACTCATCTTTGTTATTTTTTTGCTTTTGGCGAGTTAGTTGCTTGATATTCTTTTTGGTCGGCGGTTTGTTGTGAGCTTGCATTTTTGTTTTCATTTTGTGCTTCATTTATTTTTTGACGTTGACTTAGTAGAGTGATTAGGAGGCTTGCAAATGCAGAATTTTTAGATTGTAGAGTACAGTGAGGATGGAAAGTGTGTATAGGAATGTAAAAACCGTCCACACATTCGACTAGCCAATAAAAGTGTGATTTTTTTTTTTGTTGTTATTTTAAAATATTTGATTACCTATCCTTGTTTAGCTTGGAACTTCTTCATTGATTATCTCGAGAAAATGATGGTGAAATTCTAGTTGTACAAGTAATCTCAGCTTTTTGATATGTTGTTGAAGACAATAACATTCTAATTGTTGTACAAGTAATCTCAGCTTTTTATGTTTTGTTGAAGATGCAATAACACTAATTGTTGTACATTTGGATAAGATTGATGACTATAACAGGATTGTTAACTTTCTGACTTTGGATCCTTGATGAAAAATATAGAAGAAATGGGTTTTGTGCCCGAATCATCCCATCTATCCTAGTGGGAAGAGATTTGGTTTCAAATCCCTATTCAAAGTTCAAACAGGTCGAGTATGCCATTAGCATGGGCACATCCACTTTGAATTTTAAGGGAAAGCTTGAACAACATATTTATTCTAACTCAGACAGAGAAATGTACAAGAGTACTCAGGTGCACTATGGTTAGCATGGGACAGAACTTCGAGAAGTCTCCACTTGCTTAAACTCTAGGCCTAGGCATCGGGTAGGTCGGTTCGGGTATTTCAATACTTGGAATCACCCGTTATAGTTAGAGTATTTCGTAAATGAAATCATTCGATTCCACGTAATTATTGGAACCAAATTCGAACTGAAATCGTCGGTTCGGATTTGGTTCTACTCATAATATTTTTTTAAAAAAAAAACTTTAGTTGACAACATATTTTGAAAAAAAGTTAAAGAACGCAAACCCGTTACATTAAAGTATGTTAGATATTAAAATAATTTATGAAAGATATAAACAGTAACTAGAAGAATAGACACTAAAATTGCAAACTCATAAATTTGTGTTAGAAAAAAGGAAATTATGTTTCCCAAAATTGAAGATTCGTTTCGATTACAAAGGAGTTTGCATTTTTCGTTTCACTGTGTGTTGAGCGAAAGTGCGAGACAAATGAAAATATTTGTATTGAGCATTTGGGCAAATAGTGATTGAGAATTTGAGATTTGGGTAATTAGAATTGTGTCAATTAAGTTTGAGTTTAAGAGTGATGGATTTTGTACTTTTTCTTGGACAGTTGGACTCTTGTCTTTTGTACTATGGTGTTGGATTGTGGGTTTTTGGGTTAGAGTGAATAAATAAAAAATTTATAAAAAAAATGACAAATTTGGTTCTAATTGAGTACTGATAAGTGTGATTTTACATTTATATAGACTATCAAAAGTGGACGATTATAAATACTATTAAGTAAATTTTTACTTAATTGTGTATTGATTTAATTGTTTTAGGTTAAAATCCGAGATCGGATAGAATTAGAGAAAAACAAAGCAAAATAGGCGAAAAAGGATTGAAGGCATACGAAGACTTGAATATGGGGACCAACTTGCAAATATTTAAAAGTTGAAGGACTTGGATTGCAAATAAAAGATGACTAAATTGAAATGAAAGAAAAAATTAGAGGACTAAAAAGGATAAAATCTAAAGTTGAAGGACTTATACTACAAATAAGAGGACTATAGAGACAAATGAACAAATTATGATATGGGGACCAAATAAAATTCACATCAAAACTTGGAGGACTAAGTCTGCGATTTGGAGATTGGAACCAATTTTTGTTAATTTCTCTGTGTTTGTTGCGTGCAAACCGTAGTTTGATTGCGGTAATGCGCTGTTCGCACGTCTAGACCTTTTTTTTTGTTTATTTTTAACTCTAGTAAGGGTTTTTTTTCATCTTTTTACGTACATGAGTTCTAAAATTAGTAAAACACTATATAAAGATCTAACCTAGGTCAAAAGAAGTTGTTGAATCTTGGGAAAGAATGACGAAGAACACGAAGAACGACCAATATCTTGAAGATTGGAACGTGAAGACGAAGAATTCTTGGCCCAAGATATTCAAGTTCTTCTCATCTTTTATTCAAGATTCGGGTTATATATTCAAATCTCTTCATATTTTCTTTCTCTAGAATTATGAGTAGCTAAATTTAAAATTTGGAAGAACGATGTAGCCTAATTTTAATTTTTTAATTTCGACACTCAAGTTTTGCTTATAATTTAATTATGTTTTGATTTTACTTCTTCTTTTAATATTTGAAATAATTGGCCATTATTTATCATTGATTTGTAGATTGTAATGAACTGAGAAATAAATTATTAATATAGATCACGTAGTAAAATTCGACAATTGGATAAAAGGTAGAGATACGCTTTTATTATTGTCGCGGTCTAAATTGCATTCTTGAGAGAATTAATGCATTTAATTAAGGATCATTCTGACTTCATAAGTTGACTTAATTATATAGGACTAATTTGAACTCGAGTGAGGTAAATTAAGTTAAAGTCGTGAATTCGACCGAATACAATTTTATGAATAAATCTTGAGAGTATAAATTAGAGATGACAACTATAGTGAACTCGTGAATCAAAACGCTTTAATAACTATATTTTCTAAATTCTTGATATTTACTTTCACACTTATTTTCTAAGAATTAATAGTTATAGTTTAATCATTCAAATTAAGTTATTTCAAATTGTTTTCAATAGATTATCATTAAAATTAATTTAACAAGTATATAAATAAGATAGTTTTCGTGGGAACGATAATCCGGGCTCAATAGGTCCACTTTATTAATTGTTTGCGATATTGTACACTTGCAATTACATTATTTTTACAACAAGTTTTTGGCTCCGTTGCCGAGGACTATTCTTATTTATATTAGTTTAGATTAATCGTTAGTGTTAGTGTTAGTTTAATTATTTTATTTTGTTATTTTAATTTTTTCTATTATTATACTTTTTATTTGTCTTCTTTGTTTTCTTAATACAAAAAAAAAGTGGAAAAAAAAAAAAGATCAGCAACAAATTCAAATGGCAGATACACAAGTAAGAAGATAAGTTGAACAAGAAGCAGCCTGATTGGCAGCCAAGCAAATTCAACAACATTATGATGAAGAAGAAGATGATGATAGAAATATGCTAATGGCTCAATTCTTAACTACGGCAGCAACTCCTGATCTTTCAATCATAGTTTATCCTGCTTTTCGTCGGCATGACTTTCAATTGAGGGCCGATCTGATCAATCTCTTCAGCAATAATTTGCAATTCTATGGAAAGGCACATGAAAATCCGAATACTCATCTTTCTAGATTCCTACGGATGTGCAAGAACTTTCAGTTTCAAGGGGTGAATGATGATGCAATCAGATTGAGGTTATTTCCTTATACATTGAGGGATGGGAGACTCAGAACCACATGCTAGTATCACCACCTGGGATGGCTTGGCTAGAAAATTCTGCAACAAGTACTTTTCACCATCTAAAGTACCTAAGATGAAGTTGAAAATCTCTACCTTTCAACAAATGGATGGGGAAAAGTATCATAAAGCTTAGGACAATTTAAGGAGTTGCTCAGAAAATGTCCAAACCATTGTATTAAAAAGGGCTAACAAGCCCAATTTTTCTACTCTGGGCTATCTCCTCAGTCCAAATCGACAGTGGACTCCTCTGCAAACGGGTCCATTGCGAATAAAAATGTCAACGAAGCATGAGATCTATATGAGCTGATTGCAAACACACATACCATGTTTTCATCTGATCGTACCACTCCAAGAAAAGTAGTAGGTATGCATGGGATTGACAGTCAATCAGCTATTTGACAATCAATCAGCTATTAATGTACAACTTGTTGTATTGACAAAATAGGTGGAACTCTTGATTAGAATACAAATGCAAAGAGTGAATGCACTCCAAGCAACCATCATGTGCGAAAACTGTGAGGCTAACCACTCGACGTCAGCTTGTATGTTATTGGCCTCTCCAGAACATGTCAATTTTGTGCAGAATAATACACATCAGTAGTATAATCCATATTCACAAACATACAATCTGGGTTGGAAGTAACACCCAAATTTTAGGTGGTCTGAGAATCAACAAAGTGGCCATGCCTATAATGCTCAGAAAGAAAGACGACCAAGTTTGGGAGAGATGTTCCAACAATATATGCAAAAAACTGATTAAGTATTGGAGCAGCTGGACACAAACTGTCAAAATTAATAGACGTCTATCAAAAAATTACAGACTCAGATTGGCCAGTTAGCCCTGCAATTGTTGGTAGGAACCCAGGCACTTTGCCTAGCAATACAGTGACAAATCCAAAAGAATAGGTAAATGCAATCACTACTAGGAGCGGAGTACAATTGCTAGAAATTCACGTAAAAAGAACAAAGAAAAATGACGAACAATTGATAATTGAGGAAGAAGAAACTGGACAACAACATGCTAAATCAAAAGAAGAAGTTTATAAGGAATCTCATGAATCATCAAAAGTGAGGACGCCAACTCCTGTCAAAGCTTATGTGCCACCAATTCTATTTCCTTAGAAGTTGCAGAAACACAAGCTCGACAATAAGTTTGGAAAATTTCTTGAAGTCTTCAAGAAAGTGCACATCAACATTCTTTTCGCCGATGCATTAGCCCAGATGCCTTTGTATTTAAAATTTATGAAGAAAATGTTGTCCAAGAAGAGAAAAATCAGAGGAATACGAGACAGTAGTTTTAACTGAGGAGTGTAGCGCTATTCTACTAAATAAGTTACCTCCGAAGTTAAAAGATCTAAGGAGTTTTAAATTACCTTGCACAATTGGAAATTTTTATAATTTTAATGATTTATGTGATTTAGGTGCAAGTGTAAATTTGATGCCCCTTTTTGTCTACATGAGATTAAGTTTGGGAGAGGTTAAAGCAACTATTATGTCTCGACAGCTTGCTGATAAATCAATCAAGTACCCACGGGGTTGATAGATGACGTGCTCATCAATGTGGATAAGTTTTTCTTTCCAGTTGACTTCATTGTCCTTGATATTGAAGAAGACCGGAATATGCCAGTCATATTGGGACGACCATTCTTAGCGACGAGTCGAGCCCTTATTGATGTTGAAAAATGTGAGATAATCTTGAGAGTACAGGATGAACGAGCAGTATTCAGTATGTACACCATACCCGAGCTTTCAGTCAACCTCGATGAGTGTTTTAAAGTTGATGAAAGGGTGGAATCATATGTATGATTGAAGGTAATCACATATGTATGATGATAATTGAAAGAAATCACATTTAAGTTCATGGATGCCGGTTACCAATTTTATGTTGTTCCTATGTATATTTGAAATGATGGTATGTGCATTTATGTTTTCGTATAATTTTTTTTCACATGTTAGTATATAATTTTAGTGAGTGTTTCTTATGAAATACTCACCCCAAAATAAACAAATTTACAGATTGAAATGGTTGGCGTTGACACGATAGCGTAGGCTAGCAAACATGAAGTATACTTCTTTTATTTAAATTAAGTTTTGATGTTGAGATGATCGAGTCAATCATAATGTAAATACTATATTTTAAGTGTTGGATTTTAAGTATTTAATTAATTGATGTACATGGAAAATAAGATGTTGGTTTAATTGCCGTTTAAAGTTTAAAGTTAGAAATTTGCCTCGTTTTATATTCTGAATTTTCAGCTTCCTGCCTCTACTTTGAAAAATCATAACTCTGTATACATTTGGAGTTTTTGAGTAAAATCAGTGGCTATGGAAATCCTTATATGTGGTCTAATGGCAGCATTTGAAATTACTCAAAAATTATATCGTATGAATTTATTATGAACGTTTTAGCGGGGACAATTTTTCAAAAAACTTTAGACAACGTTTTCATCTACCAAATAACGTAGTTGAGGTTTAAAATTTTAAGATGGCCTAGTCCAAGGTCCCCAAGTATCTACAGTTCAAATTTTGGAATTTTTGGAGTTCGTTTGAATGGACAAATAAATTATGGCGACACATGTCATGGTATAGGCAAAAATCTAAAAATTAAAATTAAAATTCTTTTTCCCTTGCGCGCTTGTTATTTTCCGTAATAGTTACATTTTTAAAACCCTTCAAGGGCACGAAAAAAATTATTTGGAGTTGTCAAACATTATTTAGAAATTATTTTAGTGACCTTCCGGGTTGAGAAAATCTGGAGCGTCACATGCTTAGCTCGCAACTATAATGTTTCTATTGTCTCTATGATGGAAATATCTTTTCCAAGAATTATTATATCATTAGTAATTATTAAGCTACAATTTCTACTTAATAAGAATTTTATTACTATAACAAATTCATCTTTAATTAATTGGCTTACTAAAGTGGTCGTAAGCTGTATTGTCTTTCTTGAAATATAATTTTACAGTCATCAAATTTTTTTTCTTCAAATTCCATTTTACTAACGTCCATTTGGCTTATCCTTATTTCATACTTTAATTTTTGTCTACATTCTTCTGAGACTAAGTCTTTTCTTATTATATTAAATGTACATCTTGTATCGATTAAAGCTATTAAATTTAACTTAATTATCTTATTTATATGTACTTATATTGATATTTTAATGCTTTTACTTGGCTTTATTTTAGATATTTGACATATTACTACATGACAACAAGGTATTCAGTTAAGTCCCACATTCTACAAGCACATGTCCGCACCTCTAAATCAACAACATATACACCACATGGACTCTTCACTTGATACGGGCCCCCCACACCAATCTAATGTACAGTCATCTGCCATTGCAATGTTCTTCGACCCCCTTCAAATACTCTCTTCAGCACCGTTTTCAATACCGTTTGTGACATTTTGCTCATATAATAGATCATCGTCATCATGTTCATTCTCAAGATCAATGAAGTTAGAATCTTCCTCCAAATTTGTTATCACAAGCTAAAAACTGTGTTAGTAATTTTTTTCAAACAATAACATTAAATATTACAAATGTTAACAAATTATAATCATAACAAAAAAATACACTGTTTTGACATTATTTCACAATAAGCTGCACTTATGTGATGCAGAAATTCTCAACATTTCAGTAGTTATTCGACTTGCAACGTGAAATTCATTAGAAATTGAAAAAAAAAACATATAGTTCTGACACTTAGGTTTAGGGTTTCACAGAAAATGTTTATGCAGACGAAATAACGGTTCGGATTACGACAAAAAATAAACTAAATTTGCCAACAAACTAAAGTTCTTACCTCCATGTGGTCCTTCCATATGCAGCGTTTTGATTTTAAAACATTGTTGTGGTCCTCGATTATGCTGGTATGTGGGAGTATCAATTCTATTGTTAGTATTTATTACTCTAACTTCTAATTTTTCTATAATTTCACTTTAGTCTTTGGGTTTAATATGAGGTTCATCTTTGATTCCTAAGCGATTATTACACTGAATTTCTAGACAAATTTTACATTGATTTCTATTTCTATGTCCTGGATATATCTCACATATTTGCATTTGTCTATCATAGATCCTTCTAAATCTTCTAAACTATTACTACTATCATCAGAACTTTCTACTATCTCTACATTATCTAAGTTATCTAACTCTCTATCTGTGTATATACTATATACCAAACTACAAGATTCATTATCTGATAAGTCTGTAACATGACGTTGTATTTCCTCAATTATTAAAGATTTGTTCATTGTTTCTCTATTTTATTTTTATTGGGGCACTTATTAGCGCAGTGTCTAGGATTTTCACAAATGTAACATTTACAGCCTTTTCTACTTTTTGGTCTTTTAACATATCTATTATAATTAGATTTTCTATTTTTATAATATGTTCTACTTCATTTGATATTATATCTTTTTCTATTTTGATATTATCTTTTATGTGTATATCATTTTTCTTTTTTATACATTCTTTTCTTTCTATTTTTATAATCGCAAGTTTGAGGTGTATATAAATCTGAACTAAAAGAATAATTTAATTTCTTTCTAGCTACCTCTTCTATACAATATTCTTTTAATTTATCTGTTATAAATTTTATGATGGCACTAATAGTTATTCATTTTGTTTCTGAATCTAAAGTTAATCCTAATGCATTAACTAATCTTTCAAAGGCTAATACAAATGGTTGTACTTATTTTATGTTACTTATACTTAGATTTTCTAATTCTTAGCTTGATTTTGTTCATAAGAATTATCTCTAGTGGTCTATTTGAATTATTATTTCTCTAATAAAACTAGTAAAATTTCTAGGATTTTCTCCTCCATCCATTCTTAATCTTATTTCATCTGGTTTTACTCTTTTGGCTATAACATATATATCTAATTCTATTTTTTCTAAATTAGTTTCTAAGAAAGCCCACATTTCTTCTACAATCATTTGTATAGACAAACTATAATATGCTCTAATTACATAATTTTCCCATTTAGTTGAAGTACTAGGCCTATCTTGAGATTTGCAATTATTTAATTCTAATATTAATCATCTATCGCTTGCTGCTGATAAACTACATCTTTCTTCTGTCTATCTTTTTCCTAAACTTCTGTATCTTTTGTCTTCCCAATCAAATATTCGAGCAAGGGGAAAAGGGTATTTACCTCCAATATCGCATTCTTTGTTCATGGGTTCTTTTCTTTTTCCAAACTTTTCGTCTATTTCTGATTTAGGCTTTTTATTACTGCTTTCTTCCATTTTAATTTCTACATTTTCTTGATCTTTTTCTTCCAATAGTCTTAATTTTTGCTTCTCTGGATCTTCTAAGGTTTCTATAACATTCCATGTTTATATACATAAATTCTTTATCATCGTCTTCACTTTCTTAATCTAAATCATTGATTTCTTTTTCACTTTCATAATCTTCTATTTCAATATATCTACAGTTCTCTTCTTCATTTTCATCTTGTTTTGTTTCTTCTGCTTGGTAATTATAATTTCAAAATCTAATGCTTAAAGTTCCATTATTGTTTTTATACATAATATTGTTTTCTAGTACTAAAATTGGCTTTTTTAAAAAGTTAGCTAAATTCGTGCACTTGTTTCTGAAGAAAATTTCTTGGCTAGGATAACATTTATACCTTTTTGTCCTATTCATGTAATTATTTGATCATTTTCTAACTTATACTTAGTTGTACTATTCTTGCAAAGTCATTTTACAAATCATGTGCAAATTAATAAATTATCTTCATTTCTTTTCATTTGATATCATTTAGTCTCTATTCATATTTTAATGTCTTTATAGAAACTTTTTGTTTTAACTAAATAATTAGGTGTAAAATAAATTATACCTCATTTATTATTCATATCTAATTTTATACTTCTTAATAATCCTTGTTCTATGTCTATAAATCTATTATCATATAAACATATTAATTTTTCCTTTTACTCCGACCATTATCAGTCCTAGATGTGTGTGTTAAAGATTTTTATTTGCTAGTTCTTTATAATAATCTTTTTCTATTAAGTCTAAAGATATAAAATGATCTTGTGACTACACATATCTTTCTCCATAATTTTGGTATATCAAAGATTTACTAAAAAGATTACATTTTTTGTATATTTTATTAATTTTAATTTATTCTGTCTAAAAGTTTCTATTAGTTCTTCAATGTCTATTAAGGATTCTAGTCTAGTCTCTGACTCCATTTTTCTAGTTGCGGACCTTATTAAATGATTTTCTAATATTTTACTACTACTTAGCTACGACTTGCTTATCTTTATTCATTACATGTATATCTACTTAGTATTTTTAAATCAACTGACTTCTTTGGTTTTTCCTAGATCTAGTTTTTCTAACTTATTAATTAAGAGGTCTAAGTCTTGTTTAGAAGTCTCAATGGGTTTTGCTTTTTCTAAAGCTATTATTCTATTTTCTATTTTGACTAGGTTAATCTTTTGTAAATTATTATTTGCGCCGTTATTATAGGATTTCCTTTTAAATATTTCACTATTTTGGTTTGTAATATATTCTAAATTTTTTACGCTTTTACTAAAATTTTCTAATAATGCTTCTATTTTCTATTATTTGCAAAAATGTTTCTTTCAAGATTTTCGCCTAAATTTACTATTAAATTTACTATACTATTTAGCTGCTTATGTTCTGAATGTAAAAGATGTTCAAAGTTTTTATTAAAATTACAAACTAAAGAGGTTTTGTCTAAACTATCTTTTCTCTTTAAATTTCCTATACGCTCTAAACTTAAATAATCTATTTTATTCATAAACTATTTGAATTTTATGATCTAAACTCTTAAAATCTTATCTTTTTATGATATTTGTCTTCTTTTACAACTTAATGGATTTTTTTATCAAAAAGCTCTGACACTGAGAGATAGAGTTTTCAATGATTTGCAACTTGATCTATAAAGATGAGTCACATATATTTCTATCTAGTGCGAATAATATGTGGCTTTCTAAAACACGTAATCTACCAATTGTTCTTTTTCTTAAACAAGTATTGATAAACTGATAAAAACTTTCTATTGAACAATTAAGCAGTGTATAAGAAGTATATTTATCTAATAGCATGAATTAATAAGAATGCTTCAAACAATAATGATGTAATGGCATTAATTCGAGTACTTTATCTTTCGAAAAATTAATTTCTTCAAAAACTTTTTTTAACTCTATCTTAGCTTTTTTCTGACATTCTGAAAAGGCTTAAGACTGTAGCTAAAAATGAATTTTCATCATGTTTAAAAATGCTTAAGACAAACTACGATGCTCGGGAAACCACATAGCCTGCTTAACTTAGAAGATTACTTCTTCATTTTTTGGGTATGGAATCCAGAATAAAGAGGCTAAGAGTGTTTGAAAATAAATTTTTGACAGAATAAAAATTTGAAAACATAAACAATTTTGAAGGAATTAATTGCTTACTAGTTGTTTCCTCTTTTAGGCCTTCCCAAAAATAAACTAAAGTAAAAGAAAATTAAAGAGCAAGATGAAGTAATGAAGTGAGGAATTCTAAGAAAAATCTACTATTTGAATTATACAAGTGCTTTCGATTGTGTTATGTTGTGTATTTCTGCGTGTGTTTGTGTTGTGTGTAAGCCCCGTTATTTACAGGGAGAAATGGAATCAAAAGTATCTGTACAATTTTACAAGTGTGCGTTTCAAAATAAAAGAGGGCAGCTTTTATCTTTTTACGCGTCTCTTTTTCTGATAATTTTCCTTTACTTTAATAATTGTCCTTCCTTTTCATTGTATGCTTTTTTTATTTCTTCACGTGCTTTCTTTTTCCTGTACACTTCATGCATTTTCTTCAAATAATTGTCCCTTTCTTCAGTCCGCTTTCAAATCTCCTTTTTCAATGCGTTGATTTATCTGTCCATAATTTCAATGTAGACATCTTCAAAGTTAGTATCCATGTCATTATTAGCTCCTTCCGAAATATTTTCTTTTTTTTTTTGTATATGAGGATGTTTCACAATAATTTTCTTGGATTTCTTGGAAAGCTATCAGATATAACTCTTTTTGCTTGATATTTGGAATATATAATTTTTTTGCCTTGATTTTTCGGGCTAGATAGTTTTGACAAAAGATCATTCCGTTATTCTATTGTGCTACAAGTTTGTAGTTGGTTTTTTATACTTCCATTAAAGTTACTGTATCTGAAACTTTCGTTCATAATCAATCTGTCTAATTTAATCTTTACACCTATCTTTGAAGAAGGTCTAAATTTATAAATTTGAATAAAATGGTATGCTAGGATAATGATGTCATTATTCACAAGAGGTGGTTTATAAATGAATTGAATAATTAAAAATGTTTAAGTTGATCAAAAATCTTTTTAAGAGTATGTGGGAAAAAGTTAAATGATCTATTTAGAAGGTAAATAATGTCAATCATACCGTATTATAAAGATGAATAAAAAAAGTTGTCTTTTTCCACCGAAATTGTATAGTCGAATGAAATTGTGGTGTAATTGTGTTTGAGAAATGATGAGTTTTGGATGACTATTTTGTAGAGGGGGCCATGTTGAAGGAAATATTGATTCTCATTATGATAATAATTTAAAGTTTGAGAGAAATTAATAATTTCTTATACAATAGATTTTTTTGATTGAATTTCAAACAATATTGGCACAATCACCAATAGTTTGTTCTAATTCGTACAAGATTTTTTCTTGCCCTACAGCTGTGGAATCCGTTAGTTCAACAAGTCTTTCTATTTTAGAAGGATAATTTCTACTAGCAAAAGAAATAATATCTTTAGAACAATTTTCTTTGTAGTGTTAAATCTTTCTAGAGTTTCATATAACTTAATAATTTCGTCCTGATATTTAGTAACGTCTTCTTGATGAAAAGATACTTGGTCTTCGAAAATTACAATTCTTTCTTTTAATGAACATCTTTAAATATTCAAACTTTTGACAACCCTTGTCATAGTCTCACAACTATTACATAGTTGTAAAGTTGAAGATGGAATTTGAAAGGAAGATGATGATGGTTGAAAAATGGATGAATGCATAGTCTGTCTAATTCTTTCTTTTTGATATATAAAATTTAAATCCAATCATCTGCCTATAGCAACTTATAGTTCCTTTAAGAGTGAAAAAACATTTGAAGAGGGATTCCGAAAATCTTTCTATTTGTTGAATAACTTCTAGCCAGTAATTATATATTCCAAGCTGTCTACCTTTAATTACTGCAAAGAAATTGAATTTTTTGCTTTCTACTTGGTTATGAATCTGTCTAAAATAATTAGCCAAAGCATTAGTGCTGTCTAATTTCTGTTTAGAATCTCGTGTCATCCAGAGATTATCTAATAGACATTTTTCTTTTTTGATAGTTTTTCTAAATTATTTCCTCTGAATCTAAGATTAGATCCTTGAGAGACCACTCTGAGAGTGATGTTCCCAAAGTTTATCATCATTTGATGACCTTTTTCAAAGACATATGTAAAGATTAAAATTAGACATATTGATTATGAACGAAAAATTTCAGAGCGAGTAGCTTTAATGGAAGTACAAAGAACAAACTATAGACTTGTAGCACAATGGAATAACGGAATGATCTTTTGTCAAGACTATCTAGCTCGAAAAATCAAGGTAGAAAAATTGTCTTTTCCAAACATAAAGAAAAAAAAGTTATATCTGGTAGCTTTCCAAGAAAATTATTGTGAAACATCCAGAAGTCACCTAGATATAGAAGAAGAAAATATTTTCGAAGGATCTAATAATGACATGGATACTAACTTTGAAGATACCTACATCGAAATTATGGACAGATAAAACAATGCACTGAAAAATAAAATGAGATTTGACAGTGCACCGAAGAAATGGACAATTATTTGAAAAAAACAAAAAGAAAATGAGTGAAGAAATCAAAAAGCATACAGTGAAAATGAAGAAAACTATTGAAGTAAAGGACAATTATCAGAAAAAGAGACACATACAAAGATAAAAGCTTCCCTCTTTTATTTTGAAACATACACTTATGAAGTTGTATAGATACTTTTGATTTCATTTCCCCCTATAAATATCGGGGCTTACACACAACACAAAATACACAGATATACACACAAAACACAACATAACACACTCGAAATCACTTGTATAATTCAAATTATAAATTTTTCTTCAAATTCCTTAATAATAGTAAGTTCTTCATTACTTCATCTTGCTCTTTAATTTTCTTTTACTTTAGTTTATTTCGAGAAGGCCTAAAAGAGGAAACACCTAGTAAACAATTAATTCCTTCAAAATTGTTTATGTTTTCAAATTTTTATTCTCTCAAAAATTTATTTTCAAACACTCTTAGTCTCTTTATTGCTCTCTAGCTACTTCTTCTATACAATTTTTTTTTTTTAATTTATCTATTACAAATTTTATGGTAGCACTCATAGTTATTCATTTTGCTTCCGAAGTTTCTACATCTTTTTTTTTTTTTTTTTTTTTTTATTTTATCGTTTCGTGGTGGTGGAATCTTTTTATATAATCTATCTAATATTGGTACATCTAAAGCTAATCTTGCTGCACTAAACTAATCTTTCTAAGTAAGCCCACATTTCTTCTACGGTCGTTTGTATAGGTAAACTATTACATGTTCTAATTACAGAATTTTCTTATTTAGTTTAAGTACTAGGTCTGTCTTGAGGTTTGCAAATATTTAATTATAATATTAATCATCTATCTCTTACTTCTTCTGTATGTCTTTTTCCTAAGTTTCTGTATCTTTTGTTTTCCCAATCATATATCTGAGCAGGGGGGAATATGAAATTTACCTCCAATATCGTATTCTTTGTTCATGAAATCTTTTCTTTTTCCAAACTCTTGGTCTGTTTCTGATTTGAGTTTTTTACTACTACTTTCTTCTATTTCAATTTCTACATTTTCTTGAACTTTTTCTTTCAACAGAGTCTTAATTTCTGCTTCTCTAAATCTTTTAAGGTTTCTATAATATTCTATGTCTATATACCCAAATTCTTTATCATCGTCTTCACTTTCATCATCTAAAGCATTAATTTCTTTTTCACTTTCATAGACTTCTATTTCAATATACATACAGCTTTCTTCTTCGTTTTCATCTTGCTTTATTTCTTCTACTTGGTAATTATAATTTCCAAATCTAATGCCTAAAGTTCCATTACTGTTTTTATACAAAATATTGTTTTCTGATACTAAAATTGACCTTTCTAAAAAGTTAGCTAAATTTCAGTCTAATTCTTCATTTGTTTGTGAAGAAAATTTCTTAGTTGGGATAGCCTTTATATCTTTATGTCCTAATAATGTAATTATTTGATCATTTTTTTAATTTATACTTACGTATACTATTTTTGCTAAGTCTTCCTACAAATCCTATGCAAATTAATAGATTATCTTCATTTCTTTTAGTTTGATATCCTTTAGTCTTTACTCATATTTTAATGTCTTTATAGAAACTTTTTGTTTTACTAAATAATCAGGTTTAAAATAAACTACACCTCTTTTATTATTTATATCTAATTCTATACTTCCTAATAATCATTGTTAATACTTTAACATATTAATGTCTGTAAATCTATTATCATATAAACATATTAATACTTTAGCTCCTAAATTTTCACTGTGGAGTCCTTTTACTTTGACCATTATCAGTCCTAGATGTGTCTGTTGAAATTTTTTATTTTTTATTTATTTATAAGAATTTTTTTTCTATTAAGCCTAAAGATATAAACTAATCTTCGTGTGTGCACGAAACATATCTTTCTCCATAACGTTGATATATCAAAGATTTACTAAAAAGATTACTTTTTTGTATATGTCTAAAGTTTTTATTAATATTAATTTATTCTATCTAAAAATTTCTATGAAACAATCACATACATGATTAACTCAATGCTAAATACCAAGGTCATATTTAATTGTTCACCAAAAAATACTTAGGACGACTTCTTTGACCCTTGTCTAGTGTGATGATTTCCTAACCCAGAAAAATTTCCACTACTTTACTCGCTCTCAAATTCTCAACATATCGAGATATTTGATCACATTAATTGATCTCACACATTGGTCTATCAAAGAACCTCTCAACTAAAGAATAATGTCAAATATCTTGTTTATGATTTAAGTAATCCATACGAAGATCACATGGAATTTAGAGTTTGTTCGGTGTGGTTTTTTTGGGTCAAAATGGTTTTTTCATTAATGTTTACTTTTTAAATCAAATGGTGACTTAAATAACCAAATTGTCCTTAATCCATTTAGGGATTGTTCGCGAATTGTAGGGTTGTCAAGATCAAACAATTTTGATCAAATCAAACAAAGATTTGACTGGCCAAACAAGTTTGACCAAGTCACAATAGTAAGAAGAATAAGGGAGATGCAATGTACACGAAATTCTAGAGAAAAAATTAGGGTTTCATCGAGGGCTTTTCTTCTAGAATCTATGTTTCTTGTTTTTGGGACTTTAAAGTTTATGATTTTAACTTTGGAGCGCACGATACTATAGAAAATTTGAAAGGTTGGAAGCATCAAAGAATTAAGAACTTCCATATCGTTTGGAAAAATGATCAATAATAAGATCAAGACTTCAAGAATCATATCGAAATTTATTCGCTAACAAGTTGTTCCACTTTAACACTGTGTTAATGAATTAGGGAATTACAAGGCGGATAAAACAGGTGAGCCCAAGCAATTGTCACAAATACTATACCACAATAACCAGAATGAAAGATGACAATAAATACAAGTAATAATCCCAGAAAAAAATACGTTAAAAAGAATTTATCTTTTTCCTTAAAGATGATGAATCTCACCTTTTGATCTGCTTCAACCGGTTTATTTTGATTTCCAGAGTGTTTTTGGGTCTTTTTTTCGTAGCAGAACCGGTAGTAAAACTTGCAGGACAAATTAAATTTAATATTAAATTAAACTAGTAAATGACATAAAATAATATTTTGTCTAATAAATTTGACAATATCTGACCCGGATTATTTGGCTCTTGAGAAGAATCTCCGGGCTCGTTGGCTAAATAGTTGTGTCAAACAAGTCGAATCGCAAAAACGTCTAACTTATATTATTTAAGTTGAAAAAGTCTTTTTTTATATAAAAAAAAATTGACTTAAATACTCAAATTTAATAAGTACTGTTAACAGACCATCTATTAACAGACTATTTATTAACAGATAGTCTATAGACCACAGAAATGTTAACAGACTTGTAGAAGTCTGTTAACAGTTTGTTAATAGACGTGAATTTACATATTTTTAATTGATTTTTCAATTAATTCATTTCAAATGAACTCAGATGTATAGAAATTTAAAGTAAAAACCACAATTCATACTAAGATGTATACATATTTTCATTATTTATACTATAAAATCTACAATTTCTACTGTGAATTAAAAGAAAAAGATAGAGACAAATGAATTTTTACTATGAATGAAATTTCATACATAGATGAAATATGTTGAATTCTAACCCTGAAATATGTTAGATTCTAACATATAAATCTTTTCTTTTTCACATATAGATGAATTTGTAATCGTTTGAAATAGTTATAAGCGAGTAAGGGAAGACAGAGTTATATTTGAAAATTTGCTTGAAAAATAGATCAACGACCATTTAAAAAAATTGGTCGAGTCACCCGGCCATTTAGCATTTATCCGACAAAATCTCCGGTTTGAACACAAAAAATCGGATCGTCGGCATTTTGTTGTGAAGGCCGGAGCGAGGAGGTTTTTTTCTTCTTCTACAAAAGAAGCTGGCTTATTTCAGCTTAAGTAAAAAATAAGCTATTTTTGTAGCTTTTAACGTAAGCCAAACATGACATTACAGGGTCTGGAATGAATTATTGCATTTGCTGGCGGGATTCAGGACTTCACGTGATTCATTAGAAAACGTCCAGAGCCACAAATAGACAACGAAACAGCCTGTAAAGTATTATTGTACTAATAATACTTACTACTAATAATTTTGAGATAAATATTTCTAATGTCATTTTACTTTGACAAACTTTTCTAAAATGTTGCTATATTTTACTAAATATTTATAAAATATTATTGTATTTTAAAACATTTTTGGAATATCATTGATTTTTTAAAAATAATTTTCAAATATCACTCTGTTACATTCCGTTAAAAAAGTGCTGGCGTGTCCTCTGGGACATAGCTCAACTAGTGAAACAATCAACATAAGGCTTACTTCCAATGACAGGGTGGGAATTCGAATCCTAATGGGAACCTGTGACTGGATTTTATTCGGTATGGAATAATCACTTTGGGGGCGGCTTCTTGTGCGCAGAAGCGTACAATTGGATGAAGGGAATTTGGGAGCTAGTTGAGATATAACCCGCGATTTACCTCCTCCAAAGTTATAAAGACAAGGATCTTGGGGGTCCAGGATTTAGTCTGGCGAAACTAGGATACCTGGGTACAAAAAAAAAAAAAAAAAAGAAATTGCTAGTGTGGCAAAAAATCAAAAATTAAACTAAAAACAAAAAAAAATTGAAAAAGGTCCCTTCCATAGGCAGCGCTCTTGCCTGCCCTCCATTAAAAAGGAAAGGTATACAAATAGGGTAAATTCAGGGCCGGTCACTGTTTGGGCACTTATGAGCTCTAAAGTCATATGTTCAAAACTTAATTCAATTAAAGTCATATTTTAGAGCTAAAAGACCAACATACCCTTAATTGTAAAAAACGCGGATTTTGAGTGGTGATACTGTTTTGTTATGATACTGTTAAACCTATGATTTTGTACTACTAATGAGACATTTTAAGAACAATAGTATTCTCTTGTTTATTCTCTACTGATTAATTTTTCTACCTACCATTAAACACGTTATAAATTTATACTTATCTATCCAATGAGAATATATGTCCTAATTGAATCTCAAACATATTCAAATTCAAGAGAAAAATTAGAAACATTGTTTATAGTTTTAGATGAGAACCCTTTGCATGACTTCCCATTAACTTGAGAATGATTGTGAGTTCTTCTTTTTTCATTTTAGCATTGCTCTGAAGTATGTGTTTGCTTTTAAGAGACTCAGATACCTTGGAAGAGCTTTAATTTGCAACAAAAGGATGCACATTTATCCCTAATACTGTTTTAAAAAAAAAAAAATTAAAGATTGCAATTTTAAGCTAAAGAGACGACTTCAAACGGGTAAAATCCATCATAGGCAGCAGCATAGCGGCTGGTCTTGACCGTCTCGTCGAGACCATTCCGAAAACATATTATAATAAAAATTCTGAGTACGTGTGCAAATTCTATGATCATTTCTATTGTGATACTGTTTTTTGTGATACTGTTTTGCATAATAAAGTATCAAACAACACACATGACTATGATATCATGCTTTAATCTTTGATACTGTTTAATTAGTCATATATTTTTTTTGATAGTGTATTATACAAAACAGTATCATAGATTAAAACATGGATTGAAATTATATCAATTTATATTAATGCACATTACCTAAACAAAACATTATCATAGATTAAAACTAAGACATTCAAACAGTATCACTTATTCAAACATTGCCATAATTAAATAATATCAAAGATCACATAGATTCAAACAGTATCAAACATTGTCATAATTAAACAGTATCAAAGATCACATATATTTAAACAGTATCACAGGATTAAAACATGTTTCAAATGATAGTGAAATATTATGACAAAGTTTCAATCTATTAAACCTTGCCATAATTAAACAGTATCATAGATTAAAACTAAGACATTAAAATAGTATCATGGATTAAAACTAAGACATTGAAACATTAGATGATGGAACATTCAAGCTCCTATTTACAACAATTCTATGTCCATTTATATTGTGATACTGTTTTGTATAATACAGTATCAAATAACATAACATGTCTAAACATTAGATGATGGAACATTCAAGCTCATATTTACAGCAATTAGTTGGTGGAGCATTCAAGCTCTTATTTACATAAGATAGTGGAGTATTCAAATTCATATTTACAGCATTCAAACTCATATTTACAGCATTCTATGCCCATTTCTGTTGTGATACTGTTTTGTATAATACAATATCAAACAACTTTCACAACTAATTAACAACACAAAGAAATAATCTAATGACCAACTTAATACAATATCAAGTTGCTATTCTATAATACAGTATCAACAATAGATGTTATCTCATTGTTTACATAACTTGGAAAATGCTCATTGTTTACATAACTGCTAAAATCAACCCAGGTTAATCATATTGGTCAGCCTCTCTTGCAGCACGGATATATCAATGCTAGCTGTTAGATCATTAGCCTGAAAAAATAATCAAATACAAGAATTAAGATTAAAACATAGAAATTAATAAAAATATTCCCAACTGGAAATTGATCCAAAATCTTCACCAAAAAATTGCCTAAAAAGTGACACTGCGCCGTAGAAACACTCGCCGGAGGTTGCCGGAGGTGGAAGTGGTTATCGCCGGAGGTCGAGGCGGTGGTTTTCGGAGGTGGAGGCGGTGGTCGCCGGAGGTGGAGACGGTTGTCGTCGGAGGTGGAGGAGGATTGTGGAGTTGGAAGATTGTGTCAATGAAAAATATGGTTAAAAGGGGTGGTTTTGGAATTAATATAAAATATTGATGTAAAGTATGACTTAATCACAATTTAAAAAAAAAGTTTTGACCTAATTTGAAACAAGTCATGTGGAGATGACTTATTAACAATTTTCCCATACAAATATCAATTAAAAAGCCCAATCCCCATCTTCTCCACAAGTAGTGCTCTCGCCTGGTCCCCTCCATTCTTGACTTTTACATTGGTTTTTTAGTCTTCCATGATTCCCCAACAAGATAGTCCCAGATTTTGTTGAAATTGACCACGATGTCTTAGGTAGAGGGACAAAACACAGGTAAACCCACATTTTATTTTAATTTGTAATTAACTCTAATCCCTACACTTTTTGTTCTTGTGTAATGTTATCTACAAGTATTTCTTTTTTAATCAACTCTAATCCCCAATTATTAACTTATATATTTTTTTATATTAACCCTAATCTCCAATTTTTGTTCTTATTTGAAGGCATCTACTGTTTTGTTTTAGCAAAATAACCATAATCTCCAATTATTAGCATAATGTTTTGTTGGTAATCTTGATCTGCAATTTTTTTTAATTAACCATAATTTAGTTGTTATTAGTTGGCCCTACTTTTATTAGTTTTTAATTCTATTTTTACATATTTTATTATCCCTATTATTTTTGTAATTCCGATTATGAAAATAGAATTAAAACTAATAAGTATTCTTTTCTTAAATTCAACTAATGATGTTGAGAAAGACAATGATTTGGATTTAAATGACGAGGAGTACGATGTATCTGATGAGTAATATCTCTTATATTTGCAAAATGTGTCAGAGAGTTCATCTAATGCATCTTACAGGGAGATCAACCTTCTGAATGGTTCTGAATTTTATGTTGAAACGGATATGAAATATCCACAGCTGGATGAAGAGAGACTGTTTGGAACTTTATAGGAATTTAAATAAGATGTGATGAATTACAGGTTGTTGAATAAGTTTGAATCTAGAACTAAGAAAAATGATAGAACAGCAAAGAAGACTGTTCATGGAAGATTTGGGCTTCTAAAACGCAAGGTAGTAATATGGTCCAAATAAAATCTTTCAAACCCAACCACACATGCATTAGGAGTCGTACCAATGCAACATATAAGTGGTTGGCTGATCATTACTTGGGTGAGTTTAAAGTCGACCCAAAGTGGAACACTAAACACTTTAGAGCAAATGTGAAGGAGGAGTTGGGTGGAATTTGGCTGCTTATTGGATGACCAAATTAGAAAAGGTAAACGAGAAAGCCTACAATTGGTTGATGAAAAAGTCCCCTAAGAAGTGGAGTAGGTCAGGATTTTTCACGTTGCCAAAGTGTGACATACTTCTTAATAATCTTTGTGAGTGTTTTAATAAAATTATCTTAGAAGACTCTAGGAACAATCTATCCTCGACATGATATCTATCCAAATGAAGCTAATGGAAAGATTTAGAGTGAAAAGGGAAAAAATACAAGGGTTTAGGGATAGAATATGTCCTCAGATTCAATTGGAGCTGGAAAAGTTTAGTATGGTTGCCCATGAATGTATATTATGTGAGAACGATAAGAATAAATATTAAGATGAATAATACTATGTAACATAAGTGGTGCAAATTATCAACTTTAAAAAGTTGTTTGACCAAACTTTTGATAAAAGTTGATATAATATGTGGTTGAAAAGCTAATAAAAAGTGGCTCACATGAAATGTGTGGTTAAAATTAAAATTTGACCAACTGAAAAGTTACTTGTTTGAGATAGCTCTCTGGCAAATTTGGATAAAAAATTCATTAAATGTGTAGTTGAAAAATTAATAAAAATTGTGAATCTCATGATATGTGTGGTTAAATTAATTGTTAACTTTTGATCACAACTTTTAGCAAATTTTAATCTGGACCAAACAGACACTTTATCAAAATTTTGCCAAACAAGGGATAAGACTCATCAATTGATAGAACAATGTAAATGTGAAAATGTGGATCACATTTAAACTTTCTTATCAATTGATGTCATTTAGAACTTCTCCAATACATTCTATAGATTCTTATCCAAGTTGCATTCAAGTTGAAAGACTTTCAGTTTATGTGGCATTAATGTCTAACGAATGGACACTATAATACAAAATTGTTCTCCAATAAGTTCTATCTATAAATAAATAATGATATTTAGGTTCTTTTATTTTCTTAAGATAAAAATGAAATCATATTTAAATTTGCATAGAATATATAAATTTTGTTGAGTTAGTTTGTCTAGCAAAGCTTCTGAACCTAGATGAAATTTTAGATAATGTCTGTTGTTTTTTCTGTTAGATTATCTTGATAAAGTCCCTATGATATTGCATAGGGGTGCTACTTTTTTAGATATTGTTTATTTTGCAAATGTCTATATTAGCTTCGAAAATGCTCTTATTTGTCACTTACACTTGTATTTAGCATCGCTACATAGTATTAGTCAAGACTCAGACTATTATTGACATGTTTTATTGAATCTTATGGGGGTGTATTTAATTGAGACTTTTAAAAAAATTTATAGAGTTTTATAAGTAGGCGACTTTTGTGGAATTCGTGGACTTTTAAGTGACTTTTATAGATTTGTTAGAAATTAATAAAAGTATTTTTTAAACTTATGTAGACTTTTATTAAAGACTTTTGCAGACTTCTATAGACTTTCATTTTTTTTTTCTAAAAAAATGTTTAGCTAAAATTCTATTTACTATAATATTATTTGAAGTAACTTCTCTTAATGTGTAAAGCATTCATAACACATGTAATTAAGAATTTAAAAAAATAAAAATAAAATAAAGCCTCCAGGGACATAGGCGAGTTGGTAAGGCCTGAGGTGATGTTGGGAGAAATCCTCCGACAACGCAGGTTCGATTCCTGTGTGGGGGTAGATTTTTATTGAAATATTGTGGGGGGTTTGTCCTGGGGGTTGGCTTGTTGGCTCTCTCACTCAGGTTCCTGCCACTCGTGCACATTCCTCGATTTACAACCTGCTTGGTCAAGGGACCTCTGACATAGGTGGGGGACTTCGCCTTCGAGACTTTACCTTTATCAGAAGAATTCAAAATAATAAATTATAATTCTCATGTCAATAAATATATTTATTAGCAAATATAAAAAGATTTATAATAAGATTTCAATAGAATAAAAGATTGTTGTTACTGTAATTGACTTCTTTTTAAGAGACAAAAATGCCCCAAAGAAAATCTCACAGTAAAATAGACGATTTCGATTGCGTAGGGTTCACATAAATCGAAATAAAAAGGTTTGAGATTGTTATGACCTAATTGATATAATTTCGTAAAGTTTGTAATTTTCCCTATTAATAACTTTATTGAGGTCCGAATCCAATTGCCAAACCCTACACATAAAGGCACTGAATAAATTATAATAATTTAAGCAGATGTAGTACAATGCTAAACTGTCGCCATGGAATAATTTCTAATAATTAAGAGAAAAATTTGACTCCACCAAAACATTAATCAAAATACTGCAAATTTATTATGCAAAATATCTTCAATTTTTGACACGACAATATATTTTGATATCAAAGTTTTAATTACTACAAATTCTAGATAAATTGCATATAAATTATTGAGTACCTGAATGGAAGAAGAGATACAAAAAAATTTTAGAAGTGAAAGAAAATAGACTTATTTATTTTGGGGCTTTGGAGTCTTCACAAATCTCATGGTTGGCGGGCAACTCTTTTTTAAGATTTACTATATATACTTTTCACTAAAAAGTTTTCAGAAGTCTCCATAAGTCTGGTAAGTAGAGAATCTCTAGAAATCCTTCTCAATTTGAATACTCCGTGACTTGTGGAGACTCCTACAAAGTTTTAATTCAATATCCCGTGACTTTTAGAGAATTTAAAAAAGTTTTTAAAAGTCTTAATTGAATACACTAATACTTCTAGAGACTCTTAAAAATTCTACATTGAATACCTATAAACTTTTAAAAGTCCTTAAAAGTTTCAATTTTTTTTTTGTTTTTTACTTTAAAATAAAAATATAGTTTTTTAAGTGTAAATTATGAATAACGAAAACACTCTTCTTCTTTTTCAAAATTACATAAAGTTCTCATCTTTAACTGATGACTCGTTCTTTGGATTTTTAAATTTGTTCTTCACTTATTTAAAATGTTTTTCCATTCCAATCTAAATTTATCTAACATCTTCCATAATTCCCTAACAACATAGAAGTGTCACTCAAAAATTGAGAACTCGTAGAAGTCATCAAATCTGTAAATTCATTTTTAGATTTGTTTATTTATAGATTATTTGAAATTAGTTATTTTGAAATATGTTGGTATGTTTGAGCATGAGCATGGTAATTGAAACTTTGGAATGGAAGATTTTTGATATATAAAAATGGTGTGTTGACACTTACAGCTTTTAAACAAAATTGGGTACGTTGTAGCTTTGAGCTTGGATTTATGTTTATCAAGTAACTCAACAATGACTATTCTCATTTTTTTTGGTTGTTGAGTAACTCGACAAATTACTCAAAAAACTGGTGTTTGTTGAGTAACTCAATGGAATATGTATTTATTTTTTTTTTCATTCTGATTTGTGAGTTTGAAGTTTATATTTTCTTATATTTTTCAATTTACAAATATTTATTGTCTCTCTCCTCTTTTTCTATTGTAGCAGTAAACTTCCGATGCTATTTTTAGTTTGGGTAAAATGTATTGTTCCAGTATTTTGGTTTATTATCGAGGTATAATTGGGAACCAAATTACCAGTTTGTGTCAAGTATATCGACACCAATAATAACTCTAAACTCCCAAGCAAATGGGGTAAATGGGCCAAAATGTCGAATATCTCGACATCAATAATAACTCCTAGGCAAATATGGCTTGTTGGCCGAACATTTGATTTTTCTTACTTTCTTTATCCTATTTTTCATTAAAATTTTCAATTTTTTTTTTACTTATTTTGATTTTCAATTTAAATTAATTTTATAAGTATTTTATATTGAATATATTTTATATTTACTAACGTGATGATATATTGTAAGTGATATGACTAGCCACAACTTAAACAGTTACATTTTGTTCGTGTTAGTAACCATTCACTACTATTCGTGTCAGTAACCATTCACTAGTCATACTACCTAATCATATTGAAACACATCTATTTCCTAATTCTACAAGTTATAACAATTTTTGGACTAAAATCTATACTCCAGCCATACTTAGCATGCTAAATTGTCATACCATAATATTTGAAGTATGTGTGCTCAACAAAATAAATAAATACATGTATCACACGTGTATAGTACACTAGCACTATTTCACATTTATCTATATATCATTCATACCTTAGCTTTACTTTTAAGTATATTTCTGAAATCTTCTTCTCCTCTTATGAAATTTTCTTCTTGAAGCTTGAATTTTATTTATAACAAAAATTTAAACTTCTCAATCTCCCACTACATGAGCAATTAATTTCAACTAATTCGTTAGGTTTCTCCGGGAACAACTAGGTGGACAGTAAAGGTTGTTGTTGCTGTTAATTTTTACCTAAACCTGCTTAGAAAAGTCTAACAAAATATCAAAATTTGATACTAATGGACTTGGAGATAATTTTTCTAGATTTGAACTTCAATATGTTTATATTAAAAATTTTATCAAATTTATTTATTCACCAGAGATCAACAGTTCAAGCAATATTATATGATCAAAATATCATAACATTTCAAGATGAATTGAAATTAGGAAAAACTTATTTGGTATCAAATGTATTTGTGAAAGTAACAAGTGCAGAGTACAGAGCAAAACCAGGAGAGGGGTAATGGACAATCTCATGACGAACTAGAGTACGCCACATTGAAGAAAACAACAGTAACCTGTTGATATCTACATATAGCTTCACTGCTTTCGAAGATCTTCCAAAATACATGAATTCTAATATAGATATAAGTAAGTAATTACTACAACTTTTAAATTTCAAGATTTCACTAAAGCTGATATAGATATTAATATACTTTTAAGTATAGCTGCAATGATAATAGATCTCAGACCTCGAAGGGTTTTTGAAACACGTTATGGAAAACAATGTCAGGTACTAGATTTGGTACTGATAAACAAAATGTATGGTTTTATTTATCACTTCATTTATTACAATTCACATAACATATTTTAATTCTATATGGAATTCCTCTTACCTACACCCAAAACATAAATAATAGGTTTGACATTATTTTGTTAACAATGTGGAAACCATTTGTGGACAATGAATGCAAATACATCTCTGAAAATCTAAACAAAAAACCAGTTTTTATTGGAAAGTGACATTATTCAATGGTACCTAATTAGTACCAGTATTCAATTTAAGTGCCTTATAAGGAGAGGTATTATGTTCGAATCACTGGGGACGCGAAAAAAAATATCCATGAGGGGGTAAGAGGGCTTAGGTCCTCCCAAAGCGGATAGTATGGATGAGTATCGATTGGGATAAGATCCCGACTAGAGGGATCTAGGTCGTTACAAAAAAAAAAAATCACGCGTATTTTTTTGGAATACAATGGATTTTCCCCTACGACCTTTTGCCTAGGGGTTATTTCATGCGCCATTAACTTACGTATTGTCCACTGGAGATCGAGCTCCAAATTTGATTTTTTTCGCGTCCCCAATTGTTCAAACCCCTTACCTCCCTTTAAGAAGAACTTATGGAAAATGTTGGTCCTCATCTGTATTAAACTTATCATTTTGTATAACGAATAGATGTCTACACTCAATCTTTTGAATATATATCTCATTGCAGGTCTATCATTGTCAACAAAGGCAGATAGTTCTTTTTTCATTGATAGACCATTTGAGATTGTAGAAGAGTTAAAATCTTGATGAATATTCCATAATATTTATTTCTTCATTTATTAAATTTTTAACAAGAACTTATCTATTTTCATACTTTAATATAGGGCAGGCACAAATGCTCAAATGATTGATGATATTATGTCAGGGAAATATTGATTAAGTTTAACACCTTTCGAGCTATCTGTTCTAAGTGATGAAAGCCATTTTACTGAAATCAGGAGTATTCAAATGCTCAAAATTGTGGTGCTAACCAACTTTATACTTCAAACTAATTTGTTAAATTTTTGAACCATGCTCAATATAATTATTTATACATTGTTGTGCCATTAGAAACAATTTTTCTGGATCAAAGGAAAAGTATCAGTTAAAGTTCTGAACCAATTATTCTGGTATATGAGTTATAATAATTGCAACAAAATTTCAAGTGAAAATTATGGTGATATCTATTAGTGTGTGTTTTGTAAATGTATTGATGCAAAGGCAATTCCAAGGTAACAAGACTCTATTTGCTTATCGAATTAAATTTATTTTTAAAGTTTCATTTTCATATGAATATATTCATATGCTTTACATTTACAGAAGACACACTGATATATATCACTATAATTTTCACTTGAAATTTTGTTGTAATTATTACAACTCATATACCAAAATGTTTGGTTCAGAACTTTAACTGGTGCTTTTCTTTTAATCCAGAAAAATTGTTTTTGATGGCACAACAATATATAAATAATTATATTGAGCATAGTTCAACAATTTAATAAATTAGGTTAAAGTATAAAGTTGAGTACGCACCACACTTTTGAGCTCTTGAATATTTATGATTTCAGTAAACTGACTTTCATCAGTTCGACAGATAGCTTGGAAGGTGTTAAACTTAAGTATTATTTTTTTGATATAATATCATCAATCATTTGTGTGTGCCCTATATTAAAGTATTACAATAGATAAGTTCTTGTTAAAAGTATAATAAATGAAGAAATAAATATTATGAAATATTCACCAAGATTTTAACTCTTCTACAATCTCAAATGGTCCATCAATGAAGAAAAAACTATCTACTTTTGTTGACAATGATAGACCTGCAATGAGAGATATAATCAGAAAATGGAGTGTGGATATCTATTGGTTATGCAGAATGATAAATTTAGTAAAGATGACGGATTACCATTGAATGATGCAACTTTCAGATGCTTTCCAATAAGAACTGATTTTTTGTTTAAATTTTCAGAGATGTATTTGAATTCATTGTCCATGAATGCTTCCCATATTGTTAACAGAATAGTGTCAAACCTATTATTTATGTTTTGGGTGTAGGTAAGAGGAATCCCATATAGCATTAAAATATGTTGTGTGAATTGTAATAAATGAAGTGGTAAATAAAGTCATACCTTTTGTTTATGAGTACCAAATCTTGTATTTGACATTGTTTTTCATAACGTGTTTGAAGAACTCTTCGAGGTCTGAGATCAATTAACATTGCAGTTATACCTACAAGTATATTAATATTTATATTAGCTTTAGTCAAATTTTGAAATTTAAAAGTTGTAGTAATTACTTGTATCTATTTTAGAATCCATGTATTTTAGAATATCTTCGAAATCAGTGAAGTTATATACAGACATCAATAGGTTGATGTTGTTTAATATGGCGTACTCTAGTTCGTCATGAGATTGTTCATTGCATCTCTCCTGATTTTGCTCTGTATTCTGCACTTGTTACTTTTACTAATGTATTTGTTATCAAATAAGTTTTTTCTAATATCAATTCATCTTGAAAAGCTATGATGTTTTGATCATACAATATTGCTTGAACTGTTGATCCCTGGTGAATAAATAAATTTGATAAAGTTTTTAATATAAACACATTGAAGTTCAAATCTAGAAAAATTACCTCGGAGTCCATTAGTATCAAATTTTTATATTTTGTTGGGCTTTTCTAAGCAATTTTGGGCGAAAATTTACAACATTTACTGTCCACCTAGTTGTTTCTAGAGAAACCTAACGAATTAGTTGAAATTAATTGCTCATGTTGCGAGAGATTGAGAAGTTAAAATGTTTCTTATAAATAAAATTCAAGCTTCAAAAAGAAGATTTCAGAAGAGAAAAAAAAAAAGATTTTAGAAATATACTTAAAGTAAAGCTAGAGTATGAATGATATATATAGATAAATGTAAAAAAAGTGCAAAATTGTGTTCAATTTTATATGTGGCAATATACCACAAAAAGATTAAGTTATTTCTGAAAATACACTCTTCTGGACATGATTAATCTAAATAATGAATCACAATTGATATCATTGCAAACCTATGTATACATCATATCTATTTAATCGCATTTATTTAGAATGGTAATAAATAATTTAATAAAAAGTGAAAAAAATTTGAAAAATGTAAAAAGTTTACCTTGGAGCGAATTGTGTACATTTTGTTTATAAGATCAAAAAGATTGGTGAAAAATTGAATGAAAATCAGTTTGGATGAAGGTGCAAAAGCAAAAAAATTAAGGAAAAAAAATTGTCAGCACAAACCAATTTTGATTGGCAATTTTTTACTCGGCAAACAAATACTATTTTGGTCTTATTAATTTTTTTTGTTCCAAAAAAATGATTCTCAAACATCATCCAACATATTTATTTAATAGCATTTATTTAGAATAATCTATTTAATAATTTGTATTAAATAATTCTTTAAAACAAATTTGAAAAATGTAAAGAATTTACCTTCGACTGGAACAAATTGTATGTAATTTGTTTATAAGATAAAATAAAAAAAATTAGTAAAAAATTGAATGAAAATCTATTTACTACTAAAGAGTAAAAGAAAAACAAATGGTGAAATTTTTTTGTCAAAATGGGCTTAATGTATTTTGATTGGCATGTGTGTGTTTTTGTCTGAGATTTTCGCAAATACACACCCCACACACACATAAAAAAGGAGGTGAAAATAGGCTTTAATTCTCATGCATGTTCTTGTGTTTGTCGATTCTCGACAAAAAAAAAAAAAAAAAGATTTTTGGACAGTGTTGAGCTCCTTGACTTGACAAAAGAAGAAAAAAAAAAAAAAAAGATTTTTGCCTTATTATATTCCAATTTGTTGAGTTACTTGACAAATTGGTAATTTGACCCAATTTGTCAAGTTACTCAACAAATGAGACTCCTATTTGTCTAGATGCTCGGGAAATTTTCGAGTTACTAAAAAAATGCAAGTTGAAAAAAATGTCAAAATTGGTCTCGAAAAAGTGTGGGAATTTTATGTGTGAATCTAATAAAAATGAGAAAATAAGTAAAACTTTGACGAAAGTGTGAACTTTAGTATAATTAAGGATATTTTAATTATCCAGTCTCCATAGTCATTTTTGTTCTATATATATATACACTCACATACATATAAATACATTTTTTTTGTTCCAAAAAAAAAAAATGTCATTATTCAATTTTCAAACATCCTCCAACATATCTATTTAATAGTATTTATTTAGAATAATCTCACATAGTAATAAATAATTCAGTAAAACAAATTTAAAAAATGTAAAGAATTTTCCTTCGACTACAGCGAATTGTGTAAAATTTTCTTATAAGATAAAAAAAATGATTGGTGAAAAATTGAATGAAAATCTGTTTGGACAATGTGTAAAAGAAAAAAATTAAGGAAAACTTTTTGTGTCACAAAAAAAAAAAAAGAGGTCAAATTGGCATGCTTGTTCTTGTTTGTCAAGATTCTCGACCAAAAAAATAAAAAATAAAAGGTATTTGGGCAGTATCGAACTGCTTGAAAAAAAAAAAAAAAGATTTTTGGCGTTTGTCGAGTAACTTGAAAATTGGTAATTTAATCCAATTTGTCGAGTACTCGACAAATTGAGACTCTTATTTGTCCCGACAAATTGAGAATTTTGTCGAGTTATTCGACAAATGTGAGTTGTAAAGATATTAAAATTGGTAAAAAAAGTTGTGAAAATTTTACGTGCGAATCTAATAAAGAGGAGGAAATAAGTAAAATTTGGACAAAAGTGTGAATTTTAGTATAGTTAAAGATATTTTGATTCTCTAGTTTACACAGAACAAATGGAGAATTTGTGGAATTAGTCGACAAATGTGAGTTGTAAAAATATCCAAAAATTTTGTTGAAATTTATTTAGACAATAATAGCATTTATTGACCTAGTATTCTTTTTTTATCATTTGGCTTATAGTTTGCTTTATTATAATTTTTATTTGTTTTATTCAAGTATTTTGTAGATAGATAGACGCACAAGCACAAAAAAATTTATGAAATAAATGCATAAGAGAATTGTATGCAGAACGTAAAAAATTTGAACCAATAAAAAGAGTAACATACATTTGATGGTACTTCAAGTACCACAAAGGTAGGCAAGTATCATTTAATTATAATATATATTAGCTACCTATTTTATATCAATTATAAAAGAGTTATTTTTTAATTTTTTTGTTGATGAACATAGAGTAGTTGATGATGATAATATAATTTATGATGATTTAGTAAATAACAATTTTTACCAGAAAAATGACAATTTTTACCAAAATTCCTATATACATAATCAGTTGCCAAACAATCAATATGGTAGAGATTTTTACATAACAAATATTCCTACAAAAACTCATGTGTTGCAAACACCAACAATTTGTAAGCATTGTTAGACTAGAAAATTTGAAAAAAAAATAAGCGAAAGTTTTTGTTGTTGCGACGATAAAGTTAAATTACAAATAGATGAATAGTGACATTAGTTGTTCGGTTAGTAAACAATTTGCATTGGCAAGTCTATTTTGAATGAAAATTTTAATTATTTGGGACGAAGCACCAATGGTGCATCGCTATGCTATTGAAGCTATAGATAAAATGTTAAAAGATATTAATGAATGTGATTTACCATTTGGTGAGAAGGTTGTTGTCCTAGGTAGGGATTTTAGACAAGTTTTACCAGTTATTCAAAAAAAAAAAAAAAAAAAAAAACAAAGAAAAGATAATGCTAGCAAGTTTAGTTTATTCTATCCTATAACCATATTTTAAAAAATTTCAATTAGTTCAAAATATGATAACACAATCAGATCTATTATGTTCTCAAATGTTACTTAATATTAGTGATGTAAGTGAGATAGAGCATACATGTGGCATGATTAAGCTTCTCAATGAAATAACTATTAAAAGAATTGATAAATATTGTTTTTAAATTTAGAATATTATGTTACTAATTTAGATACAATGATTAACAGAAGGACATTGATCGCCTGTTTTTAAAAGGTTAAGAACTCGGGATGCTAGCTATTGAAAGTTCGGGACTCCATCGTTATAAGGTCTAAAGGTTCAGGGCCCAAGTGTTATTTACCATTTTTTGAACATTAGTCCAATACTCTCAAGTTCCAACATAAAATTGTTTAAATTTAGTTAAAATTTAGTTTAATTCAAGTTTCAATCCAAATTATGTTTGGTGTGACAAGTAAATTATTTATTCTAATTTACTTGTATGTAAATTTTTTAATTTAAAGCAAACATACTTATATCTCAAAGCAATAAGGCTAACATGCTTTTACTATTTAAATTTTTTTAAAAATGTGTCAACAAATAGTTTACAATTAACTTAAAAACATTATTATTTTGAAAGAAAATTGATGTTTATCTGTTGACAAATATATGAGAGTCTCAATTTTATAAATTAATCTCTTTTAAGTACTAAAAGAAGTAAAATAGTTTAAATTTAATCATAACCCAAAAATGTGAGCAACTCGACAACAAATATTGTCGAGTAACTCCACAATGAAACAACTCGACAAAAATGATTGAACTTGACAATATAAGATTCTTGACTAACTTGTATATTTTTTAATATGCCTCTTTGTAGAAAAAATAAATTATAAGCAACTTGACAATAATTACTAAGCAAATTTTTCGAGTTGCTCGACATTGTATCACTATCCCGAGCAACTTGACATAGTTTTAAACACTGCAATACTGTTGAGAAACTCGACAATTATCCTTATTCGTTAAAATTAAAATTAGTTAAAATAAATATAAAATTGACAATAGTAAAAAATGATTACGAATATTACATAGAAATTAATTTAGAAAAAGATGTCAAAATAAAAAATAAGAATAAGTTTTAAATGTGGAGGAAAGATTATCTAAATGTGGACGAACTCAAAGAAACTGGACATTAAGTAACTCTAGATTGTCGAGTGTTCAATGGAGTTGCCAAATTTGAATGTTCATTTCAACCTAAAATTGAATCTAAAAACGAAAAATAATATCTAAAAAATTAAATGACATATAAAAAAAATCATTTTATATTAATGTAATTATAAACATTACATTAAAGATCACATAAAAACATTTAGTGATATGCTTGGAAGCCATTATCAGTCAGTTAAAAAAAAAACATTTAAAAACTAAAACTACTTGACTAATATATTTTTTTTGTTTTCGTCTCTAGTTCAAAAAAAGCTTTCAAAAGTAAAAATTCACTGATTTTTTTGTTCTCATTTCCAGATTTCTCAATTTTTCTTTCTTTCTTGCAGCTTGTGCATCACCTGAATGGAATAGAGATCTTTTTGTTGGTGGTTCCATGAGGTGGGTATCAGCTGGTCATACATCCTCTGCTAAAGCTTTTCCTTTCACTAAATCTTCTGTTTACTTCTCGTTGTGATGGATTGACAATAAAAAATATTTTAAATTTGCATTCAGATAATTACTGTGGTATAGCCTTCATGTAGAAACACTTTATCTTCATCCATTGACAATTGTATTGAATCAGCACTTGGTTTTGGTTTCTGTTGAAGTAAAATTTTCTAAGTTGTAGCTATAAAAGCTTAAAATTTATATTGTCAAGTGTAAAGTTAAAATTTACAATGTTTGCTCCATCAAAGCTTTAGCACTGGATTGTAAGAAATATTCAGCCGGATTCCCAATAGCTGAATCATTAATGCATCCAGTAGAATCTATTAATTGCATGTATACCTCGGCATTGTAAGTAAATGTCATAATTTAATAATTTAATGTTAGAATATGTTATTAAATGTAAATGTAAAGCATATGAACATATTCATATGCAAATGAAAATTTAAAAATAAATTTAATTTGGTAAGTAAATGGAGTCTTATTATCCTGGAATTGCCTTTGCATCAATACACTTACAGAAAATACACGGATAGATATCACTATAATTTTCACTTGAAATTTTGTTGCAATTATTACAACTCATATGCCAGAATGTTTGGTTCAGAACTTTAACTGATGCTTTTCCTTTGATCCAGAAAAATTGTTTCTGATGACACAACAATGTATAAATAATTATATTGAGCATGGTTCAACAATTTAATAAATTAGTTTAAATTATAAATTTGAGTATGCACCACTCTTTTGAATCCTTGAATACTCCTGATTTCTGGCTTTTATTACTTGGAACAGATAGCTTGGAAGGTGTTAAACTTAAGTAATATTTCTTTGATATAATATCCAAACAGATTGCGACCTAAGAACTCAGAACTCAAACTCAGAAAATAGAACAGCCGCGTAAACTGATGTTGTTATACACAAGGGCTTTTCCTTTCGTTTTGGTCAAGTTCTCCACCACTTAACTGATGACTCGTTCTTTGGATTTTTAAATTTGTTCTTCACTTATTTATAATTATAATATTATTCCATTCCAGTCTAAATTTTTCTAACATCTTCCATAATTCCCTAACAACAAAGAAGTGTCACCCAGGAACTAAGAACTTATAGACGTCATCAAATCTGTAAGTTCATTTTTATATTTGTTTATTTATAGATTATTTGAGATTAGTTATTTTGAAAAATGTTGGTATGTTTGAGCATGAGCATGGTAGTTGAAACTTTGGAATGGAACATTTTTGTTATACAAAAATAGTGTGTTGACACTTACAGCTTTTAGACAAAAATTGGGTACATTGTAGTTTCGATTGGATTTATGTTTATCAAGTAACTCAACGACAACCATCCTCATTTTTTTTGTTGGTGTCGAGTAACTCAAAAAATTATTCGACGAAATGACAAAATGACAAAATGAGTTTGTCGAGTAACTCACTGGAGTTTTTCGAGTAGTATTTATTTATTTATTTTTTCATTTGGCTTATAATTTACTTTATTATAATTTTTATTTGTTTTATTCAGGTATTGTGTAGATAGATGGACGCACAAGCACAACAAGACTTTCAAAATAAACAAAGGAGAAAATTGTTTGCAGAACGTAAAAAGTTTGAACCAATTGAAATCTATTGAGCAGGAGAAAATTTCTTTAGAAATGAATAGTGATATTAGCTATTCAGTTAGTAAACAATTTGCATTGGTAAATCTATTTTAAATGCCAAATTTAATTATTTGGACGAAGCACCAATGGTGCATCGCTATGCTATTGAAGCTGTAAATGGAATTTTAAAAGATATTAATGAATGTGATTTACCATTTGGTGGGAAGGTTGCTGTCCTAGGTGGAGATTTTAGACAAGTTTTACTAGTTGTTCAAAAAGAAAACAAAGAAAAGATAATGCTGGCAGGTTTAGTTTATTCTAGCCTACGGCCACATTTTAGAAAATTTCAATTAGTTCAAAATATGATAGCACAATCAAATCCATTATTTTCTCAAATGTTACTTAATATTGGTGATGGAATTGAGATAGAATATACATTTGGCATGATTAATCTTCTCAATGAAATAACTATACCATTTAAGGAAGAATACAAGTCTTTAAAAAAATTGATAAATATTGTGTTTCCAAATTTAGAACATTATGTTACAAATTTAGATACCATGATGAACAAAGTAATTTTAACTCCTAAAAATGAATGTGTAGATTTAATAAACAATATTTTTAACTTAAAGAAATACCAGGGGAAACTTTTACATATTACAATTATGATGAAACATTGGAAAAAATTGATCAAACTATCAATGAAGATTTTTTAAATACTTTAACTCCAAATGGTATTCCAACACATAAACTTGTGTTAAAAATAAATTATCATGTTTTATTACTTAGAAATATCAACCTTTCAAAAAGATTATGTAATGTCACAAGATTAATTTGTCGATCATTTGAATGTAATGTTATTCATGCTGAAATTTGTATTGGAGAATATCAAGGAAAACATGTTTTTTTTTTTTTTTTTTTACCAAGAATACCATTTATACCTCTTCAAAGTGATAAACATTCATTTCCTTTCAAAAGAACACAATTTCCTATTTGTCTGTGCTTTGTAATGACAATAAATAAAGCTTGGGGACAAATTTTAAATTTTGCTGGTTTATACCTTCCAGAATCTATATTTTTACATAGACAGTTATATGTAGTATTATCTAGAGCTAAAACAATTAGTAGTATTAAAGTGTTGATAAAGCCAATTGAAAAATCAAAATTACATTTAAGATGTACGAAAAATGTTGTCTATAAAGAAATTTTAACTTTGGTGCATTAGTAGTATACTTAGACAATTCATTTGGTTTTCAAGAAATTTTTTAAATTGCATCTAGGACAATTAGTGGAATACACAATTGATCCCATTCTTGCCATTCTAGATTGCGACTTAAGAACTCATAACTCAAACTCAGAAACTAGAAATAAACTGATGTTGTTAAATACAAGAGCTTTTTCTTTCATTTTGGTCAAGTTCTCCACCACTTTCAACTGATGACTATGTAAGTTCTTTGGATTTTTAAATTTGTTTCTCAATTATTTATAATGTTATTCCATTCCCGTCTAAATTTCTCTAACATCTTCCATAATTCTAGATTTGTTTATTTATAGATTATTTGAGATTAATTATTTCATATGTGAAATATGTTGGTATGTTTGAGCATAGTAGTTGAAACTTTGGAATGAAAGATTTTTGTTATATAGAAATGGGGTGTTGACACTTACAGACAAAATTGGGTACATTGTATATATTTATTGGGTAAATTGACAATGACCATTCTAATTTTATTTTTTTTGGGTTGTCGAGTAACTCGACAAATTACTCAAAAAACTGTCCACTTTGGAGTTTAGTGATTTTATTTTAATTATATTTTTTATTTTGAAAATTAATTTCTCATTTTAAAAATGAACTAATTAAAATTAATCTAAAATATTTACAATATAAATTAAATTGAAAAGAAATCTTAGCTTTAAACATTTGAAACCAATTTTATTGCGTTTTTAATGTCACGATATTATTTTGAAATTTTGAAATTAATATAGTGTAAACGCCAAGAGTATAAAAAAAAAAATAGAGAAAATGCTACTAAATCAAGTAATATAAAATATTTAGTGAATTTTTAATCACCTTTTAAAAAGTGGGTACATGAGAGCAACAAATGATAGGATAGGCATAGGGGTGCCGCGCTTACGAAAAGTTGAGGATCCCTAGTAGAATTTACTCTACTTTGTGCCGCGCTTACGAAAAGTTGAGGATCACTAGTAGAATTTACTCTACTTTTTATTTATTTTTTATTCCTTCATCATAAATTTAAATTTAACATGTGTGTTTTAAGAAAGATGCCAAAAAAAAAAAAAAAAAAAAAATGGCAACAATTTTTGAACACGACCTCACATAATTAAAGGAAAGGACCGAAAGTTTCAAATATAACTCATTTTACTATGAAACTATAACATTGTTAAAAGTGAATAGGTAAAAAGATTACAACTTTTTGTCAAGTAAATATCCAATTATCAAATCGTGTGATTTGTTACATGCCTTCTGTGTGTTGTACATATTCATACTAAAATTAGTTTTCAAACACTAAAATAGAATTGTATGCATATTCGGTGCTGAAGGAAAATTTTCCAACACCGTAAAGAATACATCTTAACTTGTAAAAGCATATCCATTAGACATGTGTAGTATACGATACACGTTGTTGCAAGAGATGAAGCAGATACATTGTATTGCATTGGAGCATTAAATACTCGGATGCAATGTCCCCTAAGAACTAACCAACTAATTTTCTTTTTGACTCGGGAGACTAGCTAGTCTTTAATCATCCATGCTATTAATTGTATATATTTACTTGCATGGTAGATGTAGAATAACATATGCATGATTGTGATCAGACCAATAAATTTAAATCCATGATTTAAATATTAAGTCGGAAAACATACATTCTATTATTATAGTGACAAACCAGAATCCCTCATTGATGTCATCTTGTTGAGTCCACTCAAGACTACTCAATTAGGAGTTCGTTTGACACTATGAAATGTTTGGTATTCTAAATATTGGAAGACTCAACTAAATTTCCTCTTTTATTTGCTTAACTCGAGAAGATTAAGTCTACAAGAACAGTTAAGCAAAAACACACAAAATGTATGCGACAATAAACTGTCTACTTAATGATTTAGGAATTACATGCAGATGTAATCGATAATGTTTATCTATCTAAATATTTTGTTAGAACTTGTTAATTTTACTCAAGGTCTCAATAAAACAATGGGATCCTAGCTTACTGGGAGTCCAACAATATTCCATAAATTAATATTGATGATCATTAATTTGAGCTAAATAGTGGGAGTCAGATTATTTAATAAAAGTCCATATTAAATTAGTTATTGCATTTCTCAATGTTAATTGTTTTTATTTCTCGTTGTTACAGTTTTGAATCACGAGTAGCCATATGAGTTTGAGATGCATATTGGATGCTAACAAACTAACCGAACCAAATTTTCTGGATTGGCACAATTTGGGAATTGTTCTCAAGCATAAAAATATACAATATGTCCTATAGTAGCCTATCTTAGAGGCTTTTACTGAAAAATTGAACGAGGAAGAAATGTTTGCTTACAACAAACATAGCAATGATGATAACACTACAACTATGTGAGGCTTGTAGCTATGTCACCTTAGTTGCAGAAGCAGTGTGAGAGCATGGATGCTCATACTATGATATAGTTGAGGCTTGTAGCTATGTCACCTTAGTTGCAGAAGCAGTGTGAGAGCATGGATGCTCATACTATGATTGATATCTCTACGAGTTGTTTGATGAGTAATCATGTGTTGTACGCTATGAGACATCAAATGAATTATACCAGTGAAAAATGGTATACGGATCTTCAGTTAGGTATGCATGTATTGGAAATGATTGTCTATATTAAGAAATTAGGTTTCGCTATGGACCATAAGCTGAGTATTGACTTGGTTTCACATTCCCTGCTAGAAAGTTGTTCACGGTTTATTATGAACCTCAACATGAATAAGCTCGAGTACACTTTTCTTGAAATGTTGAACATGCTTAAGACTACTAAGCCTAATATCAAGAAAGATAATTGTACATCTTGGCTATCGATATATCTAATGGCACTGAGAAGAAATCCAAATTGGGCTTTAAGAAAGCATTGAAGAAGACCAAGTCCACCAAGATGGTAGCCAAAGCAAAGAAAGACAATCCTAAGTCTAATAATCCTTGTTTTTATTATGGAGTCAAAGGCCAATAGAAGAGAAACTACAATGCCCGCCTCAAGCTTGTAGGGAAAGAAGCGTGTTGATCTTTCTACTTCAGGTAAAAAAAATTATTTAGATTAATATGTGTACTTCATTAGCTTTTTGGGTATTAGATACCAGATGTGGGTCTCATATTTATACAAATATTCAGGAGTTAAAGAATACTAGAACACTGCATTAGGGAGAAGTTGACATGCATGTTGGAAATAGAGTAAGGACATAAAAATCTTTTCCAGCATCATCCCATTTCGAGGATTTATAGAAATACCCGGGAAGGTACCACAATCTGTCCAACGTACAACAATGTTTTGAACTACTTCAACAAGTCTGGGCGTAAGATATCCAATATCAGATGTTCATAAAGTAGTACCCATAACCCCTTTACAGTCTCCGTAGCAAGAAATGATATATTCTTTTAAAGAGGGACTTTCGCGTAAATTACTTTGAATGTGTCAATCAATTATTTGAACTTGATGGTTCGACATTATACCTCTTATACCTATTAATTGATGTACCGAAGATGCATTTCCTCTACGATGCGAACCCACGAAGATTGAATCTCGGAACCCACAAGAAAGATTGATATAAACCCCAAGAAAGTTAAAATCAAGCTGCAAGACTTGACTCGATTATTATTTGAATCAAAGAATCAAGTTTGAACGGCACAAAGATTTACAAAGTCTTTGATAAATTTTGGTTAGTTCAATTAAGAATATGGAAGAAATAAGTGGTTCTCACTTAATATGAATCTCTCAATAAATCAAAGTTGTAAATTGTCTACAAACAGAAGTGTTTATATAGTAAAAGCAGTAAAATCCTAATCTAATTCAGCAATAACTAAAAATTGAACAAAAAATAGAGTTTTAATTAAAAAAGGAAACAAAAATCCAAAAATCCAAATTTCTCCGAAAATGGTCTAGGTAATCGCCCAGTTCAGCAAATTTCTTGCTGTTTTGGTTTTAAGGGGTGGGGCGATCGCCTACTTGTTTACCTGGGCGATCATTTTGCCATATTCTTTGTTTTGACCTCCAAACTTTGTTTCATGCTTATTTTGGTCATTCAATCTTCGATTAGCCTCCGACATACATTTAATATGGTCCGTAGTTTGAATCAAATGTACCAAAGTTGGCACTTCATTTGTCATATTGATTTTGAAGATTGATATCGCACTTTAGATGTCGGTTTCGGCCCATGTAGCTGGGACAAAACCTTGTATGGCATTCATGATCTTCTTGGTTCTTGGTCTTGTTCTTTGCCCCACCGGATTATATAACGAGTCCTTGCTAGCAGGTCTATGGCTCGTATCATCCCCTCATTTCTCAAAAGGATTCGATCTCGAATCATTATCTGCATCAAAGAGATAAAGATCGCCTTGTGTCATTATATGCACCCAAACCCAATCACCAGGCTCAAAGATAAGTCTGCGGCCTTTGTTGGCTTTAGCTGTATATTGTCTATTATTCTTTTTAATTTGTTGTCTTTGAAGCTCATTTGTCTCATCTGGATACTTCTATAGGCTGGTCGTTTTGGAATAACAGCTCCAGGTACAAATTGAATTTGATGTTCAATGTCTCTAATAGGTGGTAACTTACTAGACATTTTTTCTGAAAATATGTCATCCAATTATTGTAGTAAAGAAATAGGCAAACTGGAGAGGGATTGGTTAGTTTTGCTAATTATAATCTCGTTTTTTTCCTCCATTTTTTTTCTTGTACTTCTACCTCACATTTTCTTTTCTGCTGTTCCAAACCGTCTACCTTAATTTATGCATGAAGAGCATGACTCGCAAATAGAGTTTCACCTTCTATATGGTACTCTACACCATCATCTTCCAACTCAGGCATCACATCACTATCACACTCATTTTCAGTCTCCACTACCCTATTATCACGCAAAATCATCGTCTTTTTATCTGGACATTGTGACGCAATGTGATCAGAACCAAAACATTTAAAACATTTGATATCCCTATTCTTAGAATGTTGGAAATCTGACTTAAATTTATTGTTGATAGATACCTCTTCTTTTCCCTTAGGTGGTTAGGTTTCCCCCTTTGAAACAACCTTATTACTCACCTCATTATTATCCCACTTCAGTTTTTAAGGAGGGTTAGATCTCGAAGAAAACGTAGCTGCCCATTTTCTTTTCAATTGCCTCTCCACCTTCATAGTCATGTGCACCATGTCCTCTAACTCCACATAATGTTGTATTTCCACTACATTGGCTATATCCCTATTTAACCCATTCGAAAACTTGGCCAATGTGGCATCCATATCCTCATCAACATTAGTTCTAACCATAGCCACATCCATCTTCTTATGGTTATCCTCTATACTATTTGAACCTTGAGTAAGGCTCTGCAATTTTTGATAGAGGTCCCTATAGTAATGACTAGATACAAATTTCCTCCTTATGAGAGCCTTTAAATCACCCTAAGTTTTTACAGGTCTCTCGTGATTTCTCTTCATATTTGTCACCAATTGATCCCGCCACATTATAGCATAGTCAGTGAACTCAATTACTGCTAATTTCACCTTCTTTTCTTCTGAATAGCTATGGTAATTAAATATTAATTCTAACCTCATTTCCCACTCTAAATAAGCTTCAAGGTTATTCTTACTTTGGAAGGAAGATATTTTCATTTTTATATTCTCACGGTTTCTATCTATCCTATCATGGCCTCTATAATCTCCTTCTCTAGGTGCCCTTTCATGCCTATCTCCTCTACATCTCATCCTACCCATCTCATCTACATAATTATAATCATCTTCATCTTCAAATTCAGCCATAGGGTTATGATCACGCCTATCTTGTCTCCTAACATTAAGGATCTCGTGTTGTTGATCCCTTAGTAAGGTTGTAATCATCGTATCATGCATATCCATCCTACCCCTCATTTCTTTATTACTATCCCTCATCTCGTCAAACACCATGTTCATTCGATCAAATTGTTGTTGCATGGCTTTTAACAAAAAGAATTGGTTGTTCTCTTCTCCAGGTATGGTTTCTTCATTATTAGACATTTTTAGGATAAAAAAATAGAAATCAGTGATAAAAAAAATTAACCTCACGTGTTTTTACTCGTGTTTTACTCCATTTGAATTTTTTTCGATAATAATCTCACCACTCTTGTCTTTTACCTCTTTTTGTTTTTCTTGCCAAGTTCTCTAAAGAACTAACTAAACTTAATTAAAAATTTGGTCTCCACAATGTTCAAGAACAAAAATAAGGACATAAAAGACAATGAGAACGTTCAAGAAGAAAAATTATAAAAAGAATAAGATTTGAATACTTAAACACCGGATGACAATATCGAATGTGTGTTTCTTGCCAATTATAACATAAAAATCTCAAAGAACTACGTTTCTTGAATTTTTGTTTTTTTATTTTTTTAACTTTTGCGATCCAACGCAATAAACTGAAAAAAAATTATCACAAGACAAGAAATAGAAAAGAATTAGCTTTCTGCTTTCATGGATCTTGCTCAAACAATTCTTGAATGTTCATTTTTTTTAATTGATTATCATGATGTGATGAATCTGAACAAGAAAATTAAAAAGACTTTTATGATGAATAACGAAAGAGGATATATATATATATATATATATATATATATATATATATATATATATATATATATATATATATATATATATATATATATATATATAATTCAAGATGAATTTGATGGAAACAAAAAGAAAAAAAAAATAGAACATGATTTTAGAGCCAAAGCTCTGATACCAACTAATGTGAACTCGCAAAGATTGAATCTCAGAACCCACAAGAAAGATTGATATGAACCCCAAGAAAGCTAAAATTAAGCCGCAAGACTTGACCCGATGATTACTTGAATCAAATAACCAAGTTTGAACGCCATAAAGATTTGCGAAGTCTTTGATAAATTTTGGTTAACTCAATTAAGAACACAGAATAAATAAGTACATTTCACTTAATTTGAATCTCTTAATAAATCAAAGTTATAAATCGTCTACAAACAGAAGTGTTAATATAGTAAAAGAAGTAAAATCCTAATCTAATTCAGAAATAACTAAAAATTGAACAAAAATAAAGTCCTAATTGAAAAAGGAAACAAAAATCCAAAAATATGGATTTTTCCCGAAAATGGCCTTGGCGATCGCCCATTTCAGTAAATTGCTTGCTGTTTTGGTTTTAAGGGGTGGGGCGATTTTCCACCTGTTTGCCTAGGTGATCGACCAGGCAAATTTTGCCCTATTCCTCATTTTGACCTCCAAACTTTGTTTCATGCTTATTTTGGTTCTTCAATCTTCCATTACCTTCAGATATACCTTCAATATGGTTCGTAGTTTGAATCAAATGTACCAAAGTTGGTACTTTATTTGTTATACTGATTTTGAAGGTTGGTGTCGTACTTTGGATGTCGATTTTAGCCCATGTAGCTTGGACAAGACCTTGTATGACATCCATGATCTTCTTGGTTTTGGGTCTCATTATTGGCCTTACCAGATTATGTAACGAGTCCTTGCTAGCAGGTCCATGGCTCACATCACTCTAGCTCTAGTAAAAGAAAATATATGAACCAGATTAAAATGGTTAGTCATCTTAAAATTCGGATTCATTTCTTGTGACAAATATTCACTTGTAGCATACCATATTTCGATGGATTGGTGTAATTTTTATACTGCGTGTACATTCTCATAATGATGGTATTTTTCAAAAATCAAACTTTGTTGTTAAGCATCTTGAACTAGTCATTGCTTAGAATGTGTTGTTAAAAAATCATCAATTCCTAATGAGACAGATGTAAAAGTAGACTGGTGGAACCAGAGTCTTTACTTGATCAAGGATGTGTGACGTATATGTCATTCTAAAGTGATATATTCATCTACTAATAAGTCATTTAATGGAAATATCGTTTATCACTTTATGAATACCATATTGGTTTGTTCTGCCACAAGTACCTCCATATTTTGCGGAGAACGATTTGACAAGGGGTTTGAGTCAGTGATTGTAAAACTTCATTTTCTCAATTTTGATTTGCGTAGAAATTCCATAATTATAGGTCTAATTGAACCTAATGGTATAATAGAATTACTTAGCTTAGTTAGGTGATATATAAACATGCCTTAGAAACCAGGCGTATGGCTTATTCTGTTTCTTAATAAATAGAAATATGGCCAACAATGGTTTGGATGTATATAAAATGAATTTATTATATTTTATACTTCTTACTATTAGATAGTGTCCATAAATCTCAAAATAAGTACCCAAAAATTCGTAATGAACTTCAATGAGACTTTCTCTTGAAACAATAACGTGTTGATTTAGTCACCGCCAGAGCCACAAAGGACTATCTAAATTGATTTGGTTCTGTCAATAAGCTCCAATTGTATCATAGCATTAGAAAAAAAAGGTTGTTTCGTACACTTATTGTTATTTTTGGTTGCTGGTAATATGCAATTACAGGTAATTAAGAGACTAGAAACTTGAAAATACTCGGGCTTACTTCTTTGACTTTGATAGTTTCTAAGAATACACGGATGTGTTATTTACGCAAATGCCTCGACGATCCCTGCTCGTTACTACATAGAATTCAATAAGCATATCTTGAGTTGGTATGGAAGTAGAATTCCAAATAGCTAGAGACAAAATATTCATTTAAGAAAACATAAGTAAATGGGGCTCCGCTTGAGCTTCTAAATATAAAGGTAGATGAACAACCATTTGATCCCCATCAAAATTCTGCATTGGATGTAAGCAAATAACATGCTTCTCCACTAAAATATATGGAATGCTTGTATGCCTAATCTATGCAGACTAGGTTCTCTATTCATCAATGCAGAATGCCCCTACATAAATTCATGAAGTATTTCCTATTTATCGGTTCTTTTTCCTGAATTTTACTTTTAGCAACTCCTATGTTCGAAGCAAGATGTTGTCTAATTAGAGCATAAATTACAAATGTCTGAAAAATCTATATTTCGCTCGGCAATCCACATCGATTTAAAATAGAACGACTTGAATAATCAACTCATTCTCGAGCAGAGTCTCACGAAATCTCATTGCTTTCAATTATACCTAAATGACTTATAAATTTTATTATAATCGTCCTTCATTGGTTGTTTCATGTTTGGACGTGAAGGGTTTTCTTCATAAATATTAAGAAAAAATATTGTTCTTTTTATCTTAATAATATATATTATGGTTGTGGAACATTATAAAATGGCGTTTGCATTCTAGACTGGAATGTTCTATAATGATTATAGACAACAAGAGGCACAAAGGGATAAGTTGAATAACACCTATCTTTAGCATAGTAGACTATGTCATATAAATGAAAAATGCATTTCTAAGTTACATAAGGATAGATAATTAGATTCACCTGATTATTAATCATTTGATAAATGTGAATCATGCCTATTAAACAAGATGACCAAATCACATGTTTTTGGAAAAGGTGAGAGAGTTGCAGACTTGTTAGGCCTATTGCTAGAGGCAGATTTTCTTACTCCGTCACGTTTAGAGATAGCCATTCTAGACATGGTTATATATACTTGGTGAAATTTAAACATGAAACTCTTGAAGAGTTAAGGAATACGAGCAAGAAATAGAAAAACTAGAAAATATATTCTAAACACTTAGATCAAATCGAGTTGGAGAATATTTAAAATGTGAGTTTTTAAATTATCTAAAAGAGAATGAGATTCTCATGCAATGGACTCTAACACATACACCACATCACAATGGTGTATTTGAGAGGAGAAACAACACACTATTGGATGTGATGCAATTAATGATGAGCCATGCAACTACTAAAATTCTTTGGGAGTATGCCATTAGCATGGCATGTTATACAACCGTGTCTCGTCTAAGTTTGTTGATGAAACTCCATACAACTTACAGAAAAAAAAGAGGCCTAATCTTTCTCATATAAAGATTTGTGATTGTGATGCTTATGTGAAGCGTATTTATTCGGATAGGCTAGAGCCTAAACTCTATCAATTTTTATTGTTGGATATCCAAAAGAGACAGTTGGATATTATTTCCCCAAGGAAAAGAAACTCATTGTCTCGAAACATGATGTTTTCGTAGGGAATGAGTTCATTCTAGGATAAAGTAGTGGGAGCAAAGTAGAACTTGAGGAGATTCAAGAAAACAAAAATATAATAGACCGGTTGGATGAGCAGGAGTCTGAGCCTACACCAGTTGGAGCATAGAATGACGTTGGGAATACGCCAATCTTTGAGGATGCACCAACTTCACATAAATATAGTGATGTATTATTAATCGAGAATAATGAGCCTAGTGCCTATGCTGAAGCTATGTCAAGTGTTGACTCAAAGAGATGACTGAAAGCCATATAATCCAAAATGAACTCCATGTATGAAAACAAGGTTTGAACTTTGGTTGACCCGCTCGAATAGATAAACCCATTTGTTTATAAGAAGAAGGTTGACATGAATGGTGGTGTTCATACTTACAAGTAGTAAAGACTAGTAGAAAATGGTTATAAGCAAAGACAAAGAGTTGACTTTGATGAATCTTTTTCACCAGTAGCTATGTTTAAGTCCATTCAGATTCTACTTTCTATACTAGCATATCATGACTATGAGAAATGGAAAATGGATGTCAAAATTACATTTTTTAATTGAGAATCTGAGAGAAGATGTGTATATTACACAGTCTGAATATTTTGAATCCAAATAGCCAAACAATGTATACAAGCTAGAAAGATCCATCTATGTTATTAAAGCAAGCCTATCTGAGTTGGAATTTTCATTTTCATGAGACAATCAAAAGTTTGATTATAAAAAAATGAATATAAACCATGTGTATATAAGAAGACTAGTGGAAATGGAGTCGTGTTCCTAGTTCTGTATGTAGATATATTGTTAATAAAAAATGGCATCGCCATGCTTCAGTTAGTAAAATTATGGTTATCCAATAATTTCTCTATAACATATATGGAAGAAGCAACATACAACCTAGGAATCAAGATTAATAGGGACAAATCTAGAAGATTGATCTTATTATCACAATCATCGTACATAGATAAAGTCTTAAAAAGATATAATATGGAAGGGTCCAAGAGAGGACTCTGTCTTGTGGGGCAAGAGATTTATCTCTTAAATAAAAGGTGTCACAAAAACACAAGAGAGATGGCTTGGATAAGATTCCTTATACTTCAACAATATGATCTATTATGTATCCGATGTTATGTACAAGACTAGATGACCCATATGCTTTGAGTGTCACAAGATGACACTCGATTGTAGTAAAGAATATTCTTAAGTACTTAAGAAGAACTAAACATTTGTTTTAGTAAGTAGAGGAAATGAATTAGGGGTTTAGGGATACACTGATGCTAGTTTCTAGTTAGATAAGGATCACACTAAATCGTAGTTATGATATATGTTTACTCTAAATGGTAGAGTGGTTAGTTGGAAAAGTTCCAATTAGGATACAACCAATGATTTAATAATAGAAGTCGAATACATTGCTGCTTCATAAATGGCTGGATTAAGAAGTTTATCACTAAACTTGAAGTTGTTCACAGCATTGTTGATCCAATGACTTTATACTGTTACAACAATGGAGTCATCGCACAAACGAAAGAACGAAAGGTTTCATCAACGATCCAAACATGTATTGAGGTAGTATCATCTTATTAGAGACATCATACTGAAAAACGACGTAAAAATAGAACGAGTCTCCACAGATGATAATATTCCAAATCCTCTAACAAAGTCGTTGTAACTACATAAATGTAATTGTCATGTTGACTCTTTTGGTATTAGATAAATGATTGATTGTATCTAGGGCATGTAGAATATTGTTAGTGATATGCCATCATAGGTCTAACAATTGATAGGGTGTAAACACTTTATTTGATTAATACATTTAAGTGTGACATATCTATTATTCCAAACATACTATGGTGTTACTTTAGATAAAATTGAGTATGGAGATTAAGTCTTAATAACTTATTAATCACAAAGTGTCATGATTGTGTGATTCAAGTTAGAAATAACTTAATTTTGAATAATTCCTAGTCGAAAGTAATAACGAGATATGAATATCGTTATTACAGTTAATTTATCACATATTTTATTTTTTTTCTTATGAAAAACGTAGTTGATATCACAAACTAAAATGTGGATACATTTAAATGAATATGCGGATGTATTGCTAAGAGAACCAAACATTGAATGGTTTGCAATAGAGATTCCACATAAATGACTATCTCAATTTATGTGGTTAATTTCTAATGCTCGATAGTGAAATTGGTCATTTGGCTTGAGGTCATCATAGAATCTTATATGAGGATCATCATATTTTGGTGACGTTGGATATTGCCCTATTTTGGGTCTCTAATATAGTGCTCGGATATGATGAGCATCACATGAAGATTGGTGATTGATTGTGTTGACCTTGAAATCTGCACTATCCACGTGTCAACAGATTTTCAGTCAATTCTCTGTCAGCCTATATGTTATCTGCACACTAGGACAATCGTTAGGCACCAAGATCACCGAAGAAAAAGGGGCCGACGATCGTTGGTACTCCGATAATCAAGTCAACTACCGATATATGTAAAAATATTCGAGAGAGAGTATTTGGGTGTGGGAGAGACAAGCAGACAGAAGATTGAGCAGAGTTTGAGGGTGAGAATAATGCGTACCTTAGAATAACTTGAGATATTGTATTTATAACTTCAAAGTTCTAATTGATTTAGGTAAGCAATCAATTAGACCTCTGATGGGATTCTCATTCATTATGGAATAAGGGATGATTGGATGTCAATGCAATTTCCTAAAATTCAGCCCTTATTTGAGTTTATTAATAATATCACGCTGTCTAATCATTAGGAGATTGAGTTTTGGTTTCCTTATGAGAATCCGTGCGGCAATCAAATACAATCTTCTTTTAAATATCTCTCTGACCATTCCGAAATATCACATTGTCCGCAAATTATATGGAATATGAAGACCGACGAAGCACCCCAGGTTGGCTACGAGGGTCGAGGCCCTTCGTGGGCTTTGTTGCAACCGGTTCATCCGTGCGAAGCCTTCGCAGGGCCTGTGAGGCCCTTCATAGGCTTCGCTATATTTGATTCGGGAGTGATAAGATCTTGCTGGGTCTTCGAGGCCTTTTATGAATTTACGAGACCCTCGCTGGGCCTATGAGACCTTTGCTGACGTGGAGGCCTTACCAAAATCAGGTGGTAACAGATTGATAAAGGGCTCATCACTCGTACATTGTAAAAGACTATCCCTTGTGTTTCTTGTACTTAAGTTGATATAGAAATTCAATAGCCAAGGTGGAGTTATAAGTTGAAAAATACATTGAGTATAACTTGTTTAAATCAACATAAGAGTGTGACGAAAATACAATTGATTAAATCAGGATTAACATTTTCCCGTATCTTGTAATCAATTGGTTTTATATTTTCATCACGTAGATTGCTCTAACACATTGTTAGATGTCAATGGAAATGTGAATTAATTGATCTAGGTTAATTAATGATAACTTAAAATGATGGTTCTAATTTATCTTATTCTAATTACATCAAATTAATAATTTACATTATTTTTCATAGTGATCGATAACCTAATAGGTCACACACAACATCGATAATTAGAAGATTAAAATTGAAAACTTAATTAGTTGACAACTGCAGTGGCGTAGCTAGACTTTTGAAGTTGGGAGATCCCAAATAGGGGTGGGTCGGGGGAGGAGGAACCCTCTTACGGGGGTTTAGAGGCAGCGCCGGTTTTCTTAGTAGAATCTAAGAAAATCTAACAAGGGTGGGCCAGGGGAGGGGGAACCTTCTTACGGGAGTTCGGGGGCAGCACCCCATAATTTTTTTTTCTCAAACCACAATTACTGAGCCAATTCTTATGAGAATCTAATATTTTTTATAAGTCATAGTCTTTAAAAAACTTACAAGAAGTCATTGCACAAAAATAGAATATATATCTATTTTATCTAAATCTAAACTATGTAGTCGATGGACACAAATTTAAACCCTTTTAATAGTGTTATATACAATTATTATTTGAACACGATATGTATTAATAAGCAAAGTACCTTTATTAATTTTGTATTATCATTTGACGAATGGGCCAATTATTTATAACTTTGTATTATTAATTTTATTAGGCCAATAGGTCCAATTGCCTTACATTAAGAGTTAGTTTGGTCTAATTTATGAACTAGTTTATTTGACCAAAATGGCTTATGATAAAAAATTGTTTATTTGACCAAAAAATTTATCTTAGTAACCTGATATTTTTTACTATTCTTTGTCAAATAAATCATTTCAGTTAAATAAACTAATTTATAAACTATACCAAACACGCTCTAATTGATATTGGGTCAATAGATCTAATTGTCATCTATTAAATTGATATTATGTAAAAGTTAATTTATATATTAAAAAATTTAAAAAACTAAAAAAACTAAGGGGAAAAAAAAAAAATGAAACCTAAAAAGTTGGGAGGTGTAGGTCTCCCTTGGACCCCTCAGCTCCGCGCTGGACAAATGTCCACATTTGTGCAAATTAATTAATTATTGGGCTCAATATTAATTTGGCTTTTATTTTCCTGACTTGATCAGTGAAAATATAGCCTTGCTCTAGGGTTAAAGATGCTAGCACAAGAAAAGAGAAACCCTGACCTAATACCCAAACATCCCCCACACCCGTCCTATTGTTGGCCACCACAGGTAACCACCTCTGTCAGCGTTTCATTTTTGTTCTCCCCATGCAAATTTTTGTTAAAGGGTGGATAGCTGTGGTGTGCTAATATTGTGACTGATTAGATTCAAATTCATCTCAAAAGTTAAGAAATCGTCAAAGATATAATTATTATCATATATTCTACTTAAACACAAAGGTGAAAGAGAATCGAAATTGTTTTTGAATTTTGATGTGCATGCATAAGTATATTCCCTGCAGGCACAACTTCTCATATTTCTTTTTCGTGATCTTGGCCACTTTTTTCAACCTCGTTCTCTTTCTCAATTCTTTTTCCCTCCTATTTTTCACTAATAAGTAGGCACAACTTCTCATATTTATTTTGTATGTTCTTGGCCACATTTTTCAACTCCGTTCTCTTCCTCAATTCCTTTTCCTTCCTATCTTTCATTGATAAGTAGGTTCACACCCCGTTCTTCCCTTTCAATACGCTCTTTAATGTTCCTTCCCATTGCTTCTTTTTCCTCCAACACTACAATGTATGCAGTCCTTAGTTTCTTGATTTCTTCTTCTCACATATTCTTTTTTCTTTTGATAAACTTCATCTGTTAAGGCCTTGACCTTTTCCACCTGCTCAATCATCGTCTTCTTAAACTCTTCAATCATCGCTTGAGGGGGAATTGGGAGTTCAATGAGAAGCTATAAATTGCCCTTTTAGAATCATCAATGTTTAATGAAGAAAAAGTGTACCTTATGTACTATATATACACATAGAGTTCTACTTTCTAGTTTCAACTCACTTGATTAATAGACTACATTTAATTTCAAATAAGATTCTGAACAATAGTAAACTCCACAATATATGTAGATTGATTCTTGAACAAGAACATAAATCTTTAATTTGTATGAGTAAAATTCACGTTTACGTACTAAGTGTACAATATTTAAGTTCACGTATACACCTTAATTAAAACGTTCCTATTACGAACTACTGGGAATGTTTGATCACTTAAAAGTGACAAGGTTTCGGCCGGGTAACTAAATACTTTAGAAAATCCTTCTAAGTATACATCTAGCATTGAATCAATACGAAAATAAATTCATATAATCGACTCAAGTTCTAGACATGTCCAATTTACCTCGTTAGCCCAAGGCCCAATCAGATCCAACTCATTCAAAGCCCGTTTAATTCCTTATGCCCTGATATTCCAGCCAAGTTTAACCCAAGTTCATCTAATATCTCTTCTTAGGAATCATCGGCTTCTAGAGATTTTAAAGGCTATATGATTAAATATTTTCAAGTGCATAATGTTCAGTTTAATCGACAATTGAGGCACGCTATTGGTGAATTTGCAAAAGATTTTCTAAACCTGTCCACATTTTCAGGTTCGATTAAATCATTTGAACCAAATTCACCACATGCTACCTAATATCTTAAACCATTGATGCATTTTTAGTATGCATTATTGAATTATATATATTTGCGAATATTTTCTAATCTCATCTACATTCTCGGACTCGAATTTTTTTTTTCAAATGATTTGCACCCAATCCACCACCCACCCACCCACCCTCTTGAACTTCTGTACATGTTCACTATGCAGTAGTATTAAATTACACTCAACAGTGTATTTACAAAAAGATTTTTTAAACCCGCCCACATTCTTGGACCCATAGAATTTTTTAAATCATTTGAGACTACCCATTTGCCAATCTCTTTAATTCTCAACACATGTGCATGCACTATTAAATTGTACTGAATAATATAGAATTTTTTTTTAGTTTTTTCTTCTTATAAACAATACACACTATTGATTAATGTATCTTACCAAACACGTCACATGAACCTTCTCTCTACCCAACTAGTTAACTTACATCAAAGAGTATCACAGCTTTGTTACATATGGGCCTTCCCAGGGACGGAGGAAGGGGGGTTCGAAGGAGACCACGACCCCCCAACTTTTTGAATTTTTTTTTTTTTTTTTTAATAACCAACCGAAGTAAAAAAAATACTAAAATCCAAACCCAGTAATGAATGAACTAAACAAATAAAGTCCAACAAAATTGATTCATCTAAGATCATTTCTTCTTTTTCACAGACACAGTTCACATTCTCGTCTTCAGCATTTGACACAAAAAAAATTGATTGTGATTTCATCTTCAACCTTTTTCACTTAAGCTAGAGATTTTTTTTTCTTATTATGGTAGAACATTAATTCCACCAAACAAATTTTAGCTCGAGTTCAAGTTGTGATTCTATTATTGTCGACGGGTTCTCAAATTAGAAGAAGAAACGGTCTCAGAAAAGATATTAGAAAATTTAGTAGTGCACATAACCTAGCTCGATTCAAACTATTTAGTAGTGCACATAATCTAGCTCGAATTAAGTTTGAATCATTCAATAATCAAGAAGAAAGTATTGAGGCCAGTCTTTTCAAGCAATCAGAATAAATACGAAGTGAGTATCGAATACATCTAACTGTATTGTTTAATATCTTGTAAGCTTTTTAAAGATTATGACTTATAAAAAAATATTAGATTCTCATAAAAATGGGCACATTAATTGAGGTTTGAAAAAAAACAAATTCAGGGGTACTGCCCCTGAACCCCTGTGAGCCCACCCTTTTGCCATATCCTAGTTCTAACCTTGTTTTAGGACTCTCCCAACTTAAAATGTCTGGCTCCGCCACTGAATATTCCTATCAATGCAAATCAATCTGTAGGCTTTGGCTCTTTGCCAATTTCAATTGATTTATTTTTCTCCAATTATAGACATTTAATTTCCATTGTTGGAATAAGAAAAGAAAATTAAAGAATATTAATATAAAGTGTGTATTAATTGTACAAGAAGTCATTCTTTTTTATAAAAGAGAATGCAACCCTAACTCTAATACAACTTAACAACCTTAATCGCAATTAAGAAAAATAGCATATAATAATATATGCTGACACCCATCAAACTAAAGATGGGTTCAAAGATGCCAACTTGAGTTTGTAAACCAAATCATGATGACGTATAGAAGGATGGGTCTTGGTGAAGATGTCAGCAAGCTGATGAGCAGAAGCAACATGACGTAATCGAAGAGTATCTTGCCTGACATAATGACGAATGAAATGACAATGTATCTCAAAGTGTTTCGTGCGCTCATGAAAAACATCATTGTGGACAATCTAAATGACACTAGTATTATCACAATGAATAGAAAAACTTATAAGGAAGGAAACACTCATATATTGCAGTAACCATCGAAGCCATAAAAGTTCAGAGGTAGTATCAGCCAATGCACAATATTTAGCTTCCGTACTAGAGCGAGAAACAACTGTTTGATTCTTACTTCTCCAAGAGATAAGAGATATGCCGAGAAAAAAATATTATCCAAATAGTGGAGCTACAATCAGTAGGATCTTCTGCCCAATCAATGTCAGATTATGCCTAAAGGTCCAAAGGTGAGTGGGCAGAAAAATGAATCCCATGAAACAAAGTCTCCTTAACATACCGAAGAATCTGGATAACAACATCATAGTAAGTAGATCGAATAGAATGCATAATCTAACTTACCAAGACAACTGCATAAGAAATGTCAGGACGAGTCACAATCAGATAAATGATACTACCAACCAATTGTCGATAATTGTCGATAAAGAGTGGCATTATCTAAAGGTTCTCTGTCGTTGGGAAGAAGCTTGACATTTGTCTCCAAAGGGCTATCCATAATCTTTCCATCAGTCATTCCAGCACGGGACAAGAGCTCTGATACATACTTAGCTTGGGAAAGATAATATCCATCTAAGCAGGATGATACTTCAAGACCCAAGAAATAACAGAGAAAACCCAAATCCTTTATCTCCAACTGATGACTAAGAAGTTGTTGAAGAGTTTGTATGCCAGAATGATCATCATCTGTAATAACCATGTTGTCAACATAAAGTAAGAGAAGAATAATACCAACCTTAGACTAGCAGATAAATAAGGCAAAATCATATGCACTATGAGTAAAGTCCTACTGATCCAACACTGAACTAAACTTGGGAAACCAAGCTCGAGGAGACTGCTTGAGATCGTAAAGAGCCTTTCAAAGGCGTCAAACCTTCTGAGGCAGGTGCTTGAACCTTGAATGAAGTTTGAGATAGACTTCTTCATCTAGATCACCATTAAGAACTGCATTCTTCACGTCCATTTGAAAACATCCATTTGAAACAGGCTCCACTACTGAATGGTTGCAACAACAAGTAAAGATCTAAAAGAAGTAAGGCATGCAACAGGTGCAAAATTTTCCTCATAGTCAACACCATACTCTTAGGTAAATCTCCATGTCATAAGACGAACTTTGTATCGTTCAACTGACCTATTAGCCCATGTCTTAATCTTGTACACCCACTTGCATCCTACTAAAGACTTACCAAGAGGCAATCAATTAAGTCCCATGCATGAGTTTAAGGAGGGCATGAAGTTCATCAAACATAGCTTTTTGCCAAATAGAGTTAGAACTGGCCTCACAAAAATTGCTAGGTTCATGAAGAGTGGAAATTGCATAATAACATTGATAATCATTAAGAGTGGTAAGAAGTGTTCTTACTCTATTGGAGCGACAAATTTCTGGAGCAAATGAAGACTTAGAGGTGATGACAGGATCAAGTGGCAATTCAGACTTTGGAAGAACCGGCAATGAGTGGTTACTGAATGAGCTTTTAACACCTGCATCATAATCTAATGAAAAACCTATACTGGGTCAGTAAAGACAAGATGAGGAGATGAAGGATGATGGACTTAGAATATACTGGTAAAGAGCTTATGCTCCAAAAACTGAATATGACGAGAGATGCGAAGACGTTTGGCAGTAGGGTCATAACATCGATAACCTTTGTGTTTAATGCCATAACCAAGGAAACAACAAAGACTAGATCGTGGTTCAAGTTTGTACACTCATGAAATAGAGTATTACACGACAAGCACAACAAAAAACTTTCAAAAGAAAGTAATTTGGTGTCTTCCCATGGATAAGCTCATAGGGAGATCAATTGGAAGTGGTAGGGGATGGGACCAAATTGATTGTATAGACAAATATAAGAACAGCTTCTCCCTAAAAAAGATTCGGGGACACACGAAGGTGCTTACCTTTTGCACGACCATTCTGCTGGAAAGTATATGGACAATATCGATAAGAAAGAGTGCCATCCTCTTTAAGAGTGCTAAGAAAAGAGACAGACACATACTCTATGGCATTATCATAGCAAAATACTTTGATGGTGCGATCAAACTGAATTTTTATCATATACTTAAAATTGCGAAATACAATCAACAACTGAGATCGGTCATGTTAAAAATAAAGCCATGTATAGCGTGAATAATCATCGAAAAGACAACAAAGTAACAAGACCCCCTTTGCTATGAGTAGGGACAGTTCTCTATACACCAGAATGGATAAGATCAAAAGGTGTAAAGATAAATAATCACTATTATTAAAAGATAAAGCTTTATGTTTCCACAATTGACATGATACACAATCAAAAGAGTCAAAATGAACATTTCCTAAATGACCATTAGACGCTAAAAATCGAACACGAGATAAAGATGTATGACCAAGATGGAAATGCCAAAGACTAGAAGAGACAACAGTTGCAAAAGTTGGACAACATATGAACTTGAAAATTGCAAAGAGGAAAGCTAAAAAAGATGACCAACTTTACACCATGTCCCAACTAGCTGACCCATTTTCTGATCCTGCACATCGCACACTTTGTTAGAAAATGTTAAAACAAGACCATGCTCAACAAGTTGTCCAACATAAAGATGATTGAAGGATAATTTTGGAAGGTGATAAGTATCAGGAATTGAAAATTAGATGTAGAGATGGAACCAACATGACTAATAGGTATATGGAAACTATTAGCAGTGTAAATAGAATGGAAAGTATTTACAGATTTCTTTTCAACAATAGAAGAATCATGGGTCATATGATTGCAACAGTCTGAGTCAATAAACCAAGAGGAAGATGTACCTGAGGAAATGATCAAGGCAATAGAAGTATGGGATAAAACCTACTGGACAATTACCTAAAGATCAACTGCTGTAAGAGATGATAAAAGTGGTGTAGAGATAGACTCATAGGCTGCTGCAGCAACCTTAGGATAGATGTATGTGCCTTAGCTTTCTTTCCATCTCTCGCATCCCTAGCATTTTCATTGGCACAATCAGAAATTTGATGACCTTCTTCCTTACAATAATGACATTGATCATTGAAACGAAGCGGCTTAGAAGAAGCAGCAACCACAACTATAGAAGCTTTACTATGTGCATTATCCATAACCAGATCAATACAATGAACTTGATGAGTCATCTAGCGTGTTTCCTCAGAGATAAGCTCAGTAAGGGCAACATCAAAAGTTGGCAATGCAGAATGATGAAGCAATGAATCTCTAGCATTCTCAAAGTCATATCAGATGTGCATCATAAAGTGGATGAATTGCCGACGATCCCAGTACTCTGAGAAGAGTTGGTAGATTCATCATTAGAAAAAGATGGATCAGCCTGAGAGAGCTGATCCCAGAGTCTACTGACCTGGGAGTGAAACTCAACAATGGATTGACTAGGCTCTTGATGCAACTCATACAAATCGGATTCCAATTGAAATTGGATTGCAGCATCACTAGAACAATTGTATCGATTTGCCAAAAAATCCCAAGCAAGTTTGGCATTCCGAAATTTAGGGAGAATCTTTGAATAGAATGAACAGATGTATTGATAAATCAGGATAAAATCTTACAATAAGTGGCTTTCCATACCTCAAGACGATAACCAAACTCCTTATCAGACTCGTTCAATTTTGTTTACTTATTTTCTCTCTAGTCACAAAACGCCACAATCTACGACCAATCAAAAAGATCGACATTTGTTGGGCCCAAATATTGTAGTTGGTGTCATCCAAAACAATATCGATAGGACGAGTAATATTAACATCATTAGTCGAAGCCATATGCTAAATCGAATTAGAGCTTATGAAGATCCAAACGATAGATTTTGATCAGAAAAAAAGAGAAAAATGAGACTTCAAAGTCATAGACGATGGATTTTGGCTGAAAAAGGCCCCGATCAAGGTAATTTCCTAATTTTTGCTCGTTGGGTAGTTTCCACCCAAAATTGACTACTACTTTTTCAAAAAAGGACACTTTCAAAAAAATCGCAAAAAATGTCTATGATATTCAAAAATTCTAATATTAAAGCATCATAACTCGAAGAGAAGATGTATCTAATACCATGTTGGAATAAGAAAGAATTAAAGAATATTAATATATTCTGAAGTGTGTTTTAGGTGTACAAGAGGCTGTCTTTTTTTTTATTGGAGAAGGAATGCAACCCTAACCCTAATACAACTCAGCAACCTTAATCCCAATTAAAGAAAATAGCATACACTAATATATGTTGACACCCATTAACTTTGAAATTTATCGAAATCCATTTGATCATTAATGGATGCTACTAGGCTACTACAAAATACGTCAACATCGATGTAAAATTATCAACGTATTTTTTTCTAGTTGAAGACAATCTCTAATTCAACGATGAATTTTGTGAATGTACCAAAACAACACTCGATCAAAAAATGCTTCAGTGTTTTTTAAAATTTTTTAAAAATGAACTAGTGTTAGATTCAACGACGAAATATTATCAACAAAACCCATATACTATTTGAATATAATTAGTGCTTGTTTGGTGCAGATAAAAAATAATTTTTTTAAGAATATTTTGATATAAGTTCATGAAATGTGGGGTGAACATGGTTAAGTTTGGGCGGTTTTTGACCTATTTTCAAACCAAACTATTTAAAATGACAATTTTATTTTTCGAACCAAACTAAACTATTTTTTACTGTTCAGTTCAATTTTAAACCACATTTTTAATTATCGACATAATAGTAACGCATTAAAACAAGTTAAAATATAAGAAAATTGGTCTAAAATTCTCAAAACAAGCTTAAACAATAAATTTTTTAACCTAAAAGTTATATTACATTAACATTTGTTTCAATAATTATATTACATTAATATTTGTCATAGAAGAAAATGAGAATGGAGAGAAAATTGACAAAAGTTAATACATATCTGGGTTTAATAATGAACTTGTGGGTTACGGCCTTATGAGTTATGGCCCTATGGGTCAATGACTCAATAGTTTGACAAAAATTGAATAAGTCAGCCTAATGAATTTAGTATTGTATTTTATTTTGCTTATTTTGTAAATATTTAAGTAAATAGATTAAATTTATTTTTAATTATAAAAAATTAAAAACAATTCGATTCAGTTTACAAAGTTTTTTAAATATTGAAACATAAACAAAACCATTTTCGAACGATTTGGTTTGGTTTAAAACTGAAACATTGACGGATTCACGTGGATCCCAACCAACAACCCCGATTTGATTGCAGTTTAATGGTTTGTTTGTGCCATAATGAAATGTATGATTGAAAAGTTGATAAAAGTTGTAGATCCCATGAAATGTGTGGTTAAAAATGAGTTTAGAAAAAAAATTTAAAAGACTAGATGCTTCAATTATTTTAAATTGCTAATGGTAAAAAACCATAAATTATGTATAATAATACATGGAATTAATTCTTTGTAACAAAATTAACAATGAATTTTCGAACAAACGAAATACTTTGCTGATAATCTATTGCAAACTATCTATCGCATTGCTATCTAGGTGACATAAATATTGAAATACTTCTAATGTATGTGGTTATTTTTTTTTTTTTTTGATAAATAAGCAATTTATTCATTCAAATCTCCCCAAATATGGGGCGAGAGAAAAATTGGGATACAATTCGTCCAATAAGAGTTTGATAGGAAAAAAAAACCTGAAGCAAGTTCATGTGCCACACAATCACCTTCGTGAGGAATATATTGGCATGAACTCCGGTATAATTTGAGAATTAAGGCAGAGACATCATGTAATAACTCAACTAGGGGGGAGAGAGTAAAGTCGGATTCCAATTCCTACACAATCGACAAGGAGTCAACTTCCACCACCTCTAACTAGTAATTAAGGTTATCGGTGAACTCAAGTCCCTCCTGAAGTGCAATCAATTCAGCTTCTTCCACCTCAAAACTACCTGTGAAAGTTCAGGCGAAGGCTGCCATTACATGTTCATGGTGGTCTCGTATTATCCCTTCAGTACCAATCTGCCCAGATCCTCTACGAATCGCCGCATCAGTGTTTAGCTTCAAAAAATGAACTCTCGAAGCCTGCCACTTTACCATGCAATCGCAAGGTGATAATTCATGCGATCGTATAGTAGAACGTTATTGCAACTTTCTCCCTGGTTCGTGCGATCGCATGCTTTCATGCGTTGCGATCGCATCACTTGCTGTAGTCGTCTCCCAGCTTCTTTATTCTACGTATCTTCTCTAAACTTGTACTCCAGCCCAGATAAAAGGACATTTTGATCTGGCTCCATATCCATGCTACTTTCCAAGCACATTTTGAAGGGTAGCAAGTGAAAAGTGCGAGATTCAATGTTTTAATGCCTCAACATTGGTGACATTGAATACTCTCACTAACCCCCCCTCCCCCTCCCCCTGTATAGATTGTACTGAATCGGAAGAGCATTATGGTAAAGACGTTATAGAAATATGCATACCATAGGAGGAACAACTAACGACCACAAGGTTTTCCACCACTTGTGCTCACAGTCAGGAGTTGATTCAGCCGGGCTTGTTTTTCTCCTCAGCAACCAGCGGTACCCACTTTTAACTGAATATTTCCCATGCTTCTCATAGTGCCAAATCATTCTGCCAGGTCTACCTCCAAGTCCCAAAAGGATAGCTAGAATAGCTTCACTATCTGTAGGCCAAAAGTCCATTCTGATCAAACCAACATCCCAGCTGCCCGATGGTGTGAGGAGGTTAGTAACGCGAAGATCCGGATCGCCATTCTGTTGTAGTAACATGAGAGAAGAGTTTTGAGGAACCCATTTATCTCTAAACACTCTAATCTGATCACCTTGTCCGACCCTCTAACATAGTCCTCCAGGAAGCACCTCTCTTCTCTAAACAAGGCTCTTCCATACAGTAGATGACTCTGGTTTAGCAATAGCCATAAGAAAATCACCATCCCTGAAGTATTTTGCTTTCAACAACCTGCCAACCAACGAGTCAGGTTGCGAAAACACCCGCCAACACTACTTGTCTATGAGAGCTTTGTTGAACAGTTCAAGGTCTTTAAATCCCAAGCCACCATAATATTTTTGTTTGCATATTTGTGACCAAGCAATCCATGCCATAGGTCTCTTATTGTTTTTTGCATCCCACCAGAATCTAATCAACAAGGACTTGAGATCATGGAGTAGAGAGAATGGAAGTCTGAATAGACTCATTGTATAAGTTGGTACTGCCTGTAGCACCGCTTTGATTAGCACCTCACATCTACTAGCAGAAAAAAGTGAACGATTCCAACTTTGAATTCGTTTCCATAAGTTGGCCCTTATTTGGTCGAAAGTTCTCTTCATGTTTCGTCCAACCATCGATGGCAGCCCCGAGTATAGGTTGTGACCATTTGCTTGTGTCAACCCCAAAGCATTTTGTACTTGATCTCACAAATCTGGTTGGACATTTGGTAAGAAGGTCATATATGATTTGGAAAAGTTGATTAGTTGTCCAGAGGCTCTGGAATATTGTTGTAAAATACGTTGTAGTGCTGCACAATCAGACATTCTAGCTTAGAAGAAAATGAGAGAATGAGCAGCAAAAAATAAGTGATTTATTCACGGTCCCCATCTATTGCAACTCGTCCCCACCAACTCGTTTTGTCTCTCTGCCCGTTGAAGTAGCCCAGATAGCGCTTCACCACATAACAGAAATAGATATGGAGATAAAAGACAACCCTGTCTCAGACCCTTAGAGAGTTGGACTCTACCACACACTTTACCAATAAGAAGGAAAGAAAATCCCGTCGAAGAAATACAAGAGTTTATGAGAGACATCCAGTGAGGAGAAAACCCATTCTTGCCATAACATGTGTTACAAACTTCCATTCAACCCTATCATATGCTTTACTCATATCAAGATTCAAGGCTAAGAACCCCTTGCGACCATTCTTCTGTTTTCTTAGAGAATGTAGCAGCTCAAAAGCAGTAATCACATTGTCAATAATCTGTCTTCCTGGGACAAAAGCACTCTGATTTTTCGATATCAAGGAAGGTAAGACCGTCTTCATCCTTAATTGCAATTGTCTTGGTTATTATCTTATACATGACGTTACAAAGGCTGATAGGCCTAAAATCTGATACACGTTCAGCATGTTGCTTCTTAGGAATTAACGCCAAGTTCGTGTGATTTAATGAGGCGTGAGATTTTCCATTGTTAAGAACTTGTAGCGCACAGTCCATGACTTCACCCCTACCAACTCTCAATGGTTCTGAAAGAAAAGTGCATGGAACCTATATGGCCTTAGTGCCTATGTAGGCCCCATCCTTTTTAAAGCCAAATATACTTCTTCCTGCGTAAACAGAGCTGAGAGATTATCATAATCTTCCACTAAGACTTTATGAGAAATACCCGATGTCCCTATCTCCAAATCAGTGTCGCTTGGATTACAACTATGAAAAATATCTGCATAATAGTGCTCTATTGTCTTCACTATACCGTCTTCTGAGCTCTGCCAAATATTATTATTATCCATCAATCCAGAAATAAAATTTTTTCGTCGTCTGGCATGGAAGAATTTTGTATTTCTGTCACCTGCTTTGAGCCATTCTGCTCGAGAACGTTGTCTCCAGTACTGTTCTTCCATGTGAGGTTCCTTAGTAATAATCCGCTCCAACTCTTAAATATTGTCCATGTGGGTATGTCCATCTAGGAAATTGTATAATGTTGTTAACGCTTTGCGATTGGCCTGCAGCATTCATTGTCTATCTCTGAAAGTAGCAGCACTCTAATTAGCGAGAACACTTTTACAAGCCTACAATCCATTTCTCAACCCAATCAAAGAATCAAAAGTGGAGTTCTGGTGGGATATATTTTTCCATGTTGTATTAATAAGTTCTTCATAGCCCTCTACGTTAGCCCAAAAAGGCTCAAATTGCTGTTGCCTTCGAAATTTGGTCGATGTCGATCTATTCTTGGGAATTGATAGGGTAATCAATATAGAACGGTGGTCAGATGATGCGAACCCATGGAGAATTGAACCTCGAAACCCACAAAAGGTTTGATCTGAACTCCAAAAAAGCTAAAATCTGGTCACAAAAACTTGACCCGATAATTTCTTGAACTAACGAACCACAACTATGAAAATGCACAAAGGTTTGTGAAATCTTTGATAAGTTTTTAGGGTTTGTTCAATTAAGAACACAGAACAAAAAGTGAATCTTCACTTTAATTAATCTCTCAAAAATCAAAACTGTCATTGTTTACAATAAAAATTGCTTAAATAGTAAACATTAAATCTAATTCGAAAATAATTAAAAACTAATTAAAAATAAGAGTTCTAATTCGAAAAGGATACTAAAATCTGAAAAATCCAAAATTTTCCCGAAATTATGACTGGGTGATCACCCATGCTTAGCATTTTCAATTCTGCCTTGGAAAATTGGTCTTGGGTGATCGCCCAAGGTTTTGCCCAGGCCATTTTTCAGCCTTCTTCTTTTTTTTCCACGTTTTGACATTTCAACTTTGTTTTGTACTTGTTTTGGTCCTCCAATCTTACATTAGCCTTTGATATACCTCCAATATGGTCATTAGCTTGAGTCCAATGTAACAAAGGTCCATGGCTTGCATGTATCGCATCATCCTCTCCTTCCTCAAAAGGATTCGACCTCGAATCACTAACGACATTAAAGGGATAAAGATCATCTTTCGTCCTCATATGCATCCAAACCCAATCACTAGGCTCAAAGATGAATCTGCAGCCATTGTTTGCTTTAAGTTGATGTATTTGAAGCTCATTCATCTCATCTAGATTGCTTCTAAAGGTTGGCCGTTTAGGAAGAATGGCTATAGGTACAAAGCGAAGTTGATGTGCAATGTCTCGAATAGGTGGTAACCTACTCGACATTTTCTCTGAAGAGACGTCCTCCAATTCCTACAGTAAAGAAATAGCCAAACTGAGGAGGGATTGGTTATTTTTTCGTAGTACAAGGTGGGATTTCTTGTGTACTAGAAAAATCATTTGTTGACTTTTTTTCTCTCTCGTCGTCATTTCTTGTACTTCTAAATCAAATTGCTGCTCAAAAGTCTCTGTTTTAATTTAGGCTTGAAGAGCAGGCCTCGCAATTAGAGCTTCATCATCTATACGGTATTCTACACCATCATCTTTCAACTCAGGCAGCACATCACTATCACACTCATCCTTAGATTCTACGACATCACTATCAACACTCATCCTTGGATCCCACGACCCCATTATCACGCATTAACCCCACTATGTTGTTGCTAGTCATCTCATCTCTTCCCTTAGATAGTTCGGTTGTCTCATTTGAAACAACCCTATCAGTCACATTATTGTTATCCCACTTAAAATAGACTTCAGGGTCATTCCTACCTTGGAAGGAAGGTACTTTCATTTTCATATTCTCAAAGTTTCTATCTACTTCATCGTTACCTCTATAGTCTCCCCCTCTAGGTGTCCTTTCATGCATATCTCCTCTACGCCTCATCCTACCCATCTCAACCATATAATTATAAGCATATTCATCCTCAAAGTCAGCCATAAAGTTATAATCACGCCTATCCTGTCTCCTAACATTAGGGATCCTGAGTTGTCTTTCCCTTAGTAAGTTTGTAAGCATTATATCATGCATATCGATGATACCCATCATCTCTTAATTGTTATCCCTCATCTCACCACACACCATGTTCATCTTCTCAAATTGTTGTTGCATGGCTCTTAACAATAAGGATTAGTGGTTCTCTTTTTCGGACATTTTAGGATAATAAAAAATAGAAATTAGGAAAGAAAATATATTTGCCTCACGTGTTTCACTCTATATGGCTTTTCCTCGATAATAATCTCATCATTCTTTTCTTTTACATCTCTTTAATTTTTCTTGTCAAGTTCTCTAAGGAACTAACCTAAACTTATCAAAAAAAATTGATCTCTACAACGTTCAAGAACAAGAATAAAGAAATAAAGACAACAGAAACGATCAAGAAAAAATTTCACAAATAAAAGGATAAGATTTAAGCACCAGATGACAATTATGACACAAGAATTTAAAAAGAATGTGTTTCTTGACTTTTCTTGAAATTCTTGAAGTTTCTTGAATTTTCGAATATATATTTTCTTTATAACTTTTGCGGCACAATGCAAGAAATTAAAAAAAAAAAGAATCACAAAGCAAGAAAATATTTTTTTTTTATTTTTTTGATATGATTCAAGATGAATCTGATTAAACAAAAATTTAAAAGATAGAACATGATTTTAGAGCTAAAGCTCTGATACCAACTAATGCGAACGAACCCGCAGATAATTGAATCTTGGAACCCACAAAAGGTTTGATCTGAACTCCAAAAAAGCTAAAATCTAATCTCAAGAACTTTACTCGATGATTTCTTGAACCAACGAACCACAGTTATGAAAACGCCACAAAAGTTCGCGAAATTTTTGACAAGTTTTTAGGGTATGTTCAATTAAGAACACAGAACAAAAAGTGAATCCTCACTTTAATTAATCTCTCAAAATTCAAAACTATCATTGTTTACAATGAAAATTGCTTAAATAGTAAACATTAAAGAAATCATAATCTAATTCGGAAATAATTAAAAACTAATTAAAAATAAGAGTTCTAATTCGAAAAGGAAACTAAACTCCGAAAAATTCAATTTTTTCCCAAAATTATGCATGGGCAATCGCTTAGCATTTTCAATTCTGCCTTGGAAAATTGGCCTTGGGTGATCGGCCAGGCCATTTTTTAGCCTTCTTCTTTTTTTTTTCCTCGTTTTGACTTTCCAACTTTATTTTATGCTTGTTTTGGTCCTCCAATCTTCTATTAGCCTTTGATATACCTTCAATATAGTCCTTAGCTTGAGTCCAATGTAACAAAGGTCCATGGCTTGCATGTATCTTATCATCAGATTTAGTAAAGTCCAAATGGTTGATTACTTGGTCAGGGAACAAAGCCTGCCATTCCGTATTACTAAACAATTTTTCCATCCGAGCCTGAATATTATGAGTTCCTGTCCTTTTATTGTTCCAAGTAAATGTATGGCCCACAAATGCCATCTCCTGAAGCCCACAGTCCAATAGAACCGATCAAAAATTATTGATCAAAGCCTTATTTCGTTCCAATCCACCCGTCTTCTCATGTAGTCCCAAAATCTCATTGAAGTCACTGCCACATAACCAAGGCCCGTGATGATGGTCCCACAATTTCCTTAAAAGGTCCCACGACATCCAACAATTCTCCGTGCATGGATGACCATATATACCCATCGCGTCAATGTGTCCAGTAGAGTATGAACAGATACTTACATTCCCATTATTCTGCCATAGGAGTACTAGACCACCCCTTCTTCTTCTGCTATTCAAGTAAAAGCAATTATCATAGCCTAATCTATAACGTAAAGAGGATGCCTTTGCGTTAAATAACATGGTCTAGAACAGGAAAACCAGGTTTAGGGAATGAGTACGAATGAGACTTCGTAGGGCAATAATGGTACAAGGGTTCCCCGCTTCCCACCCGTTTCAACATAGGCAACTCATGGGGCCCGGCGGTCCCGACAATTAAGATCTACTGTTGTTGCCAAGTCAGGAAAATTCACCATGTGTATTAGCCAAAATCGTATTCTTGCCTTTCAACTTTTTTGGATGGGCCTCGACATAAGGTGTAAGATCTTTAGTCCTTTTCTTGCTATCTTCTGTAAAACCATCGTCCCTCCTCTTGTCTAAAATCAAACTTCGATCAACCACTTACCGTGCCCTCCTCTTCCATCATTTTAGGCAGATATCACTACCCCTCCTATCGCCAGCAAAGTCCCATGTTCCATATCCGTGTCATCAAGTAATGCAGGATGTTCTCCTTGTTCTAAGACTTTCGCAAGGACTTCATTACCGTTTTCCCCTTTAGCCGTTATCTCATTAATACAAACAACCCTTTCTGTCACCACTTTATTTAGTTCTATATAATCATCACCTCGTCTCTCGTTTCTATCTCCATCCATCCTCTCATTCTCTTCATTTTGATTAAAAGATGGCACACGTCTAGTCTGAGAGTTCCATAGAGGGTCTCGTCGATAAGGAGTTGACACTATTGCCCATAACCAGTCACCATATTTCAACCACCCCTTATATCTCTTCCTTGGTTCCCAATCATTTTATCACAATTGGCAAAACGGTGGCCAATCAAACCACAAGCATAACAGTAATAATGTAACCTTTCATATTGTATTAACAAAGTCACTTCCAACCTTAGCACTTCAATATGTATTTGGACGCTACGCTTAAGAGGTTTGGACACATCAACAAGTACTCGAATTCGCACGCTAGGTCCAGATAAGTCGACTGCTTCCATAGTTCCTATCGCCGCACCCCATTCCTTTGCATTATTTTCATACCAGAGTCCAAGAGGAACATTCTAAAGTTGAATCCAGAAAGTAGTTTTTGAGAAGTTAGTAGAAGAAAGATCCCCCAATTCGTCTGGTTTGTTAAGGACAATCGATGATCGATTGAAGGTCCAAGGTCCTCCGGCATACACTTAGCAGCGGTCTTCAGATGATCCAAAATGGAAAACAAAGGTATTATAACTTCATACTAGTTCAATATTCACATAGTTATCCGTTCACCAAATTAGCCTCAACACCATCTTGAGCCCTTCGCGGTTGACATTTCGGTCCCTTAAAATTTTACCCACAAGGCATAGTTCCATACAAGCCATTACTTCACGCACCCGTGGGCCTCCCACTTTGATTGATGGGCTCTCATCATCATCCAATATGAGATTGGCACTGTTACGACCCGTTTTAATTTAGTCAAAGTCAAATTCTATTTAAGTCAAAGTCAATGAAATTTCGGGTCAAGTTTAAGTCAAATAGTCAAAGTTGGGCTTAAATTAAATGAATAAATTGTTTTGGGCTATTTTATAAAATTGTGGTTATTTAAGGATTTAAATGTTACTATATGGAAGTTAGGGGCTTAAGTTGCAATTTGGGCTTAAATGTAAATTGAATTTGGGCCATTTTCTTGTCATTACACAGAGAACAGAGAACGCGGACAGAGAAGAGAAGGAAAGGGAAGAAGAGAAGAAAAAAAAAGGGAAAGGAAAAAGGAAAAAGGAAAAAGGGAAGGAAGAAGAAGGTCGTGACCGGCCGAGTTGATTTTTAGCTTGGGTTCTCCATTTCTTCTCCATTTTCAAGAGGTAAGCAAGAATCCTCTTATTTTAGAAATGAGTTAAAAATTAGGGTTTTTGCTTATGGGCTTCAATGTGAATATTATAAAATGAGATAAGTTATTTTTAGTGTTATGAGCTATATTATATGTTAAATGAAGGATTTAATAGATGATTTTTTTTGGGTTCTTGACTTAGTGGGTTTATTTAGATATTTAAGCTATTTTGAGGATATTAAGGCTTATGTTGGTTTATTTATGTAATAAGCTTGGAATAATAATTTTAGCAAACCCTATAATTTATAATTGGGTTTTTTAAGTGAATGTGATATAAAGGAGATTATTTTTGGGCCTTATGAAAGATTAGAAAAGGTTAAGGAAAATTATATGTTGTGGAATAAGTGGTGAATTAGAATAAGGATGAGATCTAAGTGAGTAAAGTAATTTTGAATAAGTTTTGCTTAAGTATGGTAAGTTAAGCTTAGCCTTGTTTCTAATAATTAGAGTTACTTGGGATGATTATTTATTTATTCGAGCAATTATATTCTATTTCAGGAGGTGACGAGGAAGTTGGTGCAGCATACCGACCAACTTAGTCCTAGCCAAAGCTCTGTGAGTGGAAAAACTTATTTTTCAAAATATGAAAATTTAAATACCATGTGTTTTAGCTACAAAATTATTATAAAGACAAGTATGATTTTTAGAATATAATAGATTTTATAAACAAATTCAGTTCTATTATTGCAAGTTATTGTTATGTTTTATCATGAGAAATGCCATTATTTAGATACAGTTTATAAAACCACCAGAAAGTACTTGATGATACTGTTATCTACTCTAGTGCACAGAGGGGCTTTGAGCCGTGTACTAGGGTATATTATGAGAGGTCTTTATGACCCACTCTTATGCACAGAGGGGCTTCGGGCCGTGTATAAGGGTGCTTATTTCAGAGATCCTTGAGACCCACTTTTGTACACAGAGGGGCCTTGGGCCGTGTACGGGAGTGCTCAGCTAGTCTACGCGCGTATGACCAGATATGGTGATTTTACCCGCTCTGCACTTGTGTGAATCTGTTTCCACAGTGTATGACTAGATTACAGATTACAGATTACAGATTTCAGATTATCAGTGATTCATGATACATTCTGGTGTGATTTTTCAGTATATGACATCTTATTTAGTTTACAGAAACTCATGTTTATGTATGTTATTATCTGATGGCACTTCTTTTCAGATTTATTAAATTATCAGATTATGCAGTTTCTTTATGACTTACAGTTTGCAATTACTCAGTACGTATGTATAATACGAGAAATTAGTTTCTTGAAAATTATGATTTATTATGAACTCTCCACTCACTGAGCTATTAGCTCACATATTTTCTATACTTTCTTACTCAGGTAGTAGTTGAATTTTGAGCAGCTTTTGAAGAGCCTGTCGATTGTTGAGCCAGAGCCATACGAGGATTAGTTTGTATGATTCATACCCATCGAGCATGTCATTTATTTTTGGAAAAATATGTTCTAGGTCCTTTGATGATTTATTTTGGTATTATTTATGGCATATTGAAGTTAGATGGGGGCTTGCCGCCTTTTGGGATGTAAATGTTATAAATTCAGGCTGTTTTGTAAATGATAGTGGAAATGGTTGATTTGGCTGTACTTTACTTTTGATTGGTTCATATTATGGGACAAGTGGACCCCAGTTGGTATTGTGTATTTTGTGTTTTGAGAAATTGTTGCTTTTCAGGTTTGGGTTTGCTCAATTTACAAAGGAAACTCTGCCAAAATTTTTATAAAATCTTTTTAGTCAAAGGAAAAGTCGGTCAGTCATAGGAAAGTCTATGTAGCCTTAATGGTGGGTCCGGCATCTAGCTGGCATCCATCATTGGCGCACGGCACGTCTTGGGTCCACTAGGGTGATTCGGGACGGGTCGTGTCAAGTTGGTATCAGAGCATGGTCATAGGTTTATAGACTTGCATCACATGTATCATAAACTTGTTCTAAGACATGTTATTCCCATTTTATAGGTGAGTCATGGCTCGTGGTGGCAAACAACGCAGGCTCCGAGGTGAGTTGCCTGAAACTCACAATGCTCCTGATTCAGAGGATGTTAGAGAGACTAGTAGGGTTGATGAATCAGTTCATCGAACCCATGAGCAGCCTCCACAGAGAAATGCGGTTGAGACTGACCAAGTTGCTGAGAAATTTGCTGCTGCTGTTGCATCGGCTTTGCAAATGCAACACAATCCTGATAAAGACCATAGTATTGAGCGGGCAAGAAAATTAGGGGCTAAGGTTTTTACAGGTGCATCTGATCCAGCGGTAGCTGAGGCTTGGATGGATAAAATTGAGAAGGTTTTTGATGTCATGGATTGTCCTGACAACAAGAAGTTGCGCCTTGCTACTTTCTTGTTGGAGGAAGGAGCAAATGATTGGTGGCGGTCATTACGAACTAAATATGCAGATCCTAGTGTCATCACTTGGGTGGACTTCAGGCGTGCTTTTTATGATACTTACTATCCTCGTTCGTACAAAAATGCAAAGCAAAGTGAATTCTTGAAGCTAGTACAGGGGTTTATGACAGTTTCTGAGTACTAGAAAAAGTTCGTTGAACTCTCAAAGTATGCTCAAGTCTTGGTGGCTGATGAAAACGATAGGTGTAGACGTTTTGAGGATGGGTTGAGAGAAGATATCAGGACTTCTGTAACATCTGCAGAGTGGACAGAATTTGGAAAACTTGTAGAAGCTGCTTTAAAAGTCGAGAAGAGTATTTCAGAAAGGCCGATTCAGAGAGATCAAATGAAATTCAGAGGCAGTGGTGGTCAGACCGGGACTTGGACTTCTAGGGGCACATCTCAGAAAGATAGACGTGGGTTTTGGCCGGGTGTTGCCAATACCGGTAGTTTCAAGACCAAGTCTGGACGGGGTCAGAGTTCAGGATCTAGCTACGGTTTAGTACAGCAGCCAGTTAGTAGCCGATCTCAGAGTCAGGGCTCTTTTCAGAAAACTTTTGGTTCAAGACAGAGTGATGGTTCTAGTGGTACCAGATTTCCTCATTGCCAGTCTTGTGGGAGATTCCACCTAGGAGATTGCCTTAAAGGAACTAGCGGCTGTTATCGGTGTGGTCAGGTAGGACACATGAAGAGAGATTGCCCAGCTCAGTTTCAGGAGGGTGGTAGATCACAGAAGGTGTTTCCACAGGCAAGTGTCGGTGCTTCTAGATACGATCAGAATCAGAATACCGGGGCAAGTAAAGCAGGAGGGTCTATTGGAGGAGTGCAAGCAAACATCACCAGTAGTAGTGGTGTTCAACAGAAAGGTCAGGCAGGACGTCCCAGGACTCAGGGAAAAGTTTTTGCAGTGACTCAGCAGGATGCCGAGGAGTCACCAGACGTAGTCATGGGTATGTTGTCTATTTTTGATAGAAATGCTCGTTGTTTAATTGATTCAGGTGCCACACATTCATTTATTTCCTATGCACTTGCTATCTATGTGGATTGTATGTTGGAACCATTAGACAGTGACTTAGTTGTGGCGACTCCAGTAGGAGATTCACTTTTAGCTAACAGTGTGTATAAGGACTGTGTGATTAAAGTGAATGATCAGGAGTTGAAGGCTAATCTGATTCCTCTCGATATTCATGACTTTGATGTTATTTTGGGCATGGACTTCTTAGCCGCAAATCGTGCTTCAGTTGATTGCTTTCGCAAAGAAGTTGTATTCCGAAGGCCAGGAGATCCTGAAATTATTCTTAGTGGTGAGCGGAGAATTTTACCGTCTTGCATAATATCTGCACTTGATGCTAGAAAATTTCTTAAAAAGGGGTGTCAGGCATATTTGGCTTATGTGATTGATAGTCAGATTACTAAGCTGAAATTGGATGATATTCCAATTGTGCGAGATTTTCCTGATGTATTTCCAGAAGATCTTCCGGGATTACCGCCAGATAGAGAAATCGAGTTTACTATTGATTTGATTCCAGAGACAACTCCTATCTCTCAGGCACCTTACAGAATGGCCCCAGTAGAGCTGAAAGAATTGAAAGTGCAGTTGCAAGAACTAGTCGATAAGGGTTTTATTAGACCCAGTGTATCCCCGTGGGGAGCACCAGTCTTATTTGTGAAGAAGAAAGATGGCACAATGAGATTATGTATCGACTACAGACAGTTGAACAAAGTGACGATTCGTAATAAATACCCTCTACCTCGTATTGATGACTTGTTTGATCAACTTCGGGGTGCTACTGTATTTTCTAAGATCGACTTGCGTTCAGGGTATCATCAGCTTAAGATCAGAGATGTCGATGTACCAAAGACTGCTTTTAGGTCTCGGTATGGACATTATGAGTTCCTTGTGATGTCATTTGGGCTAACTAATGCTCCAGCGGCATTTATGGATTTGATGAACAGGGTGCTTCATCCATACTTGGATAGATTTGTTATTGTCTTTATTGATGATATATTAGTTTATTCTCGCAGTCGCGAGGAGCATGCCGAGCATTTGAAGATTATTTTACAGACTTTGCGAGATAAACAGTTGTATGCTAAGTTTAGCAAATGTGAATTCTGACTTGACCAAGTGGTATTTCTGGGCCATGTCATCTCAGCAGAAGGCATTTATGTAGATCCTATCAAGACCGAAGCAGTGATGAGATGGGAACGCCCTACAAATGTGACAGAAGTTCGGAGTTTTCTTGGACTGGCAGGTTATTATCGTCGGTTCGTGGAAGGATTCTCCAGAATTGCTCTTCCTTTGACTAGTCTGACTCGAAAGAATTCCAAATTCGTGTGGAGTGAAGAATGTGATAAGAGCTTTCAAGAGTTGAAGAACAGACTAGTTTCTGCTCCCATACTTACTCTTCCATCTCCAGGTGAAGAGTTTGTGATTTATAGTGATGCTTCTCGACAGGGATTGGGTTGTGTTTTGATGCAGAATGGAAGGGTTATAGCTTATGCTTCGAGACAATTGAAGAAGCATGAGTTAAACTACCCAACACATGACTTAGAGTTGGATGCAGTGGTGTTGGCTTTGAAGATTTGGAGGCATTACCTTTATGGTGAGAAATGCCAGATATTCACAGATCACAAAAGTTTGAAGTACATTTTCGATCAGAAGGACTTGAATTTAAGGCAAAGGAGATGGTTAGAGTTGATAAAGGATTATGATTGCAGAATTGATTATCATCCAGGGAAAGCTAATGTAGTTGCTGATGCTCTTAGTAGAAAGACTAGCAGTTCATCTCAATCCAGTGCAGTATGTGCTTCCTTGTTTTGTGAATTCAGAAAACTGCATGCCCAGTTGTCAGCTACTACTTCTGGAGCGGTTTTAGCTCATTTTCAGGTGAGACCTACTTTGATCGACAGGGTTAGAGAAGCTCAATCTCATGATCTTACACTTAGATTATTGAGAGCGGAGGTTAGTACTGGTCTGCGGACAGATTATGCAATTCGAGGTGATGGTGCTTTGGTTATGGGAAGTCGACTCTGTGTTCCAGATGTTTCAGAATTGAAGAAAGAAATTTTAAAAGAGGCACACAGTTCGGCCTATGCGATGCACCCAGGCAGTACTAAAATGTACCACATATTGAAAGAGCATTACTGGTGGCCAGGAATGAAGAGGGAAATAGCGGAGTTCGTATCTAAATGTCTCATTTGTCAGCAGGTAAAGCCAATTCGTCAGAAGGCAGCTGGACTTTTACAACCGTTGCCTATTCCAGAATGGAAGTGGGAGCACATTACTATGGACTTCTTGTTCGGTCTTCCTCGTACTCAGAATGGTCATGATGGTGTTTGGGTTATTGTGGATCGTTTGACCAAGGTTGCGAGATTCTTACCGATCAAAGCTACTTACACTTTAAACAAGTTGGCAAAGTTGTATGTAGATGAGATAGTCAGCTTATATGGTGCTCCAGTATCTATTGTGTCAGATAGAGATCCGCGGTTTACATCTAAATTCTAGCCTAGTTTGCAAGCGGCTATGGGCACTAAGCTACATTTCAGCACAGCTTTCACCCTCAGACAGATGGTCAATCAGAGAGAACCATACAGACCCTGGAGGACATGTTGCGAGCTTGTGTTCTACAGTTCAAAGGTAACTGGGATACTCATTTGTCCTTGATGGAGTTTGCTTATAATAACAGTTACCACTCCAGTATTGAGATGGCTCCTTTTGAAGCATTATACGACAGAAAATGTAGAACACCAGTTTGCTGGAATGAAGTTGGGGAAAGAAAGTTAGTAGGTCCTGAATTGGTTCAAATCACTTCGGAGAATGTAAAGGTGATTAAAGAAAAATTGGAGATAGCACGAGATAGGCAGAAGAGCTATGCAGACAAGAGGAGAAGAGATCTCGAATTCGAAGTTGGGGATAAAGTTTTCCTAAAATTATCGCCATGGAAGGGTGTTTTGAGATTTGGCAAGCGGAGAAAGTTAAGTCCTCGATATATTGGGCCTTATGAAATTATTGAGCGGATTGGGCCAGTTGCTTATCGGTTAGCTTTGCCAATTGAGTTATCTAGAATTCATGATGTATTTCATGTCTCTATGCTTCGGAAGTATATTCCAGATCCCTCGCATATTTTGGAATCTCAGCCAGTGGAAATGAAGGAAAACTTGACCTATGAAGAGGAACCAGTTCAGATCTTAGACAGAAAGGAGCAAGTTCAGCGAAACAAGACTGTTTCGCTAGTTAAGGTTCTTTGGAAGAATCATTCGATAGAGGAGGCTACGTGGGAGAATGAGGATCATATGCGGGCTCAATTTCCTCAATTATTTCAAGCCTAGCCGATCAAATTTCGAGGACGAAATTCTTTGAAGGAGGTAAGATTGTTACGACCCGTTTTAATTTAGTCAAAGTCAAATTCTATTTAAGTCAAAGTCAATGAAATTTCGGGTCAAGTCTAAGTCAAATAGTCAAAGTTGGGCTTAAATTAAATGAATAAATTGTTTTGGGCTATTTTATAAAATTGTGGTTATTTAAGGATTTAAATGTTACTATATGGAAGTTAGGGGCTTAAGTTGCAATTTGGGCTTAAATGTAAATTGAATTTGGGCCATTTTCTTGTCATTACACAGAGAACAGAGAACGCGGACAGAGAAGAGAAGGAAAGGGAAGAAGAGAAGGAAAAAAAAAAAGGGAAAGGAAAAAGGAAAAAGGAAAAAGGGAAGGAAGAAGAAGGTCGTGACCGGCCGAGTTGATTTTTAGCTTGGGTTCTCCATTTCTTCTCCATTTTCAAGAGGTAAGCAAGAATCCTCTTATTTTAGAAATGAGTTAAAAATTAGGGTTTTTGCTTATGGGCTTCAATGTGAATATTATAAAATGAGATAAGTTATTTTTAGTGTTATGAGCTATATTATATGTTAAATGAAGGATTTAATAGATGATTTTTTTTGGGTTCTTGACTTAGTGGGTTTATTTAGATATTTAAGCTATTTTGAGGATATTAAGGCTTATGTTGGTTTATTTATGTAATAAGCTTGGAATAATAATTTTAGCAAACCCTATAATTTATAATTGGGTTTTTTAAGTGAATGTGATATAAAGGAGATTATTTTTGGGCCTTATGAAAGATTAGAAAAGGTTAAGGAAAATTATATGTTGTGGAATAAGTGGTGAATTAGAATAAGGATGAGATCTAAGTGAGTAAAGTAATTTTGAATAAGTTTTGCTTAAGTATGGTAAGTTAAGCTTAGCCTTGTTTCTAATAATTAGAGTCACTTGGGATGATTATTTATTTATTCGAGCAATTATATTCTATTTCAGGAGGTGACGAGGAAGTTGGTGCAGCATACCGACCAACTTAGTCCTAGCCAAAGCTCTGTGAGTGGAAAAACTTATTTTTCAAAATATGAGAATTTAAATACCATGTGTTTTAGCTACAAAATTATTATAAAGACAAGCATGATTTTTAGAATATAATAGATTTTATAAACAAATTCAGTTCTATTATTGCAAGTTATTGTTATGTTTTATCATGAGAAATGCCATTATTTAGATACAGTTTATAAAACCACCAGAAAGTACTTGATGATACTGTTATCTACTCTAGTGCACAGAGGGGCTTTGAGCCGTGTACTAGGGTATATTATGAGAGGTCTTTATGACCCACTCTTATGCACAGAGGGGCTTCGGGCCGTGTATAAAGGTGCTTATTTCAGAGATCCTTGAGACCCACTTTTGTACACAGAGGGGCCTTGGGCCGTGTACGGGAGTGCTCAGCTAGTCTACGCGCGTATGACCAGATATGGTGATTTTACCCGCTCTGCACTTGTGTGAATCTGTTTCCACAGTGTATGACCAGATTACAGATTACAGATTACAGATTTTAGATTATCAGTGATTCATGATACATTCTGGTGTGATTTTTCAGTATATGACAGCTTATTTAGTTTACAGAAACTCATGTTTATGTATGTTATTATCTGATGGCACTTCTTTTCAGATTTATTAAATTATCAGATTATGCAGTTTCTTTATGACTTACAGTTTGCAATTACTCAGTACGTATGTATAATATGAGAAATCAGTTTCTTGAAATCTGATGGCACTTCTTTTCAGATTTATTAAATTATCAGATTATGCAGTTTCTTTATGACTTACAGTTTGCAATTACTCAGTACGTATGTATAATATGAGAAATCAGTTTCTTGAAAATTATGATTTATTATGAACTGTCCACTCACTGAGCTATTAGCTCACATATTTTCTATACTTTCTTACTCAGGTAGTAGTTGAATTTTGAGCAGCTTTTGAAGAGCCTGTCGATTGTTGAGCCAGAGCCATACGAGGATTAGTTTGTATGATTCATACCCATCGAGCATGTCATTTATTTTTGGAAAAATATGTTCTAGGTCCTTTGATGATTTATTTTGGTATTATTTATGGCATGTTGAAGTTAGATGGGGGCTTGCCGCCTTTTGGGATGTAAATGTTATAAATTCAGGCTGTTTTGTAAATGATAGTGGAAATGGTTGATTTGGCTGTACTTTACTTTTGATTGGTTCATATTATGGGACAAGTGGACCCCAGTTGGTATTGTGTATTTTGTGTTTTGAGAAATTGTTGCTTTTCAGGTTTGGGTTTGCTCAATTTACAAAGGAGACTCTGCCAAAATTTTTATAAAATCTCTTTAGTCAAAGGAAAAGTCGGTCAGTCATAGGAAAGTCTATGTAGCCTTAATGGTGGGTCCGGCATCTAGCTGGCATCCATCATTGGCGCACGGCACGTCTTGGGTCCACTAGGGTGATTCGGGACGGGTCGTGTCAGGCACAGAGTGAGGAGATTTCATGGAGATTCATGTATGAAAGGATTGGGGAAGGTTGTATAGGAGGTTTGGTAAAGTAGAAGACAAGATGAGATCCCATGTTGTTGGTTAGGGGCACCAGATACCGGAGTAGGAAGCCGAGAGACACCAGCAGAGATCCACTAGAGCCACCAGATAGTGGACAGAAACCCTAGCAAAACCTAGAGACTATGGAAGTTTTTTTGTTTCGTTATTTTTTAATGTATGTGGTATTAAAGTCTCATGAATAGATATTTAAATTCAAATTTAGTCTCAAGTGAATTGTCTATAAATTACTATATGTGTATTTTATTTTCTTAAAATAAAAATAAAATTACTTTAAATATGCATAGAGATTTTAATTTTACTCAGTCAGTATGTTTAACGGAACTTCTAAATTTAGATGGAATTCTAAACATTGTCTATTTTTTTTTCTTGTCACACCAGTTTGACAAAATCATTGACAGTTTGCATTGGAAATGAATTTTTTAAAACATAGTCTAATTTGCTTGTGCTAAAAAAAATAGTAATCCATGGAGATGCTCTAAAATAAACTAAAATAAAACGACGATTATCATTAAAAGATTATTTTCAATCACAATTCCGTCGCTAATTTTAGCTAATTAGCAACGAATTTTCTTTCCATTTTTTTTTTTTTTTTTTTTTTTTTTGTTTCAGCTTTCTAAATTAAAATTTCAACATATTAGCAACGAATTATTTTGGTAATCCATTTCATTTGCAACAATATTATGCATTATTTTCGTGTAACATAAATAGATGTTATGTCTAGGGTTCAAGGGGAAGAACTGTTATAATTATTAAATTCCATAGTTGCTTATTATGAAGTGAAATGAGCACTTATTGTTCCATATGTAACAGTCTATGTTGAAGTCAAGTTCTCTTTCCTAATCAATAACTATGTAAAAAGTCATCTTAATTAATTGTGTACTTAATACTTTGTCACTCTAAAAAAAGCATAAAAAATGTGAGATTGAGAAAAAAAAAATCATAAGGTGCAATTAATAAACACTTTTGTGAATGTTAAAAAGAAAAATAAAACATTTTTGTTAATCTAAAACGAAAACTTAATTTATACTTTATTCAATCATCATCGATATCTTCAAAGTGTCAAAACTCAAGAGCCTGTTGAAAGGCTTTAGATAGTTCTAAAATTGGTACTTGGTGACCATGATTGACGGCTCACCCTTAGACCGATACGGATGGCCTTTTAAAAAAAAAAAAAAAAATTTGCACATTTTAAGGATTTTTATGCACATTTAAGCAAATACATCTATTTTGATACCACTAGTTATGTATACATCATAGTCTCAAAAAAAATTTACATGTCATTTCTAAATCGATGCATTTGAAAAAATGAAATATCGACACAACCCGTCTTACACCTCTACATTGTATTGCACACATATGTATCTAGCAATTCATATTTATAATAATTAATATAGTGTTGATCCCCTTAATTTATATGTTTTTATTAGTAGTCAAAAGGGGCTTTAATTATATCGTTAAAACGGTAATGAAATTTATCAAACATGCATGACAAGACAGCCGAGAAGTTTTTTTGGTTTCCTCCTAGGAGTCATATACCTAACGTATGCCATTATTATTACACTTTTCTTTCACATTTTTCATTACATTACTCTCCCATATAATAAATACATAATTAAAAATCTGTTTTCACTTAATTATCCCTACTAATTACTCTTAATATAACCGTATATATATTCCCAACTAGCTCTTCCTAATCTCATTGACACACATTCATTCCACCCCACACAAAAAAAAAAAATTCTCTCTTTGATCAACCATGGAAGATGATGAAGAAGTTTGTAACACAACACTTGATTTGGGAATCGGATTAAGTGAATTCGTGCCGAAAAGGGATCATGATCGGAAGAATAAGCGCGTGTTTTTTCTTGATCTTTCGATCCCACTTGATCATGCAACTGTGAATTTTGATCACAAAATCGACAGCTCGGGTTCAGGTTCGGGTTTGGGTTCGGGTTCGAGTAGTTTGAAAGTCAAATGTGAAGACAACAAACAAGCAGGCAAAGACATTGATTTCAATGGTAGTGAAGAGGATGAAAGAAATTATGAAAAGAATTATAGTAGAAAGAAACTGAGGCTTAGTAAAGAACAAACCATCTTGCTTGAAGACACTTTCAAACAGCATACTACCCTTAATACGGTATGCATGCGATTATATATCTTATCTCACTCTTTGAATTTTCTTTTCTAATCAGTATAACATAATCTTCTTAAGAACAATGAAGTTATTGTGTTTGATGGTTATTTTAATAGTAGTCCGATCTTGAAGTGCAAAAAAAATTTTAAGTAGTAATCTCCTTTTCAAAAAATCCTGACTCCATACCTATTTACATGAAAAATTATAACTTAGCTTGCATATATATTTGTTCGTGCCTAAGTTGCATGGTTAATTTATAAATAGCTTCGCAAACTCTAGAAAATATTTCAAAAACTCGAAAAATAAAAATTTATTTCTGAATATTTCTTACTTTTTAATAAAATTTGGAAACTTTTGATCAATAAATTAGTTGCACATTGATGGGGGGGCTTTTTATTGTAACTTTCTATTAAAAAAATAATATAATAACGGATATCAATCAAAAGTGTAAAGTATAGTTAAGCATAGAAGTCAATTGTCAAGTTTTTTAGGTCTGGGTGAGGGCGACGCACCGGCGAGGCGAAGGTGAGATGTAGAGGCCACATCTCACGCCAAAGCGCTGTTTAGACGAACTTTTTAGGGCATTGGTTTCAACTAAAAGTTAACAACTAATTAGAGACTAAATGAATGTCAAATAGTTTTTTAAAATGAAATATTTAATTTATAAAAATAAATAATTATTTTTATACAACATTTTGAAACAATTTGAACGTTGAAATTGCATGGATGACAGGTTCAAAAGCAGACACTTGCAGAAAAGTTGACTCTGAAACCAAGACAAGTAGAAGTTTGGTTTCAAAACAGAAGAGCAAGGTATTATTATTATTATTATTTGAAAAAAAACTTTTATTCATTCTTCATTAATTACTTTTTATGGATTTAATCTTAATTTTTGTTTTCGGCATGGATTAATTAAATGCAATTTATTCATAATTAATATGCAGGACAAAACTGAAGCAAACCGAGATGGACTGCGAATTCTTGAAGAAAAACTGCGAAAGATTAAGCCAAGAGAATCGGAGATTGAATAAAGAATTGGTGGAGTTACAATCCGCTGTGAAAATAGAACAACCACCGCCAACGCCGCCGTTTTTCATTCAGATACCTAAGGCGGCAGCGACACTTACCATGTGCCCATCGTGCGAGAAAATTGGCAAGAGTAGGGGCGGCGTCGGCGGCCGTATTGAAGATGGTCCATAAACCTAAACAAAGGCATAATGGCTTGATTATATAGACATCACTGTAAACTAATGATTTAATCAGACATTTATAACTCAATAAATTCTGGATGAAATTTTTCCCGGAGCTCACTTTATTTACAGGTCTATTTTATGTTAATCAATCAACTTCAATTTGTTTCAATTCGATATCTCAACTTGTATTTTTGTTTCAATTTGACCATTTCATATATATAGAGTAACGATCTCCTACCCATAATGGACACAAATGTGTCCACACAACACACAGTGGGTAAATGATCTTCTACCCACCGTGGATAGGAGATGATTACTCTTTATATATAACCATTATCAAGATTGATAGAATTATGGTAACAAGCTCAATGGAATTTGTGACCTAACTTGTACTTTTGGCAAAAAAAAATAAAATAAAATAAATTTTGAGGTGCTATAAAAATACAGATTTCAAGTTTTTTTTTTTTTTTTTAATTTAAAAGAGTGAGAGACGTATAAATATTGGAACTAATTCGCTATTCATTGGTTATGTCATAAACGGTCAGATAATATTTTGTCAGTTTTGATAACTGCCATTGATGGAATGATTAAATTGAAACAAAAATATAAGTCAAGAAATCAAATTAAAACAAAGTGAAGTAAGGTACCGGCATGAAACAAAGTTCTCGAAGAGCACCGAATGTAAGTAATGAACTTTAGAAAATATTGGATATAGTGTAAAAAATTGTTTATATAATTAAAGTTTTGCAAAATTATAAGAGATGCTGTTTAATAATCTCATTCCTTGATAGCATTGTGCCCTATTTCTTGGTTGGTTGTATATAGACATGTTCCTCTATTAGCAAATAGATTTCATTCTTGTTCGTAATGGAAATGATCTTCTATCCACTTATGTTGCTCATCTATGTTGTCTACGCTGAGGTGGCATCACATGATTGGTAAAAATAAAGAGTGTGAGACCATGAACTATCAATCATGTGATGCCACCACAACGTGTGTATCGATGTTGTTTACATTTGATGATAATTATGCTTAGTTCGACTTGATTTTGTGAAAGAGGGCTAACCAAAACTGATTATTGTTAATAATATTACACTAAGTTGACTTAGAGGGTATTTTTTTGTGCTTTAATTTGGAATTTTATCTACCTAATTTTTTTTGTGAAGCATTAAGCCTCATAAATCATAACTGCGCGGATGTGTCGTCGCTAAATTGTCAAACATTTCCATTACTAACTAGCGACAAATTTTAATCGTGATTTCAAAGAAAATTTTCAACAAAATTATTTATTTATTCGAATCCACCGATTTTACAATCGGAAAAATTCTTTGGTGTAGATCTTTAACGACGGACTTTTAAGTATTAGGCGGATCATTCTCTTGATATCAATCAAAAATGTTTTAGCTACTAAAAATTCAAATAATAAAATTTATGGTAAAAATATCAAAAAATATATGAATTTCATTATGTTATCTTAGTCGAATAGTCCAAAATTTTAATTGTTTAAACTGTAGTAAATGATATTTCAAATTAGTCAAGCCTATGTAGTCTTTGTGGCGGCACTTAATTAGATTATAATATGATTTTGATCGTTATAAACATAAATTATTTTTTGAACTGTAATTTGATATGTTGAAGTATTAGTCCACAATAATAATTTGGACAGTTTTAGAATGTAATCGAAGGAAGTTATTGATTAGAGCTATTTCAAATGGGTCCTTAAAATTCCTTTATTATAGCAACTTAAGAAAATCAAAATTTCAAAACTAAACAACCCAATACTCACCCTCTCTTTTTAACCGCACCGCAATCTTCACTTTCTTCTTTGCACGTGATTTTTCTCACCGATTCCACAACCAAGGGTTTAAGACGGTTAAAATATCACTGGTGAATGTAATTTATTGTTTAAAGCAACAATATCTGTGATACATTTCTTTTCTAATATGAATTATTGTTTTTCAATGTGTGACAAAATGAAATATCTTACTAAAGTTCCAACACTTGAACAATAAATGTATAGAAGGGATCCAACACTGAATTCTTTAAAGTGTTGAAGGAGGGGGGTTATACATAAAGGACAAATTTTTATTAATAAATAATGGGATTCACTTTTGAATAGTCATGAAGTAGATTTATGATCTTTTAATTAATATTTAGTTGATTATTACTTTTTAATATTTATATTTTTATAAATATAACAATAATAGTTTTATTTATTTATTTTAACCGGGGTAGATATCATGGTCTTTGCTTCCGCCCCGTACCCTACTCGGGATAGGAGCTTTAGCCCTGGCCTTACCCCTGGTTCCCCGATTAATCGAGTCCCATGGGAATTGAGATAATCGAGGATTACTGTTAGGATTTGCTGTCAAAACATATGATATAGAACATGAAAAATGCGAGATACTATTTGCATTATTGAAGATATTATTATCAAATCGAGCTAGGACTTTAGATTGGAGTAATTTGTGATAATGTTTTTGCTGGTGTTTTAGATTTTATATTAGAACGTGTGATTTACCCATAAAATATGTTAGATGTTGTTTGGATTTAATGGGATGTTGTATGATATTATTTGTAACAAGAATACTCTGCAAGATATTGTTTCAATATTAAGCTATCTATGATAATGTTCTTCTATTGACTTTGAGTTTGTTGTTTTGAGTGTGTATGATACCGTCATTGTTTTGAGTTATGATTTATTTATTAAACAATCATATTTTGCCTAAAAAAATATGCATGATAATGTTAGTACGTAAAAATATAATGTGTGATATTATTTGTGACAAGTATATTATGCAATATACTATTATAATTTTGAGTTATATATGATAATATTCTTATCATGATATTATTTCATTTTAATGGGATATTTGCTTCTTTCGAATTTTAATTTTTTTTTTAAAGTATAACATTTTTCTCTAGGAATATGCTTGATTAATACTTGCCTTCATCAACCATTACATATTGTTATATTAAGATAATCTATACTATATCTAAAAGACTCTTAAAATCAGAAATATTTTTGAACTATTCTACCCTTACAACTTTTTTTTAAATTTTCATATTCATCCTTAATATTCATTAATGTATAATTATTTTTTAATATTTTTTATTACTCTTTTATTGTTCATCATTATTGTACATTAAATTTTCAACGATTTACTAAATGTACAATTAAAATATAATATATCTAAAAGGCCCTTAAAAAGAGAAATATTTTTGAATTATTCTACCCTTAATTTTTTTTTAAATTTCATATTCATCATCAGTATTCATTAATGTATAATTATTTTTTAATATTTTTTTATTTCTCTTTTATTGTTCATCATTATTGTACATTAAATTTTCAACAATTTACTAAGGGGGTGTCTTTAATCTAGACTTTTAAAGACTTTGATTAACATTTTTCAAGTGACTAACTTTGATGAATTTCATTAACTTTTATTGACTTTTATAGATTTTAATAGACTCCTACAGACTTTTATGAATTTTTATAGATTTCATTTTGAAAGATTTTTCTAAACTTATCACTAATTTTTATGGATTTTTACAGACTTTATTTTTTCAATTAAAAATTTTGAATATAAAAATTTAATTTGCCACAGTTAAAAAAATTTTGCCGCATGAGAAAAGTCTAGCAATAATTTATTCATTATATTAATATTAAATTCATAAAAAATGTTCTATTTAATTGCTGCAAGTAAACTACGTCAAAAGTAAATAACATAAATTATTAACTCACTCTATTTTTTCTTTTTGGTAAAACTATAAACTTTCAAATGACTTGTGGATAAATTTAAAAAATTATGGCATACACCTCTTTTTAAAAATATTTTCCAACAAAAAAAATTATTCAGTTCATAATCTCCCTTTTATATTTATTAATCTATAGGTAACATATCATTATTAGTCACCATGCTCATCAAGATAAATAGAAAAAATAAGAATAAAAAAATACAGTAGTAATAAATTAATTTTTAACGTGATGAAATTCATTAATAAATTACAATCAACAATTATATAATTTTTTTATAAATTTATCTTGTTTTTAATGAAAAATGGAAAAACGATGAAAAAAAAAAGGAGGAGAAAAAAATGGTTATGTGAATATTGAAAAGGAAAAAGAAGAAAATGAGAAAATAGTTGACGAATATTTAAAAAAATAAATAAATTGACTAGAGATAAAAATATTAATATTTTTTTTCATAAAAAAATATTGGTAATTAATCAGTTAAGAGAATATATTGAAAAAGAAAAAAATTACATTAAAAAGAGAGAAGAATATTAATCTTGACTCTACAATTAGTTGAAAGAAAAAAAAAATGTTGCATAAAGATATAAAAAATCAGGGAATGAAATTTTTTTTTTCCCAGTGTCTTTCAAAATCTTATAGGTGAATGGGAGAAAACTTGTGATATTTTTTATTTATACCTTTTGCTTTAAAATTAGTATATAAAAAATTCTCTATAAAGTCATTAAAAGTCATCGACGTTTTAATTTAAATACCCCTAAATTTCATTGGATTTTAAAAAGTCAAAATTGAATATTGCATAACTTTATAAGACTTTTTAAAAGTCTTTAAAAATCAATATTGAATACCCCAATACTTTTATAGAGATTAAAAGGTCTGAATTGAATACACCTAGAATTTTAAACCCCAAAAAAGTTTTGTCAAATCTTAATTGAATACACTCCACCCCTAAATGTACAATTAAAATATAATATAATGTTGGAAGGTTTTCTACACATGATAGAGGGTTCGAATCCCCGTAGCACCCGAAATGCAACATTTTTTGTTGGAAGGCAACAACTATATTGAAAGGCAGTGGTCTACAAGGACACTACAAGAAATATGACATTCAACCACCATACAAATGGTCGTAAAATATACATTTTTGATTATTGATTACATTCAACGACCGAAATTAGTTGGTCGTTCGTTGGTTGGCAAAGAGGTGTTGGCGAATGTATTCAACAACTACAAAACGTTTGGTCGTTACATGTACTGTTTCAATAACTAAATACATGGTCATACAAGGTTTGTATTGACAACCGATTCTTTTTATCCCAACCACTTATTTGGTTGTTGTATCAAATATTTTAGTCGTTAAAATACAATAAAGCAACTAAATTTTAGTTGTCTTTCATTTCAACAACAAAATAAATAGTCGTTAATATTTAATAGTGACAACCGATTTTTATTTCCCAATCACCTATTTAGTTGTTGTATCAAATATTTTTGTCGTTAAAAATACAATAAAAACAACCAAATTTTAGTTGCCTTTCATTTCAACAACAAAATAAATAGTCGTTAATATTAATAGTGACAACCGATTTTTTTTTCAACAACTACTAGATTTGTCGTTGTATTAATTATTTTTGTCGTTAAATTACAATGAAAGCAACCAAAGTTTAGTTTCCTTTCATTTCAACAACAAAAGAAATGGTTGTTAATATTTATATTGAAAATCGATCTTCATTTCAACAATATATTAATTATTTTGGTCGAAAAATGAACATTGAAGCAACGAGAATTTAGTTGCCTTTCTTTTTAACAAAAGAAGTGGTTGTAAAAAGTTTATATTAACAACCGAACTATTAAAATAACGAGAAATATGCTTGGCAACAATAATATTCATAGCTCCACAACTTTCACACATTCACATCATACTAAAAGCAAATCTTACCCACAACCATAAATAATTATAAGAAGTGAAGGAAATAAATAACATTAACAAAAACTAAAATTTACATGGTCTTCAATCAATTAAAATATCACAATATCAACTACAATTATACGTCAATATCAAATGTTATGACTTACACAAAAGATTACACCCGGTTTAGTCATTGGTGTTTTCAATATAAAAACAAGAAATGTAGAGTTACAGACTATTGTCTCTATCGAAGAAAAATATATATCTATTATCACCGTCACCAAAAATAAAGTCAAAAACTCATTAATTATCACCATTTGAACCATTAGATGGAGATGCATTAGATTGAATAGGCCACAGAAGAAATTCTTCAGGAATGTGATTTAAGAATGTCTGCATAGATTTCAACTGAGAACGAAGATCTTGAACCTCATTTTGTAAAGCAGTATTTTCTACACAAGTACCACAATTTTCCAATCTTGTCTTCTTTGGATTTTTCTGTTGATCAACGTAGCTAGATCTCTTACCCAAAACTTGCTCACATATTTCAGATTCTTTCAAAGGCGTGTTCACTCGGGTCTAGTTGAGAATTCTGTTCTTGTAAAAAGTCTAGCATTTAATTATGTGGATCAATGTAAATTACAAATAAAAGATTAGATTTTTCAAATATATAATATACACTTGTAACAAATAAAACTACTTACATAATGTCGTAGAACATAAAAAATTTACGTTGGTCGTAGAACATAAAAAATTTACAACTAATGTCGTGGTTGTTAAAGCTCATCTCCAACTAGCCCAAAATATAATAGTTTGTGACACACTATTTACGACTAAATATTTATTTTAGTCATTGATAAATATTTGTAACAACTATATTTATTTGGTCGTTAAAAAAATAGTTGTTAATTCTCATTTTTCTTGTAGTGGGAAGAGAACCGTTGAATGTCCGGCCCAAGTGTGTATAAGCTATTACCACATCCGAATTTATCTGGGTGGCAAACCAGGGGGAATGCCGCCACTCTTCAGAATTAGTCAAGCAAAATTTGGACACCTGAGTAATAAATATATATCTTTACTATAATATAAGTGTCTATCACCTGTTTACTATTCACCCCTCAACCAACACGACGTAGTTGATGTTTTATTATTCTTAATTTTGTCCAAATCTCACCGTTTTGTACTGTAAGTTTGTTTAACTTATTAAAAAAGCTGCCTTTGTTGACTTTTTTATCTTCTTTGGGAGCCGTCATTTTTGACAATTTTTTTTCCTTTCCATCCAAATCTTAGAAATCAGCCGCTATTGTTGACTTTTTATGTGTTTTTTTTATATAGTTGGTCGAGTAACTCGGCAATATCAATGTTGAGTTTGTCGAGTTACTTGAAAAATGAATCATATGCATGTTGGTTTTTTTTTTTTTTTTTTATCATTTATATTAATTATTAACTTAATTTTTGTTTTTTTTTTCATATAATGCATCGAGCAACTCGACAATGTCAATTATGAGTTGCTCGAGTTACTTGATAAAAACATATCCATAAATTATTTTATTCTATCATTTATTAGAAAATGTTATAGTAAAATATATATTATATAAAATTATTATATATTATATTAAATGCTTAAAGTATATGATATTTTATTTTATCAATTATTGTAAGATAATGTAGTAAATATTTTTTTTAATAATTATATTAATTTATTATAGTAATTGTAATCATTGTATCAATTTTATTACAATATTCAGCTTTTATTATAATTAATAATGAAGTTAAAATTTACTATGAATTTATTATAATATCAATCTGATATAATATAAATTTATTATAAATATAAATTTATGTTTTTGAGATTGTGGTATGTGGCAAACTGTTTTGATTTTAGTATGTTGAAATATGCCGTCGGACTATTACAATTTGATATGTGGTAGCTATATCAGTATTCTATATTCCGTAAAAATGTCATATTGTTCGGTCATTGTTTTCTACGTGAAAGAAATTTTTTTTACTCCATCATTGGGTGAAGATGGATGATTGACAAAATTTTTTTTTAATAAAAGTGAAAATTTATTTATATTATATAGAAATTGTACACATGCAATTTTTAAAATTATTTTTTTGTTTTTCGAGTAACTCGACATACTGAAATTGTAGTTTACTCGAAGAGTTAGTATTGTAAGTGTGTTTAAATTATTAAAAAAGCTGCCTTTGTTGACTTTTTTTCCTTCTTTGAGAGCCATCATTTTTGCCATTTTTCTGTAGACATTTTGGTTTTGTTACAAACCTAAAGTATGTTTTTTTCTTATTTCTTATCCAAAGCTTAGAAATTAGCCGCTATTGTTGACTTTTTGTATGTTTTTTTTTTTATAGAATTGGCTTTGATTTTGTCGAGGTTGGACAAAATTTTTTTGGATTGATTGTCGAGTCGATCGAAAAATTTTATTTTGGCCATTTTATTTTTCTTTTTTTTTTCGAGTCAGCCAACATAGGCCAATATTTTATTATTTATATTTTTTTGTATATGTCGAGTTACTAGACAAAGAAAAACATGATAAAAAATTGAATAAAACATAAAAGTTGGGAGTAGATTAGTTATAGATTTAACAGGTTGGGACTAATTGTTAAATTTATTATTTTGGTAATTGTTTTTGGCATATAATTGATCGAGCAATTCGGTAATCTCAAATTTGAATTTTTTCGAGTCATTTGATAAATAAAGCAAATGCGTTGTTTTTTTACTCTATCATTTATATTAACAGTTTATATTAAATTATATATCATATTAAATTATTATATATTCTATGAAATTATTATTATTGGTTATATGTTATTTTATTTTATCAATTTATTATAACAAAGTGTAAAAAAAATTTATTCTTCTAATTAGAGAAATTTTATTACAAGAAACAGTTTTTATTATAATTAATAATTATAATAAAATGTACTATCAATTTATTATAAAAATCAATTTGTTATAATATCAATGTATTGTAAACAAAAATATTTATTTCCCACTTTTGTGGTTTGAGGTATATAATTGGTCGAGTAACTCGGCAAACTGAATGTTGAGTTTGTCGAGTTATTTGAAAAATGAATCATGTTGTTTTTTGTGTTTTTTTTTTTTTTATCATTTGTATTATTTTTTAAATTATTTTTTTTTTCCCATATAATTCATCGAGCAACTCGACATTCTCAATTATGAGTTGCTCGAGTTACTTGATAAAGTAAACATATCTATAAATTATTTTATTCTATCATTTATTAGAAGATGTTATAGTAAATTATATATTATATTAAATCCTTAAAGTGTATGATATTTTATTTTATCAACTATTGTAAGATAGTGTAGTAAATATTTTTTATAATAATTATATTAATATATTATAGTAATTGTAATCATTATATCAATTTAATACAATAATCAGCTTTTATTATAATTAATAATGATGTTAAAATTTACTATGAATTTATTATAATATCAGTTTGTTATAATATAAATTTATTATAAATAAAAATTTAGGCTTTTGAGATTGTGGTATGTGGCATATTGTTTTGATTTTAGTATGTTGAAATATGCCGTCGGACTATTAAATTTTGATATGTGGTAACTATATTAGTATTCTATATTCCGTAAAAATTTCATATTGTTCGGTCCTTGTTTTTTATGTGAATTTTGTTTTTTTCACTACCATGATTTGGTGAAGAAATATCATTGACAAAAATTTTTTTTAATAAAAGTGAAAATTTATTTATATTATATACAAATTGTACACATGCTATTTTAAAAATTGTTTTTTTTTGTTGAGCCGATAAAATTTGATTTTATATTTTTTTTCCTAACCAATTTGATATAATTTTATATTAAATTTCTACTGTAGATTTATTGTCTAAACGTTTTAATCCAGTACTCAACAACAATTTATTTTTAATATTTTATTTTTTCCATTTTATTTATTCATTAAATAACTCAACATGATTTTTATTTTCAAATTCTTTATAGTGTTGTATTGCTCGCCAAACTTTGATACTGAACTATTTTTTCCCTTCTATTATCAGGCTGTATGAAAATTTTTATTTTCAATTTTTGTTCCCACTGTTCGTACAGCTACTTCACATACTTCAGTTAAGGTCCTTAACTGAACAAATTTATTTTCAATTTTTGTTCCCACTGTTCGTACAGCTACTTCACATACTTCAGTTAAGGTCCTTAACTGAACAAATGAAAAAAAAATTATATTTTGTCTCTGTATTTTGTTTTTTCGATTGACTCGACATACTGAAATTGTAGTTTGTCGAGTTACTCGAAGAATTACGTGTCACCTAGCACTACAAGAAAAATGAGAATTAACAACGAATTTTTTAACGACCAAGTAAATATGGTCGTTACAAATATTTATCAACGATCAAAATAAATATTTAGTCGTAATCCTAATGTATAATTGTTTTTTCATTATAGCCGCAATGTTTGACTTGTTACTTTTTCCCTTATATTTTGTTTTCATTTTGTGAGAAATGGATATATTTATTTATTATTATTTTCTTTTCCGAGTTACTGGGCAATTATAAAAAAAAAAAATTTATTTCTTTAAAATTATACCAGTTCCCATTACGTGTACTCATTTACAATTTAAAAGTAATTTGTTTTTGGTATATTTTTAGTTCTTTATCCTTATCCTTATAGTTATTCTGAATAACTTATAAATAAAATCTAAAAAATGACTATTCACGTGTTAGAACTAAACGGCGTCGTTTTGGCAATGAAATTTTCTATTTTCCCCTTTTTCGTTTTCTAGGAGACATAAATACTTTATTTTTGATTTTCGTATATTTTTTCGAGTTCTCATCCTTGCTCTTTTATTTCTCCTCCCATCAAACCCTATAAATCTTTGATTAGTTTTTTTTGCTTCTATGATCTATGTTAGCTGAAATCAGTCCTAATTAATTTCATTGTATTTCTCTTTTCTCCAGTTGAAATAATTGTAGATTGTCTCTTGTTTACGAATTTATTATTCACCTAGCTTCATTCAAAATTATAATTCCTAACTCTTTCCTCCACCTGTTGAGTTTAAGCCTAGATTGTGGAAGTTCTGATTTTGATCTTATTGATTTGATCAGTTGTTTATCAGTGGTTTTAGAGCAAGTTGAAAACTTAAATTTAAAGGTATGTAATTATTCTTTCATAGAATTTTGTAATTAATTTTGATTTGTGTTATTTGGTTTAATATTTCCTTGTATCTTTATTAACATTTTTTTTTATGTGATGTATTTATAGGCTATACTACAACATAAAAATTTTATTCAATAAATTTTTTTTTCTTTTGCTCATTCCATCTATGTAGTAATCTTATTGTTATTTGTGTTTATAATGTCTATATTTAATTTTTTTTATACATGGAATCACACTAATTTTTATATTTTTTCTACAATACAATAAAATAGATGTCAGGCGAAAAAAGTATTGACTCAAATAAAGAAAAACAGAACAAGAAAAGGAGACAGATGTATGCTCAGCATACACAATATAAATCTAACAAGAACATTCGTAAAACGAGGATTCAGTTACTTGAAGATATTCAGTTAAATGATGTCAATACAACAGATAGTTTACAATTAACCGGTGAGTTAATGTTTATTTTTTTAGTTAATGTTTTTCCCATTATGAACATTTTGCTTCCATTTATTTATTTATGTTGTTCAGATTTTTCATGTTTTTTATAGCTGGCGAATTGAATGAAGATGGACATGGAGTTTCTTTTATTAGCTCTAACAATTTAGAAGATAATAGCGTAGAAAAACAGATTTATTATCAAGAACATGAAAATCAAAATCATGAATTCCAATGTACTCCTTGCATTTCAAATATTACTATGAGACATGTGCCTACAAAAACTTATGTATTACGTACTCCAACAAATTGTACTCACTGTCTTGCAAAAAAGTTTGAAAAAGAAAGTAAAGGTTTTTGTTGTTCTGATGGAAAAATAAAATTGCATATCAACTGTTCACCTTCTATTTTCTATGATTTATATACTTCCAATTCAGATAAGGCATTAGATTTTAAAAATAATGTACGAAATTATAATAACTATTTTGCTTTTACTTCTTTTGGAGTAAAGTTTGATAAAGATCTCTCTAAATCTATTAACTACAAAGGTATTTACACTTTTAGAGTTCAAGGACAAGTATAACATTATATAAATCCAATTCTAAACATTGATAACAATCCATCATATTTACAGTTATACTTTTACGATACAGACAATGAAATACAAAATAGATTAAATACATCTATCAATTTCTCATCACCTTTACTACACACATTAGTAAATCTATTAAAGATTAATCCATATTCTAGATTTTTTCGTTCCCTAAGTGACATTGAAAGTCTTGAAACATGCAAAATTCATATTAGATGTGATGCTGATCTTGATCAAAGAGTATATAATGCACCTTCTGTGTCTCAAGTGGCTGCAGTTTGGGTTCATGAAGACCCATCTGCAGACATAAGATATGATGATCTATCAATTTATTGTCACTCTAATAATTCACATAGAATACATTACTATTATGGATGTTATGATCCCCTACAATATCCATTATTATTTTCCTTTGGTGAGACTGGTTGGCATGAAGGTATTGAAAAAGCAAAAAATAGTACATTTGATAGTCACAGTATAATAGATGATTTCCTGTCTTCTAATAACATAACTGTGCAGCTGATCTAATAGAGAGAGAAAAAAGGTGAAGACTAACAATATGTTTGTTCACTTAAACTCATCTAATTTAAATTTTATTTTAATTAAATTTATGTGTATTTGTCCTATGCAATTTTAAAGAAGAATAAAAAAGGTTTACAGGCCTCTTGCCGTGAATACTATTGCTACAAATTACAGGTACGTGATACACAAAACAATGTTTTGCTTCATGCTGGTAGACTTCTACAGCAATATGTAGTAGATATGTATGTTAAACTTGAAACAATTTGATTAGATTATTTTCGTCAAAATCAAAGTGAAATCTGTATTGAATTTTATCAAGGAGTTGTTGATAGTGTAGAAAATGGTCAGAATAGAGGTGCATAAATTGGTCGTCAGATTATTTTACCTTCCTCTTTTGTGGGGGGTCCTAGAGATATGAAAAAAAGATATATGGACGCCATGGCATTAGTACAAAAATTTGGTAAACCTGATTTATTTTTAAACATTGACATGTAACCCTAATTGAGTAGAAATAAAACAAGAATTAAGGCATAATGATATACGACAGAATAGACCTGGTTTAATTGCTAGAATATTTAAATCTAAATTAAAAGAACTTAAAGTTGATTTATTCAAGCACCAAATTTTTGGTTCAGTTGCTGCATATATTTATGTTGTAGAATTCCAAAAACGAGGACTTCCACATGCTCATTTCTTATTAATCTTACAAAGTTTTGCAAAAATTAATAATATTGATAGAGTCGATTCTATTGTATCATGTGAAATTTTAGATAAAGTAAAATATCCACATCTTCATTCTATTGTTGTTAAACATATGATGCATGGTCCATGTGGTAATTTGAATCCCCATAATGTTTGTATGGATAAAAAAAGGTCATTGTAAGAATAAATACCCAAAGGAATATATCTCAAATACTTATATTGGTAATAATTCTTATCCAACTTATAGACGGTTGAACGATAAATGATCATTTATGATTAGAGGACATTTATTAGACAATAGATGGGTTGTACCTTACAATCCATATTTGTGTGCTAAGTTTGATTGCCACATTAACGTGGAAATATGATCAACAATTAAAGCTGTTAAATACCTTTATAAATATGTTTATAAAGGCTATGATCGTGTAAGTTTTTCAATTAATAATACTAATAATGAAAACCCTATTGATGAAATTGAAATATACCAAAATGGATGTTGGATTTCTCCACCTGAGGCAATGTGGAGAATATATGGATTTGTTTTGTATGAAATGTCTCCTTCAGTTATCTCATTACAACTACATCTTAAAAATAATCACTTAATAACATATAGAGATTATGAAAATTTAGAAACAGTAATCAATAATGAATCAAGGCAAAGCTCAATGTTAACTGAATTTTTTCATATGAATATTTCAAATGAACTTGTTAAAACATTATTATATAAAGATTTGCCTAAATTTTTTGTATGGGATGGCCAAGGGAAAATATGGTGTCAAAGGAAAAAAAAGAAATGTTATTAGTAGAATAGTTACATCTAATATAACTGAAGGAGAAAGATATTATTTACGTATTTTATTAAATCATATTAAGGGAGCAACTTCATTTGAGAATTTAAAAATAGTTAATGATGTTTATTTGTCGTCTTTCCGTCAAACAGCTATCTCACTTGGTTTATTAAAAGACAACAATTATTGTGAATTTTGTTTAGACGAAGCTATTAGTTATCAAATGCCCTCTTCTCTTCGTAGATTATTTGCTACCATACTCATTCTATGTTCTCCTAATAATCCAGATACTTTATGGGAAAAAATTCGCCTATCTTTATGTGAAGATTATTTATCTAATGGTATGTCTATTGCAAATGCAGAAATAAAAGCATTACATGAAATGAATTCTATATTAGAAGAAAATAGTAAAAATATAAATGATTACCATCTTGTACCTTTTCAAATATATATGGAACAAGAAGACATATTAGCTAAGATTATTAATGAAGAACTAAACAATGTTATTCACGAAGACAATACTATTTATACAAATAGCTTAAATGAATATCAAAAAATTGCTTATGATAAGATTCTAGCAGATGTATTTAGTAATACATGTCATATGTATTTTATAGATGGACCTGGTGGAACTGGTAAAACTTACTTATATAAAGCTTTGCTTTCTACAATTCGATCTAAAAATCTTATAGGTTTAGCAACAGCTTCTTCAGGTGTTGCAGCCGCTCTATTACCTGGTGCACGAACAACACATTCAAGGTTTAAGATACCACTTGAAATAAATCATAATATGACATGTTCTGTTAGTAAGCAATCTGCTTTAGCAAGCTAATTTAGATTGACAAATTTGATTATTTGGGATGAAGCACCAATGGTCCACCGTTATGCAATAGAGGCTGTAGATAGGATGTTAAGATATGTTAATGATTTTATATTGCCTTTTGGAGGGAAAGTTGTTGTTTTAGGAGGTGATTTCCAACAAGTTTTACTAGTAGTTCAAAAAGGAAATAAAGAAGCAATCATGCGATCAAGCTTAGTCTATTCATATTTATGGCCAAAATTTATACAGTTAAAATTAGTACAAAATATGAGAGCTCAATTAGACCCATACTTTTCTAAGTTATTACTTGATATAGGCAATGGAATCCAACCTAAGCATACATGTAACATGATTAAATTACCAGATGAAATAGCTATACCCACTACAAGAAAAACTGTTAATGGCAACGGGCGAAAAACGTTGCGAAAGACTTTTCGCAACGTTCAGGCGCACGTTGCGGCCATTGATGTTGCCGAAAACTCAATCTCTACGACAACGGGCATCGTTCGTTGTGGAATGTCAAAAGCGCATTGTCATTGTAACCTTGTCGCAACGACCATAGAGATTTAACAACGGTCATTTGCCCGCTGCGGTAAATGTTATTTAACAACGTTCATTTGACCGTTGTCGTTTCTTTTTAACAACGTTCATACGACCGTTGCGGTAAATATTATTTAACAACGTTCATTGACCGTTGTCGTATATATTTTAACAAGGTTCATTGACCGTTGTCGTATCTTTTTTAACAAGGTTCATTGACCGTTGTCGTATCTTTTTTAACAACGTTCATTGACCGTTGTCGTATATTTTTTAACAACGTTCATTGACCGTTGTTGTTATTATGTTTTGGCAACAATCATGCGCACGTTGTCTTTTCTTGATTTTATTTTTTTTAATATTTCTGCCAAGATTTACGTAGCACGTTATCAATAAATATAAAACTAAAATCTGTACACCACACCACATCAACGCTGAAATGAATATGAACAAGGGTACAAACTAAATATATTATAAAATACAAAAATTTGTATTTATACATTTATAAATTTCTTGGAACACGCAAGTTCGAACAAAAATCTAACAAAATACCCAAGACCCTAACTGCCCTTAGTTCCAACCCTGCATTAACTAAGAGAATACCCAAGACCCTAACTGCCCTTATGCCAACTTTCACTCGTCACCAAACCCAACCGCATAGTGGCCTGTGTTTTTATCCTGCAAATGAAAGTAGAAGTATCAGCACTTGGTTGCATTTTAAAAAAGCAGCTGCTCCGTTGTTTATGCAATACAAATACAAAGACCTCATATAAGTGCGATATTTATGGCTAATGCAGAAGCAGCTTGGGTCGTTAGGACTCCCTCCTCTACACTAAACTAAGAAACAAGAGAACTATTTTAAATTATTGTTGCTCATCGTGACAACCTGGCCAATATTGGTTCACGTAGTTAGAAGGATGTGAAAATTTAAATATACTACTACGCAGATTAATATCTGCCATCACAAGCTAACACGGATACAACATTACCGACAACTTACTTCACTTACACTAATGGACTGAAAATCGAGGGACTGGATTAACTCACAACGAAATTTTCACTATGCAACTGTTGATTCCAATAGAAATAAAGTGAGATTTACAACAAGATAATAATTTAAGATGCAAATTATTTAATGCCAATTGGATGCCATTAACTCAACTCACTGCATCAGAATAGCTAAAAATACCATTAACAAGAAAAGGCAGCTAAAGATGAACACTAATTGTAACCCCAATGACAGATTTTCACTAGGCCGAGAAACGAAATTGATGAGAAAAATGCAGAGTTTCTATGAAAAGCCAACAGTTACCCCATGTTTAATCAAAATCATAGGAAGAGTTTCATTCACCTACCAAGATTGAGATTCACGATGGTCCTCCAATATGGTCTTCTTCCCAGCAATCCTGGGCAACAAGAACAATCACGATGTAGAGAAGGACAGCTAAACAAGCCGTTAATGAAAAAAAAATGTAATACATATTTCCCCAGAAAACTTTACAACTACATGGGGAAGTATGCACATCTGCAAAGCCATTCTCATCTATGACACGCTTGTACACGAAGCCAGTAAACATCACAACAGCAAAGAGTTCGAAAGAAGGCACAAGACACCATGCTCTGCAAGATATGAACATACTATTCATTATGTAAAACTCACTCTCTGCATAGGGCAACTATAGCAACCAGCAACTAGCATATAGCTTCTTCACTACCAATCGGAAGACTGCCACATTATGCAAGGTCACAATCATTCCGAGAGCACCTGTTTGAATAGCAAAGCAAAAATGTCAATAAAATTTAGATGTGCAGGCAGAGGCGAAAAAACTCTGCAGTAGCAAGCAAAAATGTTGATATAAAAATAGATATGCAGACAGGCACAAGAAATCTCAGTTTTCGAACAACAAATTGTCACAATTAAATTGAAAACACAGTTGGTCCATGAGAGAATAGAGAAAAATTTCGAAACAAGGTAAAAACCAAATTAAGTCTCGATAGTTCAGACAAATTTTAGTCTCAAATGAAGCATACAGGAGGAAAATAAGGATTGAGACGAAAGAAGAATTAAAAGATTGGGTGGATCCTAAAGACCATCTTGTAAGATGAAGACAACTAAGCTAAAGAATAACTAAAATGAAAAATAGATCAGATCTAATGATAACTCTACCTGGGCAACAAGAACAATCACGACTGCGCACTTGGATTTTGGGTTCGGAGCAGAAGTGCAGAACGCCCAAGAAATGGATTTTGGGGTTCGGAGCAGAAGGGTTTGCAGTTGGATTTTGGGGGTGATTTCGGGAGGAGCACGCTGGTGGAGAAGGGTTCAGAAATTATTTTGGTTGGAGCGAAATGAATTTCATTTTCGCGGGTAGTGAATTTGTTAAATGGGCTCGTATTTGGGTTTAAGCATTTGCAACGTGCAAAGAACGTTGCCAAATTGTTTTTAAGAAAACTTAAGGCAACAGACACATGACCGTTGCCAAATTGCTTTTAAGAAAACTTTCCGCAACAGACAAATGACCGTTGCCAATAGTTGTATGTTTTAACAACGGTCAAAGACCGTTGCGATATATTTCTTTTTTAAAAGTTTCCGCAACATGCAAAGACCGTTGCAAAAAAGTTTTGTTATATGTGTTCACAACGTTCATAAACGTTGCTAAATACTACAGCATTCGACAACGGTCACTGACCGTTGTTGTATGACAAAATATTTTATTTTTTTGACAACGGTCAATGACCGTTGCAAAAGGTTACATTGGCAACGGTCACTGCAAGACTGTTGCCAAATGTCAATTGAATTAACCAATTGCAACAAATATTTAATGACTGTTGCCGTAGACCTGTTTTAGCAACATGCTTTTAACGAATGTTGCCCTTTTTGTTGTAGTGACCATTTGATGACAAAATAGTTTCTCTAAAAGAATTGATCACAAATGTTTACCCAAACTTACAGAATTATAGCAATGAATTAGATAAGATGATTAATCGAGTTCTTTTAACTCTGAAAAATAATGCTGTGGATGAAATAAATAATATTGTACTTCATGAAATTGCTGGTGAAAATGTTACATATTATAGTTCTGACGAAACATTAGGAAAAAATGAACAAAGTATTCACGAAGATTTCCTGAATACATTAACTCCAAATGGTATTCCACCTCATGAACTTGTATTGAAAGAAAATTGTCCTATTATGATATTGAGAAATATTAATCCATCTGAAGGCTTATGTAATGGCACTAGATTAATTTGTCGTGGTTTTGAGCGTAATGTTATTCATACTGAAATATCTGTTGGAGAATGGCGTGGGAATAAAGTTTTTCTGTCTAGAATTCCATTTATTCCACTTGAAAGTGATAAAATTACATTCCCTTTTAAAAGAACACAATTTCCTATTCGTCCTTGTTTTGCAATGACAATAAATAAAGCTCAAGGTCAAACACTAGATTATGTTGGACTATATCTTCCAAAACCTGTATTTTCTCATGGTCAACTTTATGTTGCATTATCTAGAGCAAAAACAAGTAAATGTATTAGAGCATTAATTATACCACACGAGAAATTAAAAAATCATTTAAGATGTACAAAGAATGTAGTTTATACAGAAATATTAGCAATTGTGCATTCATAGTGTTTTTTTATTATTATGCTTCATTTGTTTATTACAGGGTTTGTACTTTATACACGACAATTACAACTCTATTCATGAAGTATATTCCACGCGGCCTTTGAAGAACACTTCTACAAAGCTTTCAAATTAATGATAGTGCAGTGAATAAATGGTCAGTTTGCTCTTAGACCTCTATTGATGAAGAATATTCTACGCGGACTTTGAAGAAGACATCTACAAAGCTTTGAAATTATTGATAGTGCAGTGAATAAATGGCCAGTCTGTGCAAATATATTGCGCAATAGTTATGTACATTTTGTAATAGGATGGACTCATAATCCAACGTAGAAAAACTCAACATTTGATGTAGATTAATTTTCATTTTTTTAGATAACCATGTGTTGTTTTATTCTACAAATATTATGGTACAAATGGTGCAGATTTATCAATGATTATTGCTCAAATATTTTCCATTTGCTTTACTTTCAGGAACTATATTCTCACATTTTGTTTTATGAATTTACTTTAAATTTACATTATGAATAATTTATTAAAAAAATAGTAGTATATTTATGTTAACTTAGCATCAATTTTTTACCATTTATTCTTAACTAAGTGAAACAACTTTTATCAATTGTATTTTTGTTTTGCTCATATTCAATCCTATGTATGCATATATTAGTATCATAGATGTACTAATATTATATAACATGCTCATTTAGATAAGGAGTTCATGGAATATTATTATTATCAAATATTTTTTCCCTTTTTTATTAATGCAATTTCTAATGATCACTATATATTGAATCTTTAAAAGCTATGTCAGCTTGTGTCAAATACTATTTTGTAGTTGATATAGCTACAAAGTGTATTTGCTCGCCAGCATAATTACATCAACCAAATTGATATAAAATACATTATATTCATTCAAGTTGAGTTTTTGAAGTTACAAAATAAATTCATTTTCATTGATTAATTTAACAAACTTAATCAAGTTTCTAAGAATTTTGTATTGGTCGAGTTACTTGAGTAAATGGGAAAAAAAAAATAATGAACAAAAATTTGAAGTAAAAAAATCTAAATATACAATCTAAGAAATTTATACTTAATTTGCCAATTAATGAGTTTGTCTGAGTTACTTTACAAAATAAATAGTTATTCATAATATAAAATTTTCTTCGTATGTAATATGATTTTATTTAATTCTATATTTAAATGAATGCAAATCAACACCTGTAATTAAAAAATATCTAAGTTTACTTTATTTCTTATTTTTAGGGAATTGGGACAAATTGATACAAGAAACTGTGCATTACTACGTAGCATACTCCTACATGTAATCATACCTCTAATAAAGACAACTAAATAATTACATCACAAATGTACACATATGTTTTATTTTACACATGTCAACATAATCTTTATTCTACTCATCCTCACCATACACGTATGAAAAATCTATATACACAAACATATACAAATATCCCCGAATTGGGCTTCAGATCCTCATCCCCGAATCAGGGTTTATATCCTTATCCCCGATTGCTACGTGGCTTGCCACGCAACAATTAATAAATGCTGGGCCTCATCCCCTCCCCAATTAATTCAAACAAGTATTGCCCATTACCCATCACTCACCTCACCCCCAATTTTTAATATAAGCACCTCTTGTACAAATTTTTAATATGGTTAATTACATTAATAATCTCCATTCTTTCATATTTGTAACAATTTCATCCCCAATCTTTTTGTTAGTAGATATCATCTCCATTCTTCCACTTATACTCACAGATATCCCCCAAATCAGTATTTTTCACTATTCTAACAATTCTTGTACAATTTTACCCCTTGACTTAAATAAATTAAAATAATAAAAAAATACAATAAAAACATTGCAATTGGACCCTTTAACTTTTCAAAAGTACAAATAAATCCTAAATTATTTTATTTCATTTAAGTCACTGGAGAAGAATTTTCTGGATTGTCGGGTACCCCAAAATTATTAATATAAAGCCCACCCCATCATAGATTTCCTTGCTTATTGTTTTATTATTGTTTGATCCATTTATTTCATAACGTTTAATAATTCAATCTTTTAGCTTAGAAAATATTAGCCTCGAATCCACAGAATAATGATACACGCTTCAACTCTCATCACAAATGTATTACTTCTAATGTAGTAGTAATTACTTATTTTTGTGTGTAAATTATTAGTTGAAGCAAATTTAAGATTCACGCTTTAACCCTCAATTATTTATTTATTTATTTATTTTTAAATTTTGAGCTAATATTTTGTTAATTACTATACAAAATTACTCAAATATAAACTAACTAATTACACTCATTATAATATTAATAAACAAATTTAACTCAATAATAATTTTTAAATATTATATTTATTTAAATAATATACAATGAGTATAATAATAAAAATTTATTTATTTTAATTTCATAAATTTACCTATATTAATAATTTGGAAGGGAGTGGAGGTACTGAAATAAAATTTTGGGATGCTTATATTAATAATTTGGGGGGTTAAAATCTATTATCGGTAGGGTGGGTGCTTGTTTTGAATTAATTGGGGTGGGGCGGGATGGGGAGTGGGGTGTTAGAGCATCATTATTGGGGCCCCCATCATTTATTAATTGCTGTGTGACAAGCCACGCAGCAATCGGGGCTGACGATCTAAACCCCCATTCGGGGAACAGATCCTCACTCTTCAAATAATAGATACTATAGATATATACATTCCCTCTGATTACAAAATAAACACAAAAATATTCTATATTTACATTTTTGCTCAAGTCTTTAATTGTCAATCTTCTCATACTCGGCTTTAAGATTTGAAATAGAAGTACGTACTATATTCAAACACATACTCTTACAATTCACTATTAGCATAAATATCATTTCATTTTGAAAACCTATTTACACTCTTTAATTTACATTCTAATTTTTTTATAGGATCAAACGATGGAGAGACAATACAAGTTAATACCAAATATTTATCCCACCGATACAAACTAGACATCCAAAATTATTGTTGTGAAAAAATCATTTCCAAGAACAGCTCAGTGAAGCCCAACAAAATACCAGAATATGGTCTTTATGGATCCAGATGTATATTACTTCAATCCATTATTTATGTTTATTGATTTATTTAATTTGAGACACATAATATATTTACGAATTTTTTTTTTCACTAATATGTTACAACTTTAAATTGTCTTTGCTCATACTAAATAATAATATCCAGCCAAAACTGTATATATGTTTTTTACAAAATAACTAATTTCAATGCATGGTATTATATAGAAAAATAAAGTCCATACAACTATCTATGATGCCAACATCCTAGCATACCAAGACAAGTTACTCCTTGGCAAAACCTACCTTGACTCAAATGCAAATGTCAAGTTTCCGAAGCCTGAGTATTAAGCTTCTATGGGCGACATACATTGGACGATATCTAATCGAACAAGAGTTGAGGAAATTGATGAATACCACAGTGCTTTGATATCTTCTACATACAATTTTGTTCCTTTCAACAAATTGGAACCCTACATGGACTCAAAATCTGATATCAGTATTTGTTCCTATTTTACAAAATATAAATTGTTTTATTTCTATTTATTTAAATTATTATATTTACACATTTTAGATGTCCACACTAGACATTTTATTCATAACATATTTTAGTAGTAGCAATTTGTTATTTTTTGCCTTTAGGTATCATTGGAGTTGCAATCGAAGTGAAACCTAAAAGAGTGGTTCAAACTAGGTTTGAAACACAGAAGTGTATTCAATATATAGTTCTCATTGACATGAGGTTTGTATATACATAGCTATATTATTTTAAAATATAAATACATATTCCAATAATTACATTATTATTAAATAAATTCATATACTATTTTCTCACATATTTTCTTTGTTTCTATACTAGCTTCAACACTGTGTTACTAACCATGTGGGATAATTTTGTGGAGAAAGAATGCCGTTTCATTGCTGATAACTTAAGGAAGAAACAAATCATTATTGGAAACCATCTGAAAGTAACATCTTTTAGTGGTACTATGTTATCTTTAATTTTTTTACTCATCAATGGAATATTAGGACATTTATAGGCAATATTAGCTCTTTCAATGAATATATCTATATATTTATTTCATGCAGAGGCCTTTCAATTTCAACAAAGGCAAATAGCATCTTCTCCTTCAATGCTCATTTGGAACAAGTGGTTCAGCTAACATCTTGGTAACAATTTATTTATTCATTATCTTATATTCAATCTCTAACTGGTATATATGTGTGTGTGTGTGTGTGTGTGTGTGTGTGTGTGTGTGTGTGTGTGTGTGTGTGTGTAAATTGCTAATATTTTTACACATTGTGCAAGGGTTGAAACAAATTGTGACAAATTAGATGAAATGATCTTGACAAAGATCTATCCATCCTCAACAACAAAGGATATTTCGACACCAAACATGAACAACATCACAGAGATTCAACATATTCCACAGCTGTTATCTGGAGTAAGGCTAATCCTAATTAACATAACATATAGAAAAATGCATTCCATTATTTCAAAATATTTATACAAATTTGTCTTCAAAAATAACTAACAGGGCAGGGATATTTCTGGGTTTACGCACGTGCTTGTGTGAGAGTATTTAAACAAGCATTTTGGTACATGTCTTGCAATACCTGCCACAAAATATCAAGCGCTGATTTCAATGAGACATACGAATGTGTCTTCTGCAAATTTCCCCATGCAGTTGCAGTACCACGGTATAACATGGTTCACAAATTAGTTATTATTTACAATTATTTACACGTGCAACATTTTTAACTTCTTTTATATGTTAGGGTACGCGTATATGTGGAACTAGAGGACTCGACAGGCTCGTTATCTGGGACTATGATTGGAGAAACAGCGGAGACATTCGTACAGTACACAGGCAAACAACTGATGGATAGTGGATCAGAAGTATTGGAGAAAATCAGAATCACGTTGGAGGAAGACCAATTCTTTTACATTAAAGGGATGAAGAAAAATGTCTCCGAAGTTGAATGCAAATATGACATTATCTTCCTCAACAAACCAGTTTCTTCCACTTCGACCACTTCTACAAGTACAAGATCAAAAACCGACAAAGGGAAAGACATATCGTACACCACTGAAACACTAATGCCTCTTCATGGACAAACATTTCCAAGTGCAGTGAAACAGCTTAATTTTCCTTCTTCACCCCTATCTAAATCCAAAAAAAGAAAAATTGAAGAACATCCAATCTCATCCGACAATGTAGCCAACCCATAGAAATTGGCTACGTCAAGAACAGATGGACATTCACGGGTTTCAAAAGACAAAGACATACTTTGAAAATTAATGATATCCGTTTACGCGTTGCTACCTTTTTTCATTTTGAGGAATGAATGTTAGGTTTTTTAAGTAATATTAAAAGGTTTTTGTCATGTATAGATATTAGCATTTTTTAATGCAATGCAATGATGTAAATTATATTTAACGAATCTATATAATGTATTTTTTATGTAATTTTATTTTTACTATTGAATTAATATTATTGGATACGTATATTTAATAATAACAATAAACATAATACTAAAAATATTTTTTTTACCTAAATTAATATATAACATATTTTTCTTATGAAAATAATAAAATCCATACAATATAACAAGCACAAACCCAAAAAAAACTATAAATATACAGAGTATGTTAAAAAATCTTAAACTTTTTATGCAACAATTAGTAGCTTATCAAGAGTATGTTAAAAAATCTTAAACTTTTTATGCAACAATTAGTAGCTTATCAAGTATTTGTGAAAATAAATTGTACTATATATCAACAAAAATATATATATATATATATATATATATATATATATATATATATATATATATATATATATATATATATATATATATATAATCTAAATAACTTTATTGCGTAATCGATTTAAGTTCATTGACTAACTTGACTACAATACCAATTGCTGAAAAATAAAATTTCATACATAATATAAATGAAACATTTATTGTAATAAAAATTTAGTGTAATATTTAGAATAATAATAATAATATAGTGTAATAAAAATTTATTATAATATTATACCAATTTATTATTTTACTTTTATTCATTTTATTACAATAATAAAATTTCACTATAATTAATAGCTACAATAAACTTTAATATCAATTTATTATAATATCAATTTATTAAACGTAAAAAATTATTTTCTCTTCTTTAGTTAGTAGCATATAATTGATCAAGCAAGTCGTCAATCTCCCTTTTAGGTTTGTCGAGTTACTTGATAAAGTAAGCAATTGCATAAAAAATTTTATTCTACCATATATTATAACATATAATAATAAAATATATAGCATACAAATTTATTATACATTGTATTAAACTATTAAAATATATAATATTATATTCTATTTCATCAATTATTATAACATAGTGTAATAGAAATATATTATAAAAATGATATCAATTTTATTACAATCATAACTTTTTACTATAATTAGCAATGATGATAAAAATGTAATATCAATTTGGTATAATTATATTTTATTATAAAAGAAATACTTGTTTTTTTACAATTTCTGATTTGAGTCATATAATTGATCGACTAACTAGCAATCACAAATTTTAATTTATTGAGTCACTTGAAAAAGTGATGATATGCATATTTTTTTTTGATTTTTTATTAATATTTATTAAATATAATTTTTCTGTTGTCATATAATTGATCGTTCAACTCGGCAATCTCACGTTTGAGTTTGTCGAGTTACTTGATAAAGTAAGCACATGCATAATTTTTTTATTCTATTATTTATTATAAAATATTATAGTAAAATATATAATATATAAAATTGTTATATATTATATTAAATAAATAAAATATATTATATTTTATTTTATCAAGCATTTTAACAAAATGTAACAATAATTTATTCTAATAATTATATCAGTTTATTATAATAATTATAACAGTTTAATTACAATAATCAATTTTATAATAATTAATAATCATTATAAAAGGTAATATTAAATTATTATAATATAAATTTTTTATAAATACACCTTTTTTTTTAATTTGTGATTTGTATTGCATTATTCATCGAGTAAATTTGCAAACTCAAGTTTGAGTTTGTCGAGTTACTTGAGAAAGTACTAATTTGCATAATTGAAACGTCTTTTGTTTTTTTGTTTATCTGTATTATTTCTTAAATTTACTTTTTGTGTATTTGTTATTCGTATATTATTTTTCGAGCAACTTCGTAATCTAGAATTTGGGTATATCGAGTTACTTAATAAAAAAAGCACATACATAATTTTTTTGCCTATTATTTATTATATCATAATATAATATAATATATATAATATTAAGTAAATGTATATTATATTAAATTATTAAAATATAGTATATTTTATTACCAACAAATTCAATTTACAAAATATTTTACATTAAAAAATCAGAAATAAAATAACATATGCATATGTTCAGTTTCTCAAATAACTCGACAAACTCAAAATTCAGATTCCCATTAGATATATCCCAAAAACCACAAATTCAGAGATCAATTTTTCTTTATGATTAAAAGGGGTTACAATAGATTGATATTATAATAAATGGCTATAATTATCATAAATAGTTAATCATGAAACTTATACTTAATTATTTTGATCAACTCTGATACGATATTTAATTACCTTATCTAAAATCTTAAATTAATACAAAAAAAAAAAAGCATTTAGTTGTTAAAATTATTTTCAATTAATTTTATATAATTACATTGCTTTACGATTACTGTAATCACAATCATTTAAATCTTATTCTTATTTCTCTTCATGCTAATTTAAAGTTTATTTTGAATTATTTCTTTAATCCAAATTGCCGCTTCCAATACCAACACATCAAATTTGTTGGGTTACTTTATAAAGTAAGCAAAGGCATAATTTATTTTATTCTATCATTTATTATAGTATGAATTAGTTATAATATCAATTTATAATGAATAAACTTTTGATTTTTTTGTTTTTGTTTTGGGGTATGTTATTCATCGAATACGTCGGCAATCTCATGTTTGCGTGTGTCGAACTACTTGAGAAACTGATCATATGCATATGTGTTTTTTGGTTTTATTTTCCTTATATTATTTGTACCTTCGATTTTTTGCTCTTCTTTTTTCGTATCTAATTGATAAAGTAAGCATATCAATACGTTTTTTTTATTCTATCATTTATTATAACATATTATAGTAAAATATATAATATATAAATTTGTTATATATTATATTACATCAATTAAGTATATTTTATTTTATTTTATCAATCATTATAACAAAGTGTAATAAAAATTTACTATAATCATTATATGAATTTATTATAATAATTATATCAGTTTTATTTAAAATAATCAATTTTATTATAATTACTAATTATAATAAAACTTAATATCAAATTATTATAATATCAATTTACTATATATACATATTTTGTTTTCCCGTTTTATGATTTGTGCTTTTGTGTCCCATTGTTCATCGAGTAACTCGACAAACTCAACTTTGAGTTTTTCGAGTTACTCGAGTAAGTGATGAATTGCATATTTTTCATTTTTTTTTGTTTTCTTTTTTATTTAAATTATTTAGTACATTTAATTTTTTTGTATTTGTATTTTGTCATGTTATTTTTCGAGCAACTCGTCAATCTCAAATTTGAATTTGTCGAGTTACTTGATAAATTAAACACATACATAATTTTTTTTAACCTATCATTTATTATAACATAGTAAAGTAAAATATATATCATATAAATATAATATATATCATATTGAATTAATAAAATATATTTTATTTTATTTTATTTTAGCAATTACTATAACATAATATAATAAAAAATTATTATAATAAATTTATAGCACAATAAAATTGATACCGTAGTAAAATATTATTAATCAATTATTACTTTATTATAATAATTAAATGATTATAATCAATTTATTATAACAAATTGATATTATATAAATTTTATTATAAGTTATTATAAAATTTATTAAATATTTTTTTATAATTTTTTTAATTAATATTAATATAAATTCTTTTATAAATAATATTATAATTAGTAATTATAAATAAAAAATAATTTTCATAAAATAATTTGATATAATTATTCTGATAAATAAATATAATTATTATAACACATTTTTATTACACTGTGTTTTCATTATTGATAAAATTAAATGTGATATATTATAATAATTTAAAATAATATATAATTATTTTATATAATAGCTATTTTATTATAATATATTATATTAAATGATAGAATATAAAAATTTACACATCTACTTACGTTATAAAGTAACTCGACAAACTCAAAATTGATCTTGCCGAGTTGCTCGATTAATTCGATAATAAAAAAAAATACAAAAAAAATTTAATTAAATAGCTAATATAAATCAATAATGAAAACCAAAATAAAAAATGCTAAATCCATATATTCACTTTGTCGAGTAACTCGACAAACTCAAAATCGAGCTGCCCGAGTTACTCGACAAGTTGTATGCAAAAAACAAATACCAACAAATTCAATTTACGCAATAATATAACTACAAAAAAATTACATAAATGTATATACTCACTTTCTCAATTAACTCGGGAAACTCAAAATCGAGATTGCTGAGTTACTCGATCAAATATATATCAAAACCACAAACTCAAAACTAGAAATTCTTATTAATAACCTAATAGAAACCATACAAAATTCTAATGAATAACCAAGAAAAATTACAAAATCAAAATACATACAATTTTTTAAATTTTTATTTCACTTTGACAATATGAGTTATCAATTAAGCACATATATAAATAATTTTTGATTTTTTTATTTGCGATTTGTGGCATGTTATTCATCAAGTAACTCAGCAATTTTAAGTTTTAATTTGTCAACTTACTACAGAAATTGATATTGTACAAAATTTTTTTTTTTTGGTTTATTATAACAAATTGATATTATATAAATAGTAGCATAATTTTTAATAACATTTAGTATAATTTTATTTATACATTTTGTTATAAATATTATTGTAAATTATTTTATAAATAATATTATAATTATTAAGTATAAAAATATTACATTTTCATAATATAAATTGCTAATATTATAATAATAAATACATATATATTTTTATAACACATTACAATTACACTGTTTTTACATAATGAATAAAATTATACATGATATATTATAATAATTTAACATAATATCTAATTATTTAATATCATATATATTTTATTCTAATATATTATAGTAGATTATAGAACATAAAAAATATACTCTTCTGCTTACTATAATATATTATAATAAATAATAGAATAAAAAATATTTTGCATGTGTTTACTTTGTCAAGTAACTCGACAAATTAAACTCAAAAATGAGATTGCCGAGTTGCTCGATTAGTTAAATCCCAAAACCAAATACGAAATATATTTGATGATTATAATAATAACCATGCAACACAATAATTAATAACCCAGAAAATTAAATATTTCAAAATAAATATATTAACATATATTTAAGAAATCAACCATTTTTAATTGAATTCAACACAAATAAAAATACCAAAATAACATATTTCATAGGTAATTAGTAAACTAACTCGACAAACTCAGAATGTAATTTGTCAATTTACTCAATTACCTACGTGCTAAGTAGATCAAATTTATATATATAGAAATTTTGTTTATTAAAATCGAGAAAAATATAAAATTTAATATGCACAAACACAAAAATATTTAAAATATCATTCCATATAAAACATATACAAACATTTTTATGAATAAATTAACACAATTATTTACAATAGTTGTAAATAATTTGTACTAAATAAGATCACAAATTAGGTATTCCACTTATTTAACAAACTCCGATTATCGCTTTTCATATGGTAATTAAATTACTAAAAAAACTTTTTACATTTCGACGCAACATAGTATTTTTCTACAAAATTATTAGTATCACTTGCATTTTTTGTATACAAACTACAAAAACTAATAAATAGTATAAAATTAGTAATAAATAAAATTGATCACGCAAGACATGATCAAGTGTTATTACAAAAAAAAATTTACTAATTAATATAAGAATTATTTTATATTAACATATATTTAACATATCATGATTTTTTAATTGAATTAAACACAAATCAAAAACCAAAACAATATTTTACAATTAATTACTCAAGTAACTTGACAAACTCAAAATAGAATTTGTCGAGTTACTCGATTACCTACATGCTAAATACATTAAATTTATATCTATAGAAATTTTTTATTTAGAATAAAGAAAAACCTAAAATATAATATACACAAATCCACAAAATATCAAATATATTAAAACAGTTTTTAAAATAAATTAACACATTTATTTACAATATTTGTAAATAAATTGTACTAAATAAAATCTCAAATTAGTTATTCAATTTATTTGACAAACTCGAAACTCCAATTATCATATTTCAGATAATATTTAAATTACTAAAAAAAAAATTATATTTTGAAACAACAAATTGAAAATGTTAGTGATTATCAAAGTTGGTCCCCATATATATCAAAATTGTGGCATGTTATTAATCGAATAACTCGGCATTCTGAAATTTGAGTTTGTCGAGTTATATGAGAAAGTAATCATATGGAAATATTGTTTTTTTATTTTTATTTTTATATATATTATTTGTTAAAGTTAATTTTTCGTATTTGTTTTTGGCATCTAATTGATCGAGCAACTCGGCAATCTCAATTTTGAGCTTGTCAAGTTACTTCATAAAGTAACCACATGCAAAAAAAAAATTTATTCTATAATTTATTATAACATATTATAGTAAAATATATATTATATAAAATTCTTATATATTATATTAAATCATTCAAATATATTATATTTTATTTTATCAATAATTATAACAAAGTGTAATAAAACTTTATTATGATAATTATATCAATTTATTACAATAATCAATTTGTATTATAATTAATAATTATACTAAAATTTAATATCAATTTAGTATAGATAAAAATTTTGTTTTTTTAGTTTGTGATTTGTAGCATATTATTCATCGAGTAACTCGGCAATCTTAAATATGAGTTTGTCGAGTTACTGGACAAAATGATCATTTGCATATTTTGAAATTTTTTTGTAGTAACTCGGCAATCTCAAATATGAGTTTGTCAAGTTACTTGACAAAATGATCATTTGCATATTTTTAAATTTTTGATTTATTTATTTATTTATATTATTTTTTAAATTTACTTTAAATTTTCATATAGACTTTTTTTTTTATATACTCGAGCTTCTACACCATTATGACTTTGTCTACATAATTTTTTTTTCTAAATGTTTAATTTCGGTTAATATCTTTGTCAACAACACACACACCCTACAAGTAAAATATTCTAAAACCTAATTTTAACATTTATTTATTTTCTTTTATTCATTTTTTTTTTCAACTTTGGTAACATAAACATTTTTATTTATTTATTTACTAAATTTTTTCCCTTTTATCTTATAACCAAATTGTTTACTGTGACAAACTCAAACTTGAGATCACCAAGTTACTCGATCTAATATATACGAGAAACAAATAATAGGAAAATTTAATTTAAAAATAATATACATCAAAAATAAAAACAAATAATACAATTTTTATGCATATGCTCACTTTCTCGAGTAACTCGACCAACTAAAAAATGAGTTTGTCGAGTTAATCGATCAAATATATGCCAACAAACCACAAACTAAAATATAAAATTTTCCTTTTTTCGCCCCCATGTCGCCAAACTTTGTATGCAATAATTAGAAAATTATTCACTCTTTTTCAAAAGTAACTATATTAAATAAAAGCATAAACATATATTATAAATAGTTAGTTTTCTTCAATAGAAAAACCTAAGTTAATCCAGTCACTTTACTCAACAACAAATCGCAAAAACTTAAATTCCAAAATAATTTCAATTAAACAATAAATAAATAAATAAATAATTTTATAAAACCTTTTTTAATTAAACTAAACACAAATATAAAAAACAAAAAAAAATTTAATAGTTAATTAGTCAACTAACACGACAAACTGAAAATGGAGTTTGTCGAGTTACTCGATTACATACATGCTAAATATGTCATATTTATATATATATATATATATATATATATATACATATAATTTTTTTTATTAGAATCAAGAAAAATATAAAATATCGTATTTCACTTATTTACAGTACTTGTAAATAAATTGTACTAAATAAGATCACAAATTAAGTATTCAACTTATTTGACAGACTCCGATTATCTTATTTCAAAAGATAATTAAATTACTACAAATTTTTTTACATTTTGACGCAACAAAGCAAAAACACTTTCAATTTTTTCTACACAATTATTAGTAAAAAATAATTTAATTCTTTACTTTACATTGTTTTATAGTAAAATAGAAATTTTTTTATGCAAACTATAGAGACTAATAAATAGTATACATTTATTAAAAAAACAACGTATACGTCGAATTCAATCATTTTTACCTTTCAAATTTTATTTCCCATTCAAATAATATTTTCAACTTACAATTTTTTGCTACAACTATGACGAACGTGCAACGCACGGACCTAAAACTAAAACATGCTGAGGCCAGCAAACAAGTAAAAACTAAGGCTTATAAACCATGCTAAATTTCTCAAGTAACTCGACAAACTCAAAATTAAGATTCCCAAGTTTATCCATCAAATATATGCGAAAATCAAATACAATAAACTTACATTTAAAAATAATATTAATCAAATAAACAAAAACAAAATTTATACATATGCTCACTTTCTCGAGTAACTCGACAAAATCAAAATTGAGATTGCCGAGTTACTCGGTAAAATGTATATAAAAAACCACAAACTCAAATATAAATTTTTTTATTTATTCGAATAATACAACCATAAAATATAATAATCAACAACCCAAAAAATAAAAAAAAAAATTCAAATTATATACATAAATGCTTAAACTTTTTTGTATGCATTTTTAACTTTACATTGTTTTATAATCAAATGGATTTTTTGTATACATACTGCACAAACTACAAAATAGTATAAATTTAATAATAAAGAAAATTGATCGAGCAACACACGATCAACCATTGTTAAAAAAAAAAAAAAAAATTCGTACTTAATATTACAATTATTTTATATTAACATATATTTAAGAAGTCAACAATTTTTAATTGAAATAAACACAAATCAAAAAAAAAAAAAATATTTCATAGTTAATTAGTCAATTCACTCGACATAATGAAAATGAGATTTGTCGAGTTACTCAATTACCTACATGACAAATAGGTCAAATTTATATATATAGAAATTCTTTTATTAGAACCAAGAAAAAATAAAATATAACCCACAAAATTCAAATAATATCATTCCATATAAAATATATAAAAATATTTTTATGCATAGATTAACACAATTAATTTACATAGTACTAAATTAGATCACAGGTTAGGTATTCCACTTATTTGACAAACTCCAATTATCATATTTCAAATGATAATTATATTACTAACAAAAAATGTTACATTTTGACGCAACAAAGTAAAAACAATTTCAATGTTTTTATACAAAATTATTACTAAAAAAAAAAAAAAAATTAGCTCTACATTTTTTTTTTTATTCGAAGCACCAGCACAGTCCCAATATGGTTTTTAGGCCTCTACCAGGATAGGCTGGTGGGGGTTTGGATGCCCCTACCACTGTATTTATATAAAAATGGTAGTACACAGGAGGGGGATATGAACCTGACCTCCAAGCATACAACGAATGAAAAAATTTCTCAAACTACAGCAAATAAAGAGATAATACTTCCGGTGCATAATTCTGAAAAGCAAAAGCAAAAGCAAATGAAAACCAAAATAACAAAAAAAAACTAAAGACCTCTAACTGATGGAAGACCATATCTGTCAGTCTGAAGTAGTCCACGCGAACGACGAGGCAAGTCTGAAGATCCATACTCCTGATAATGTCGTTGGTCCCAGCCCTCAGAAGCTAAAGAGTCAGCGACCTGGTTTCCTTCTCGAAAAATATGGGAAATTGTGTCTCGATCGAATGAAAGAAGATGTCGGATGCGTCTGAGTATTGACTGAATGACCCACGGCCCCCCACCACGTGAAATGCAATGAACAGCGAGTGTAGAGTCAGTCTCAATCCATAAGTCCACAAGACCCATCCGTCGGGCAAGCTCAATGCCCTGTAAAATGGCTCTCAACTCTGCCTCCAAAATAAGTATGTCTCCGTAGCCGGTAGAGAAGGCCCTGATACAACGCCCAGTGTGATCTCTGATAACACCCCCGCCACTCGCAAATCCATCCCTGACGCATCCATCAGTATTGATCTTGGTAGATCCAGCCAATGGGGCACGCCAATAAACCAAAGTAGGGGGGCTGGGGGTAGGAGAAGTAAGAGTAAAACCAAAATGTGGGGCAAGGTCAAGGTCCCCACGCCAATGCACAAATCGAAAGAGTCTTCCCATATGCAGTAAAGAAATAGTGTGATAGACCTGCCAGATGATACGATTGGGCTCCATGCCAATCCTACGATGCTTCGCATCATTCCTAGCTGTCCAAATGTACCGAAAGACCAGCAAATGGATGATAGTGCGAATATGGCCACTCCTGACAAACTGGCCTGAGAATCTCCAAGTTTGAAATCTATGCTGTAGCATCTCTCCAACCCTGAGGGGAATGCCAAAAATAGCCGAGAAGTGCTGCCATACCTGGTGAGCCACAGGGCTATCAATAAAGACATGCTGGATGGTCTCAATCTCTGAACAGCACTGACACCTTGATGCCATGTGGGCCCGAATCCTCCTCTGAATAATCACATCCACTGGCACTAAACCCTGCCATAATCGCCAACAAAAGAAAGAGATAGTCTGCGGGATGATCGGGCTCCAAATCATGCGACAAAAGGCCTGAAGAGTACTCCCAGTGCGAACAAGCTGCCATGCCGACTTGGTAGAAAACCTACCATCTGGGGTGTCTTTCCACATAGGTCTATCAAGAACATCGGGACAAAGGGGTAGACTTCCAACCTGGATTGCAATATCATGTGGAAGGACCAACAAGAGTCTATCGATATCCCATCCAGTATCATCAAAAAACTCAACTACCTGGACGGAGGTATGCTCCCTATGAGGAAACATTTGAGCTAAAGTCATGTCACCCATCCAACAGTCGTGCCAAAAGAATATGCGCCCATGACCCAACTGCCACGCGATGTGGGGCTCCGTTGTGAGTCCCACCCCCTTTAGCCTCCTCCAAACCGCAGAAGCAGAATGTGGTATGGGTGCTAGAAGGGGATGGGTGCCCCTGCAATACTTGCCCAGTAAAAACTGAGCCTAAAGCGACTGCTGTGATCTGAATAACCACCAGAGCTTCAAAGAGAAAGCATGGACCATGTCCTCTAATCTTCTGAAGCCCAAACCACCCTCATTAGTAGGAAGGCAAATATCCTTCCATCTCTTCCAATGCATACGGTGAGACTGATCCTTAGAGTCCCACAAGAATCTAGCAAATGTACTCTCTAACTTCTTCAACACTGTTTTGGGAGGCTGCATAATCTGAAGAAGATAGAGAGGCAAGGAAGAAAGGACAGACCTCAGTAAAGTAATCCTGCCACCAGAAGATAGCAGCCTAAAGGCCCATCCAGAGATCTTGCTCTTGACCTTTTGAAATAGATCATCATATAAGAAGGTCTTTCGAGAATTAGCTCTACATTGTTTTATAGCAAAATTGAATTTTTTTATGCAAATTACAAAGACTAATAAAAAGTATACATTTTCAAAAAAAAAATAAACATGATCTGGTAAGACACGATGAAGAATTATTACGAAATTGTTTTTACTAATTAATATAATAATAAATTTATATTAACATGTATTTAAGAAGTCAACATTTTTTTACTGAATTAACCACAAATCAAAAATAAAAAAATACCATACTTAATTAATCAAATAATTCGACAAAGTCATAATGGAGTTTGTCGAGTTACTCGATCGACTATGTGCTAAATAGGTCAAATTTATATATACTGATAACTACACGAAGTTACTATTATATAGCCCTGAGATTATGGATTAGATAGACTATGATTGTAATTTTAATCGTATTTGAAAATTAGAAACAAACATATAGCCATTTTGTAATTTTTTTCATAATTTAACAGAGAGTTCTCCTTCAAAACATGTGGCAATCAATTGCGAAAAAATTATGCAATACAAACTTTACGAAAATAAATAATTGCTACATTCTTTGACAAAGTATAAAACAAACACAACCAACTATAAATCATATACAATCAAATTCCATTAGAATAATACTATGCGTTTACAATATAAATTTACTTACAACATAGCAAATTTAAAATCCATTAATTCATTCCAAAATAATCATCATAGTCACATTCTTCAACAACACATTGTATTTTCAAATTTTTTATTCAAAGTCTAAATGAACAAACATTAACTCTATTCATTTTGTTCATTCGGGAAGAAAAAAAATTCGTTGTGAAAGAAGTCTAACAAAAGTTTTCCCCTGTACAGATTGCTTTTCTCCTCTACAACTGCATCAATAGGTATTCCAGCTACAAGACACTCGACATATTTTATAACAAATAATCTGCTATCACTGCAAATATCATTAAAAACGTTATAAGTGTACATAAATATCATTAGAATTAAAAAAAAATTATTTCACTTCTTTACCTATATCGTTGAAGCTGCGGTATATCAAATTGTTTTTTCCTCGAATATTGAAGAGGCTGACGTTTCTTTTTCCCCAAATCTATTCTATCACAAGCCACATACTTCTCAATTATCTCAAGAATTATATTTATACAAGGAACAACATGGGGATATATGTCTGCTTCCTTATAAAATAGCTGATTATTATCATAAACTGTTAGCTTCCAACCTTTTACATCAACATGGAAAAGGACCCAATACTTATTGTCCAACATATAGGGCCACAATATATGATTACAATCACTACATCTTCTACCAAAATTTTTAGGAATATAGCCAGATGCGTATTGTTCCATATAAACATCGTCATCAACCGAAGCATTGCGCTGAACTTTTCCTTTAGGATCCACCATTTTATACCCACTATTTCGAATAAGTAATTCAAATCCAGTGTCTAAAACTGCATATCTCAGTGAAAATATATCTGAGAAATTTGCTGATCTTTTTCTAATTAAAAACAATGCATTATCCATATCTTATTCAAAAAATAAACACAAAGTATAACAGTATAAGCCTTCTACCAAACTATAGATATCATAAGTCAAACAATATAAATATGATATACCTCAGCCACCAATGAATAATTAGGATTGCCAATATCTTGTAGTCTTCATTTAGTGAATTTAATGCCACAACCACCACCACGCAATCTCACAACATCCCTATAAGATTAAAAACAATTATACATAGCATAAATACACAATATACATAAACAAAAAATTCTTTAGACAATTTATAACTTACTGTTCCTTCGCCTGACTCATCCAGCTAAAAAAGTCATTTTTTCTTTTCTCATCAATATCACACAATACTGGAATAACTATAGAACTCAATGGCAACGTTGCACTTTCATGCATGCCTTCATCTTCATCACCTAACCTTACATTAATAGGAGCTACTTCACGTTTCGTTTCATCAACACCTACACTTGTGTATTTATTTACTGCTATCCCCTCAAACATTCCCTGTATCTATTCAACATATCTATGCATATCTTTATGCACATCATCGCATAACCTGCCAAACAAACCACTTTGTTCTGCTTCAAATGATGTCAATTTCGTATCTATATGTCGCTGCATTTCTTTGTACTTTTCATCTACATATTTCTTGCTACTACTAGATATATTTGACTCAAGCTGATCAAACCGCTGACTCAAATCATCTCTTGTACTTCCCAATTTTTCATCCATGTATGAACGTTGCTCATCTACCATACTACCTAATTGATTATCAAAGTAAGCTCGTTGTTCATCTCTCATGCTACCTAATTGAATATGAAAACATGCTTGTTGCTCATCTCTCATGCTACAAATTTTATCATCAATATAGCCTCGTTGTTCATCAAACAATGAACTCAAATTGTCATTCGTAGCATATTCATCATAATGTTCATGCTCATAACCTTGATGTTCTTCAGGGATGTTTTCCTCATGGAATGGCATATTTGTTGCTTCTGCATAATCCATATGGGGAATATTTCCTACAGACCAGTTATCCATAGGATATTCATTACATATATACGGCAACCAGTTATTATAATCATCAACATTCTCATAATCTTCTTCCACAACTTGTTCAACCATAGCTTCTTCTTCAGCCTGTTCCATTTCTTCCCCAATTTGATTAAATTCTTGCCCCCCCATACATAAATTGGTTAACAACAGCATCAACACGTGCATATCCTAAATCTTCTAATTCCACCATTGTATACAAATATGGTTGTTCTGCTTTTTCTTCAGTAGGTTTAAGTATTGGCAAAATCACCATCTAAGACACAAAACAAGGTTTTAACAACACTTAAATAAATATAAAACATTTTTTCTAAATAATTGAAATTGTGTTCCCAAACCTCTATAGAGCTTAAGAAAACATCTTTCTACACGATGCTGTGCATCCCACTTCAAAATACGATGAAACGTATTGTGCAATCTCTCAGCAAATCTTTCACCTAATTCAGAACATGCCTCACAAATCCATATCTACAAATAATAAAATTTAAAATCAAACAAACTACATAACATGTTCATATTACATAAAATATTTTTTTTTACATATTATAATTATTCACCTGAAATAGAAGAGGACAACCATATATGGTGTACTGTACAATCCCACAACCTTGATTAATTGACTTCGATGCACGGCGCTCCCAAGAAATCGATGAAGAACGAATCAATGTAAGAAAAGAATATCGCCCCCATGGATATTCATAACATACATCTAAATTATCTAATAACGATAATGTCTCTATATTTATTTTTTTCCTATCCATTGGCCTAATAACTCCTTTAATAAGTAAGGCCAACCCTAACTTATATTTATCTCCCTCATCCTCACAAGTAATAAAAACATGTTCAAGTTCATTCAATGATATATGTGAAGAACTATGAAACCATCTTCTACGAAGTTTATGTTTCCCGAACGCTTTAATTGTACTCAAATTATCCTCATTACTATGACACAACAACCCTAATATCAAACAGTACTCTTGCATCCCAAATCTGAGTAATTGACCATCTACTTTAAACCACACTTCATTTGCTTTGTTGGTATATACTTTATTTAAAAGAATTTCATGAACTAATTTACCACTAAACTGGAGTCGCCTACCCTGCAAATATTCAAAATGAGAAAAGCAACTATTTCTAAATTCATCAATCTGCTCATTATTATAATTTTCCAAAATAACACCAACATATTTGAAATTACTGATTTGTGTGATTTGTCCAACAAATCTACGATTCTCACCAACAACATATTCAACATCCATTACTGCAACATAACATACATTTCGTTAGCTACAATCTCCAATAAAAACATAACTAACCTATATAATGTATATATGCAATTTATATATAATATATGCACTAATTTATACCATAATTTTTCTATACAAATACATATATCTACACCAAAAATTACATATAAATTAATCCAAAATAAATAATTACACCAAAAAAAAGGTTCCTGATACAGATAAGGTTCTATTATTGCAAATAAATTCACGCCAACTTTAAAGCTTTTAAGTGATTAAATTTCAAAACTCTTTCAAATTCTCTGAACTGAAATGGTGGAATGGACTCTTAATCAAATGAAAATAGAGAAGAAAATAGCGTGAAGGTAAGAGAAAATAAAATTTGCATTTAAGTACATTCAATAGTGGTTAGTTGACTACAAGACAAAAACTGACAACATAAAAAGGAAATGAGACAGACCGTGTACCAATTCTAAATGAAAAAGAGTTACAAATAACAAGGTCTTTTGCACATATACAGAAAAGGAGAATTTTATTATCTTTTCTACAATAAATAACAATGGAATAAAAGTTATTTCCAAATCCACATCAAATTTATCTTTTCTGCAATAAATGCGTTTTCATTTATACTTATCAAATATTTGTTATATATCCTTCTCATTTCTAGATTACATTGTATATATATATTCTTTATTTAACTTTATTGTTTTACGTATATGGCAAAATCAATCATTTTTGCCTTTAAATTTTATTTCCCGTTCAAATAATATTTTCAACTTACAATTTTTTGCTACACCTATCACGGACGTGCAACGCACATACTTAAAACTAGTATATATATATATATATATATATATATATATATATATATATATATATATATATATATATATATATATATATATATATATATAAAAGGCCTTTAAAAAGAGAAACATTTTTGGACTATTCTACCCTTACAATTTTTTTTTTTAAATTTCATATTCATCTTTAGTATTCATTAATATATAATTATTTTTTAATATTTTCTTACTACTCTTTATTGTTCATCATTATTATACATTAAATTTTCAACAATTTGTTAAATATGCAATTAAATTTTTTAAACATTTAACCTATTAAATTAATTTTTTTTTTTTTTTTTTTTTTTTTTGCATTATGTAGATGAAAAGAAAAAGATATGAGTTTCAACAACAACAAAAAAATGAATGGAAAAAATTGTAACTTTGTTTATTACCGCAATAAAATTCAAATCATGGTTGTCAAAACTCAAAATGAGATAAAAATGTTATTTTTAATACATTAGATTACAGTGATTATGAACATGTTTGGTTCAGTTTTTTTTTTTTTTAAATTCTTTTTTTCTCAAATTCATTTTCAACCACATATTTTGTGGGACATAAATTTATCAACTTTTCAACTACACATATTATCAATTTTTTTCAAAATCTTTAAACCCCACCAAACATAGACTATATTTTAGAACTAACTTGTGAAATATTTTTCAATTTTAATTTAATTTAATTTAATTAATATATATATATAACGTTTTTCCCATCTTACTTCTGTCCGTCAACATTATTCTAACAACAATTGACACTTCTTTAATTTTTGTTTCTTACTCACATTTATGACGTTTTATTTACATCGTCAAATTAAACACATCTAATAAAAAGTGAACACACACAAAAAAATATTGTTCACAAAGAATTACTACTCCGACAAATGTACAATATTATGTACTCGATCATTACATTCTCTTACAATAAAATTAGAAATAATTAAATTTTATTTTTCGTAAAATGCAGTCCTGGTGATCATTAATTCCATAAGATTTGATATCAAGAGTTCATCAATCATCAAAGTTTAAATCACCAAAAGGTTTTCACTGAGTTCAAATTATTGTTGGTATTATCACCATATAAAACTCATTTCTTATTCTAATTGTACTTACATGAATGCCATTATCTTTTAATATTTATTTATTACACTTTTATTGTTCATTATTATTGTACATTAAATTTTGTCAAATTATTAAATGTACAATTATTATAGAAAAGATGGTCTCAATTTTTATTTATTTATTTTTGCATTATGTAGATGAAAGAAATGAGAAATGGCTTTTTTAAAAATTCAATGGAAAAAATGTAACTTTTTTTTATTACCGCATTAAAATTCAAATCATGGTTGTCAAAACTGAAATGGAGATGAAAATATTGTTTTTAATACATTGGATTGCAGTGATTATAGTTCACAACTAACATTTAAAACTTTTTTTAAATTTTTAATTTAATTTAATTTAATTTAATTAATAATTATATATAGATAGAGAACGTTGACAATTCTTTAATTTTTGTTTCTTACTTACGTTTATGTTGTTTTCATTTACATCGTCAAATTTGACGTGCTTAATAAAAAGAGAACATATACAAAAAATATTATTTACAAGGAATCACTAATCCAATAAATGTACAATATTATAAAGTCAATCATTACCACTATTTATTCAATCACGGTTCAAGTTACTATTCGTATTACCAATATATAAAACTCATATTTTATTGCAATTGTACTTATATGGATATTAATAAAATATCAGTATCGAATAATATAATATAACATTTTATCAACAATCATAATTTTTATCTTTATTAAAATTACTTTCATATTTTAATAATTAAAAATTAAAAATTAAAAAATATTAAAAATTGACAATATAATTACGAAAGCACGCGCAACGCACGCGTATCTAACTACTAATATATTAAAATAGTATTATATTATTGGAAATTCTCAATTTTCGTTCTCAATCTTTCCAATTTGTTACTAATTTATCCTCAACTAATTTTTATAGCACCAGACATCCTCAGTCTTTCAATTAATTACAATCACATCCCTTTTGACAGATAATGATAGATTTGTCATTCTCTTTAAATAAACAAAAATAAAAGAAAGCTAAAAACAAAAAACAAAAAAACAAAAAAAATCAAAAAAATTCTTATAACTTTTCAAAAAGTACTTCCTCACACACCCTATCCCCACATCACCTCATCCCACCACATACATCACCTCATCCACGCCACAACCATTCAATCTGCCATTAATGACAAATTTAAGATGAAAAAAAATGTCTCCTTAAATCTGTCATTAATTATTTATTACTACCATAAATTCATCAAGTTCATGATAGACTACCTTTTCACTACAACTAGAAATGGTGAAGGGGATTTCTTTGATTTTCATAATATTTTCACTTTAATCCAATATCTATATAAATAAACACTGATTCCTATTTTTTCATTGTGGATTTTCAAAATCTTGATGAATTTTTTTCTTAACGGCTACTGATGTAGGGTGTAGTTCCGCATCAGGTTCTTGGATTCAATTCAAGGATTCATAAAAAGAATATGAAAATGGATTTATGTTTCATGTTTTTTTTCATCTTCTACTGTGAGTAATCTATGAATGACTTTTAGGATTCGCCTTGATACTTCTAAATCTGAGGTCAAGAAAACTTTCAAAAAGTTTGATCTTTATATTAATTTCTTGAAAGATTCTTATAAAAAAAAAAATTTATTTTTCTCAATGTGTAAAACTATGAATCTTGGAAATAGTGTTCTTTTTTATTATCTTACCAAGGTGGGTGGGTGGGTGGGTGGGTGTGTGGGTAAGTAAAAAGATATTTTGTATTTTTTAAAAAGTTACAGGATTTTTTAGCAATTTGTTCTTCTATTTTTTTTAGTTTAGTTTTATTTTTGTTATTTAAAGAGGAAAATTTCGTCATTATTTGTCGATAGGGACGTGATTTGTAATTAATTGAAAAGTTGGAGATGTTTGGTGCTATAAAAATTGATCGGGAATAGATTAGTAACATATTGAAAAGATTGAAGACGAAAATTGCAAATTCCCCTTATATTATTTATGTAGGATACCAAGAAAACAATCAGTCATTTCCTTCAAGATGTTCCACATATAATCGGCCAAAGAAGGCCGCCCAAAAATTTGGAAGCTATTGTAATTTTATTTCAATTGGCTATTCGACAACACTTTCGATTAAAAAAAATAAATTTAATAAATTTTAATAAAAGTTGATGAAATATGTAGTAAAAACATTAATAATAATTGTGAGTCTCATAAAATCTATAATTAAAAATTAATTGTTGACTTAAACCACAATTTTTTATCAGCTTCTTAATCTAAACCAGATAAGGTCCAAATATAGTTTCAAATGGCTCCATCAAAGTTTTAAAAGTTCAATTTTTACCCAATAGGTTCTCCACAAAATTAAAATGGATCCTTTTCCTAGTAAGTTGGGGGCACCACTGTTTTCAATTACTTGAATAGTGAATACATTTCTTCGCGTATAAGTCGAATTTATTTTTTCATTCAAAAAATTTTTAACACAAAATTTTCATAAATAATTAACAGAATATAGAATATCATATTCAACTACTCCATTTAAAACTTAATTCGTTAAATCAAGTGATGAGTTTATTTATATTTTGAGCCTCGTATTCATTCTTTTATGCCTTCCGCTACACACTTGACCATAAAAACTAAAATGCAAGGTGATAAATGCCACTAGGTATTTACGTAGGCAAAGAGTTTATTAAACTAAAGAAATTAATTAATAATAAGAAAACATTCATATAAATTAACTACATTTCCAGCATCTTCTACCAAGATAAGTTCTCAAATGAGTATACAAAGGACCGAAATTCGTTGTTCTACGAGAAAGGCCACGGAATATAAAATGAAATGGTTTCTGCATAACCAAATGGATAAAAACACTGTTGGTCAACTTATAACGAAGTTTCATATTAATCACCAAACTTTTTTTTTTTTTGTTACAGAAGTGGTCACTGATGATATAAATAATGACAGTTGCTATATGTTATTTAGCTATGGTGGCACGCCCGCCTCAACAATTCGTCCGTCTCACCAGCTTGCCCGCCTTGTTGGTCTCATGAGTATGCTTCTGACAGATAGATTGCAATAATCCAACTGTCGTCAGGTTAGCTAGGCAGACAACCCATGGAATGACAGTTACCACATGTTATCAGGAAGACGAAACATTTCTCAACAAATTGGAAAGATGAAATATCCATCATTAACTCTTAATAATGGGGGAGATGAATAGACACCCGTCATCAATGACTGCAGGCCATCCCTATAAATAGAGGCCAACCCCACAGGTAAAAGGAGAACACAATTCTTATACACTTTATATGATTATTCTGCATATCTAGTTTTAATCATATACTGATTATCACATCGGAGTGGCCACGGGAAAAAAAAGCCTCGCCACCTTTTGCAGGTCTCCACCACTGTCGTCGCCGTGCTCGGAGGAGGAGAAAATCATTTATCATCAATTGGCGCCGTCTGTGGGAATGCACAAAAAGTTATGGCACGAATCAGAAGAGCTAGGAATGTAACCGCCCCACCAGCCTTTGTCGGGAATGTAGGCACCAAGTCCAATGCTGCCACTAATCACCCACAACCAGAATTTGCCTCTACCGCTCAACTTGCAGCACTGCAAGCTCAGGTGGTGGCCTTAACGGCTCTACTCCAAGATCAGAACGCTACGGTTTCTTAGCCACCACAGGGTCCTAACCCTCTGCCGACAGGATTTTCACTACCAGGGGCTCGGCCCCAGGGTCCTAGCCATCAACCGATAGGGCCCTCATCGCTAGGGGCTCCTCCCCAAACTTCTAACTTTTCAACAATGGAAACACCGCCAACAGCAGCTCCATTGTAGGCTCTAGTTTCTTTAGCTCCACCTTCCGCACCCCATTTCCATTCATTGACATCTGGCCCAAATCCATACGGGGGGCAACCGTCATGGATGCCCACGCCTACGCTGATTGAAACACCAGTGTTAAGCCTGGAACAGAGATTAGAAGAAATGATGGGTCGCCAAATAGCTGAGGCTATGTCCAATAAAAGTAGTAATCAACAATCCATGGTACTGGAAAAAGACCATTTTTCCCTAGAAGTGATGGCAGTCCCCTTGCCACGAGACTTCAAGCAGCCAAAGATGGAGAAGTATGACGGATCCTCTGATCATGTCGATCACCTCAGGGCTTTTGTTGACTTGATGAGGTTGCAAGCTACCCCAGATGCGATTATGTGCAGGGCTTTTCCTCTAACGCTTAGGCGCGAGGCCAAGGACTGGGTAGCCACTCTTTCCCCAAAATCAATCCGTACATTTGACGATTTTTCCAAGAGTTTTGCTACCAATTTTTCCAGCAACAAACGTGTTAAGAAAACTGCCATCAGTCTTATGCAATTGACACAGGACAAGAACGAACTGCTAAAAGATTTTATTGCCCGGTTCAATAAAGCAACTCTGGAAATCAAAGATCTGCAGATGTCTGTTGTAGTCACTGCCATGATGAGTGGAACTAGAAGTCATCTTTTCAAGATGTCACTCACCAAAAATCCGCCAAATACAATGCATGAGTTACTCAATAGAAGAGATAAATATGTGGACACTGAAGAAGCATATCTCATTACCAAGAGTATGAAAGATCGAAATAAACATGAGTCTAACAAAAGAAAGATTCTGGACGAGCCCGAACCTCAAAATAATAGAGGTAAACTCACCCAATACGAAGCAACATCGCCCAAGCCGAGGCAAGTCAACCAGGCAAGCTCACCCAGAGAGCCGAGCTAAAAAAAAATTTTTAGGCGAGCTCACTCAGGCGGGCGACCTCCGGGTTGGCTACCTCGGCAAAAAAAAAAAAAAAAAAGAATTAGGCGAGCTCACTCAGGCGGCAGGGCAGGCGACCTTGCCAAAAAAAATTTTGAGATGAGCAAGTGCATTAGATTATTTCTACTTTTCATTAACGATAGTCTATGAAAAGTAGAGGGGCTTATAAGGTAAGCTGCCCAAAAACAAAGCTAGCTGCCCCAAAAATAATGACAGTTACTACTGAAACAAGACCAGCTGCTACTGTCTGAAAAACAAGGCCAACTGCCCAAAAATAATGACAGCTACTACTGTCTAAAAAACAAAGCCAGATGCCCAAAAACAATTACAGCTGCTATTGTTTGAGAAATAAGGCAGTAGCCACTATTTAAAAATCAAGGTGACAGCCACCATTGAAAAATATGGCGATGAGCCTTTTTTTTTTTAAAATCAAGGCGATGAGTGTTTATCTGAAAATCAAAGCGATGAGCCTCTGTCTGAAAAACAAGGCGATGAGCCTATGTTTAAAAATCAAGGCGATGAGCCTCTGATTAAAAATCAAGGCGATGAGCCTCTACTCAATAAACAAAGCGATGAGCCTCTGTTAGAAAAACAAGGCGATGAGCCTATCAAGGCGATGAGCCTTTGTCCGAAAAATAAGGTGATGAGCCTCTGCTCGATAAACAAGGCAATGAGCCTCTGTTAAAAAAACAAGGCGATGAGCCTCTGTCAAAAAAACAAGGCAATGAGCCTATGTTTAAAAATCAAGGCGATGAGCTTATGTTTAAAAATCAAGGCGATAAACCTCTGTCAGAAATACAAGACGATGAGCTTCTGCCTGAAGAAGTTAGAGAATAGCAGGTGCAATAGATTATTTCTACTTCCCATTGACAACAGTACATAAAAAGTGGTCTATGGGAAGTAGATGGCCTCATAATGATATAAATAATGACAGTTGCTGTATGTTATTTAGCTATGGTGGCACGCCCACCTCAACAATTCGTCCGTCTCACCAGCTTGCCCGTTTTGTTGGTCTCATGAGTACGCTTCTGACAGATAGACTGCAATAACCCAACTGTCGTTAGATTAGCTAGGCAGGCAACTCATGGAATGACAGTTACCACAGGTTATCGGGAAGACGAAACATCTCTCAACAAATTGGAAAGATGAAACATCCCTCATTAACTCCTAATAATGAGGGAGATGAATGGACACCCTTTATCAAATAAGGGAGATGAATATACACCTATCATCAATGACTGCAGGCCATCCCTATAAATAGAGGCCAACCCCACAGGTAAAAGGAGGACACAATTCTTATACACTTTATATGATTATTCTGCATATCTGGTTTTAATTATATACTGATTATCACACCGGAGTGGCCACGGAGGAAAAAAGCCCCGCCACCTTTTGCAGGTCCTCACCACTGTCGCCGCCGTGCTCGGAGGAGGAGAAAATCATTTATCATTAGTCACTAAAGTTTTTTTTCAATTTTTTATTTGCATTTGACTACTCAGTTAAAATCTGTTAGTTTTCCGGCCACAATGTTCGACGAGGAAGATCACCACATCAGATTATTATCTTCCACATCCAACATTCTGCTTAAAAACTAACAAATTTTAACTGAGTGACTAAACTAAAAGAAAAGACAAACATCAGGATCCACTTGAAACAAAATAAAGTTCAACCGTCAAACTTGGCTATAAGCTGAGTTACTAACAGTGTTTTTAACCCGTTATAAAATGCACCGAAACCATAAGAATGGTTTTAGTTACGGCGTGTCTAGGAGAATCTGATATGTGAGAGGACGCCTTAATTTGGATGCTGATACGAAGGGGAATCACTCTTCAATGGAGAAGGGAGAGCCTCTGATATACTATCCCATGAATGTTTTTCATCTTTACTTCCCTTTCGCTCCAAGAAGGTGGGTCGAATAGGCATTCGTACAATTTCAACCTTGTATGTCAGCAATGCTACAATCTCAGACATTGCTGGCCTTGAATTTGCATGAGGTTGAAGACATAAGAATGCCACATGAATCACATGTAAAACATCCTTCTCGACCATCCACATTCTTGGATCTATCAGATCATTCAACTGAGACCGCTCGTACAGCTTCCAATTCTCTTCATTCTGATTAAAAGATAGAGCATGTCTAGTCTGAGAGTTCCATAGAGGGTCTCGTCGACGAGGAGTTGACACCGTTTTCCGTAACCAGTTGCCATATATCCAACCACCCCTTATATTCCTTTCTTGGTCTCCAATCATTTTATCACAATCAGCAAAGCGGTGGCCAATCAAACCACAAGCATAACAGTAATAATGTAACCTTTCATATTGTATTAACAAAGTCACTTCCAACCTTGGCTCTTCAATATGTATTTGGACGCTACACTTAAGAGGCTTGGACACATCAACAAGTACTCAAATTCGCATGCTAGGTCCAGAGAGGTCAACTGCTTCCACAGTTCCAATCACCGCACCCCATTGCCTTGCATTATTTCATCCCGGAGTCCAAGGAGAACATTCTAAAGTTGAATCCAGAAAGCAGTTTTTGAGAAGTCAGTAGAAGAAAGATTTCCCTATTCGTCTGGTTTGTTGGACAATCACTGATCAATTGAAGGTCCAAGGTCCTCCGACATACACCCGGCAGCGGTCTTCAGATGATCCAAAATGGAAAACAAATGTATTATAACTTCCTATTGGTTCAATATTCATAGAGTTCTCTGTTCGCCAAATTAGCCTCAACACTGTCTCGAGCCCTTGACATTCCAGTCACCTAAAATTTTACCCACAAGGCATAGTTCCATACGAGCCATTGCTTCACGCACTCGTGGGCCTCCCACTTTGATTGATGGGCTCTGATCATCATCCAATATGAGATTGGCACAGAGTTAGGAGATTTCATGGGGATTCATGTATGAAAAGATTGGGAAAGGTTGTGTAGAGAGTTTGGTAAAGTAGAAGACAAGATGAGATCCCAATTGTTGGTTAGGGGCACCAGACACCGGAGTAAGAAGCCGGGAGAACACCAGCACAGATCCACCGGATAGTGGACAGAAACCCTAGCAAAACCTAGACTATGGAAGTTTTTTGTTACGTTATTGTTTAATGTATGTAGTATTGATATCTAATGAATAGATATTTAAGCATATGTTTGGCATCACTTAAATTATAATTTCAGGTGGTCAAACATAATTTTCATTCACACATTTCATGGGACCCACAACTTACAATCACTTTTTATCCACACATTCACCAACAACTTATAATATAAGCGCTTAAATTATCTCAAGTGAATTCTCTATAAATTACATTCTGTATATTTTATTTTATTAAAATAAAAATAAAATTACTTTAAATATGCACAGAAATTTTAATTTTGTTCAGTCAGCATATTTAACGAAATTTCTGAATTTAGATGGAGTTTTAGACATTGTCTATTTCTTATCACACCAGTTTGACAAAATTATTGATAGCTTGCATTTGGAAATGAATTTTTTAAAACATAGTCTAATTTTCTTGTGGTAAAAAAAAAAATAGTAATCCACGATTTAATTGGAGATGCTATAAAATAAACTAAAATAAAACGACGATTATCGTTAAAAGATTATTTTCAATCACAATTCGTCGCTAATTTTAGCTTAGCAACATAATTTTCCGTCCAATTTTTTTTGTTTCAGCTTTCTAAATTAAAATTTCAACATATTACACTACAAGAAAAAGGAGCTAGACGACATAGTCGTCCCTAATGATCGTCCCAATAAGCCCGTCCTAGTAAGTCAATAGAGACGATAATAGTCGTCCCAATACATTCACGATTTATAGCGACAACATTTATCGTCCCTATAGCCCTTATTTTCGTCAAAATATTCGTTTCAACTTATTTATTGAGACGACAAATTGTCGTCCCAATATATGTTTAATCTATAGGAACGACATTTGTCGTCCCTTTATGTCCCATTTCCAAGTGAATAGTAGGTCTCAAAAAAACTATTGAGACGACTATTGTCGTCCCAATAGATTAAACTATTGGAACGACACTATTGTCGTCTTTATAGGTTAAACTATTGGGACGACAATAGTCGTCCCAATAGGTTAAACTATTGGGACGACACTATTGTCGTCTCTATAGGTCTCTATAGGTTACACTATTGGGACGACAATAGTCGTCCCAATAGGTTAAACTTTTGGGACGACACTATGTCGTCTCTATAGGTTAAACTATTGGGACGATTATTGTCGTCCCAATTGAAAAATATCTATAGGGACAAACTATTGGGACGACCATTATCGTCCCAATATGTTAAACTATTGAGGCGACTATTGTCGTCTCAATAGAAAAATATCTACGGGGACAAACTATTGGGACGACTATTATCGTCCCAATATCTATAGAAAAATATTAATTATTTTTTTTTCAAATTTATTAATTCTAGTAATTATTACACTTTCAAGACTAATTCAAATTATTTAATAACAATGACTTAATAGAAACATTAAATAAAATCTTTAAAAACAACTGAAATAATATTAATTATATTATCATATTTTTACACAAAAACAAATTGTACCAAACATCATAAAAAACTATGCACAAAAACAAAAACTTCCAACACAAAATAACCATAATGTACAAAACAAAAGTATGTACAACTAAAAATAGATAGTCAAATAAAGACTAAAGATCAGATAAATAATCTTCGTCGTTCAAAGAATCTAACTCTTCTTCATGCATAGGCGACAGGGGAGGTGGTGGTGGCGGTGTCGGCAGCTGAATTCCCGGCATGACAGCTTGCAGATTTCTCGTTAAAAGTGTGATAAATTCATTCATTTGATGCATGTATGTCTCCATTTTGGACTTCAATGCATTGGTTGCCTGAGTAGATTGACTGGAACTGTGTTGGTCCCGCAATGTCGTAGTGGACAAGTGAGAGCGGGAAGTTCCCCTCAGAACCCGTCCAACTGCTTGTCGGTGTCCCCTCCTCTCTCCCAAGACCTTAAGAACAACGTCGTGCTCGTTAACTGCCACGCCGCTTGAGCTAGCTTGCTGCGTTTGCTCTTTCCGTTCCTCCACCATTTTTTCCTTAAATAATCAAATTTCAAATATTTGTCAATTAAATTTGAAACTCAAAAATTTAACAGCAATACATCACTTTGTATTAACTTTTACGTACATAATCTTGCGCAGGCCTTTCGTTCACCCACTCGCCATTTCTTTGATGGTTGACTTTGAAAGTTTCAATGACACTCGGCCACTCCTGGGTCTGGCGGTCCCACTGTATAAGTATGCAGTATTAAATGAATAACTCAAACGTATTCCATAATTTGAAAATGAAATTATGGATGAAAATTAATATATGTTACCATATCAAAACGCGTAGCAACTATAGTTTTTGACCCCTGCAGGCTAGTATAATTTATTTTTTCCCTGTTCACTTTGTTCGTCATTGAAATATCCTATAAAAAATTAATTGAAATGAATACAATGTTAATATTAATATTTAATGGAAATTCATTTAATTAAATTAAATGAATTGTGCTTACCTTAAATTTTTCATGAGCGCTCTATGCACTTTTCCCATACATCCGCCGTCAGGCCACGGTAAGGTACGACAGTACCCTTATCTCTTATGTATGCATTCACATTGGCCTTGTACTGACGAAATCTTCAGGCCGCTGTATCTTCGATACCGTCAACAACGAGCTTGTAATCAGCCTTGGAATAACGCCTTGGATTGACGTCGAAGAATTCCTATAGCAAATCAATCTTGTTTAAGTCATTGAAGTTAGACTTTATTAAAAGTACTTAAGGTATAAAATGACAACTGATTCACTTACGTATACGCAGCCCGTGGCACGGGCTTTTTGTTCATCTGGAACATTTGTCCATCTATCGAAGTATGGGTGCACAAATTGTCTCACATGTGTCCCTACAACCCTCGATAAGTATTTTTGGTTCTCTCCTGTAGGTAAATAGGTCCCCTCTTGTGTATCAAAATCTATGGAGAGTGGTTTTTTCCGTGAGACTGGAATAATTTAACAAGATGTAACGATCTTGAAGGGCCCCGTTTTTTAGTTGCAGGTGCTACGAATTCACAAAAAAAATGTTTTAATATGTAAATCACTTAGAATACATACTATTTACTGCCAAAAAAATTATCTTACCTGTCTGGCAGTCCGCTTGTAGCCTATTTGCATGCTGATGTGAAGGCTCATCTCCACCATCCCCTCCATGGTTTAATACATCGGCCATTGTATCACGTCCTTAGCTTCAATAAGTCCTACTTAACAAGAAGCTTTGAAATCTCCTGTCTCAATGTCTCAATACAACAGAAAAGGATCAGGCAACTATCATAGCTTGAAAATGCATGTACAGAATTTAACCATCTTTAGAAAAGATGGCATATGTGAGTAAATTAGATGAGTTAGCACTTTCAGCACAATGCACTCCTAGGCAATTAATAAACAATGTGACAACGTGTTCTTAGTTGTTCCTATGGGGCCTCAATGTTCAAAACAAAGATTCTTAAACTATAATGAACTCAAATTAATAATATCAAAATTTTCTTGTAGGTACAAATGAGTCCCATAAGACAAAAACAAGAACTCAAATTTTCAATACGTATCTAGTAGTACTATTCTTTCATTCTTAACAACGTATTGCTGGTAGAATATGTCATCCTAATCTTTCTTTCGAGGGAAATTTTCTTCTTTTCCTTCCCAAACAAGCTGGGAGATTTTAACTTTTATGGTCTCAATAACTAGAGATCATACTTGCTGTTGAAATTAGCAATGAGCACTTCACAATGTATTACTCTGCTTTGTTGCATTCTTGCATATACTAAGTATGTGTTGTTGTGTACTCAGCTTCCCACCTAGGTGATGTCAATTGCCTTTTAATCAATATAGGGAAAACAATATGAACATATATGTTCCATTGGAGTTGTACAACGTTCGATCAAACCCTAGAAATACGTCATCTAACAATATGGTACAAACACTTAAATATATCGATTACAAATTTCTTGAACAAGTAGAGATGATATACTCACTAAAACAAATTGATATTGAGATATTCATTTAAACCATCACTTAATGACATCTAGTTGAGGGCTAGTCCAACCTAAACAAAGTTGTCTAACTATATATAACAAGTTGTCCAACCTAAACAAATGTTTCAACCTTTATAGGGGAAAGGGAAAAAAAAAATACGAAAGCAAACAAGTTGCACTTGATATTTTAATTTAATGAAGACTAAATCATTGCTTGAGAGATAAATAGAACCAAACGCACTCAATCGGAAGCTGAATTTCAGCGATTCCTGTAGTCCAATGAGTAGAGCTTTCTTTTGAGCTTTGCCTCTTCACCTGAAGGAAAATATAGAGAAGCATCAAAAATACAAATTTGATTCTGTGACTTGTTTATGATACAAGAGTGAAGGGTCCTATTTCACAAGGAAAGGATAGGGTAGTAGAAGGATTATGCCTGGTTAATGGCCATATATATAGCTGCATCCCTATTTATGAGGAAGGTACTATGACAGCTATTATCTTCTTATAAGAGAAATATATATGCATGCATATGAAACTTGAATTAACAGAAAATTCACTTTTTCCTGTCATCCAAATGTTCCTCTGCTCAACAGTTACAATTCAGTTTTTTAACTCAATAGCCACCTCCTCAACCAGGGGCAATTGGAGAAGTAATTAACTTGACAAAGATTTAGACAACAGCAATGAAAATGTAATGAATTGGGGAGGCGGGCAACTTCGGGAACTGAAGGGTCTGAGCTGAATGAGAAAAGTTAGACCCTCTGTTCAACTCTCAGTCCCCTCATCTGCTATACGTTGTCCCTGCACAACCACCCTCGAACTTCGACTTCTCTGATTCAAGCATCTGCTTCTATATTTGCAACTTCTATTCTTCTATATCATTCATTTTTTCAGTTCCTTCTCTCTCTTACACACTCAGGGAAGAGTGTGTAAGAAATTGGGAGGAAATAAATGATATGTGAGGATTATGCAAGATGTTTACTTTTTGTAAATTTTTGTGTTCTAAAGGGACGACTACAGTCGTCCCTATACATTAAACACACGAAAAAAAAAGTTGGGGCATCTGTTCGTTAAGCCATGCGATCGCATGGATTTGTTACTTGCGATCGCATGGTATGAAGGAAAAACATTCTGCTAAAAAATTGAGCCATTTACGATCGCATGATAATAAACCCATGCTATCACAAAGGTCAAAAAAAAAGTTGGAGCATCTGTTCGTAAAGCCATGCGATCGCATGGATTTGTTACCTGCGATCGCATGGTATGAAGGAAAAATATTCTGCTGAAAAATTGAGCCATTTGCGATTGCATGATAATAAACTCATGCGATCGCAAGGTCAAAAAAAGTTGGGGCATCTGTTCGTAAAGCCATGCGATCGCATGGATTTGTTACCTGCGATCGCATGGTATGAAGGAAAAACATTCTGCTGAAAAATTCAGCCATTTACGATCGCATGATAATAAAACCATGCGATCGCACGGTAAAAAATTTGACCCGAATTCCACATTTTTCGTAATTTCTCATTCATTCGATATTGGTTTCGAGATGCCAAATATACCCTTCAACACATGCAGAGAAATTTGAATTCTCTTTCGATCCCCGTTCCGGGGGCGTTGCCCCCGAAGCGTCGAAGTGGCAAACAAATTTGCCTAAACGGATTGGGTCGGGTCTTATATATTTGGCCAAGTTGACACGGAGTCACTTGAGTTGTCAATTTCTCGAATTCTTAAACCAATTTCCAAGTTATCTAAAGTGCTGAAATGTAAATGCGCGAATTTCAATTTTTTCTTATCTATAGAGAACACTAATTTCGTCTCTTTAGATGGCGCCACAATTTTATTTTCAGTTAATGTTTAATACAGACAATTAGTACGAAGTTGTTAAAAATTAAATGACGTTATTGTAATAGTTTCTTTAATTAAAATAACAAAATTAGATAATTGATGTCTAAATTTTTATTTAATAGCAAAGAACTAAATAAATTACGTTATCATTATTATTTGTTTAATTTAAATAAAAAATAGATAAATGATTGGTCATTTTTTATTTAATAACGAAAATTCTACTAAAAACAGAGTACAAGATTACAAAGTGTTGTTTGATCAATCATCGTCACTATCATTGCTTCTATCAGCATCATCGTCATATTCGACAGTGTCGCAGTGTGTCTCCATGTCAAATGCCTCAACCTCACCTCCATCATCGCCCTCATCGTTATCGTCCTCGTCCTCATTATCCTCCTCCTCATCGTTAATAAAATTATATTCATCTCCACTAACATTCGACGATGACGTTCTCACTGCAGGATGATCCAACTGAATGGCATCATTGTCGACCCGCTGCATAGTAATGTGTTCAAAATTGCCAAGATCAACAAACAGCGAGAATTTTGACGAGCTATCATCGTGCAGCAAATCTATCTCAGTCAGAACCGTCGCTGGCGTATCCCACGTAGTACGATGATTGACTTCTTGAACCACTCGCCAGTTATGACTACGTGATAGGTCATCAATATAGAACACTTGCCTCGCTTGTGAAGCAAGTATGAACTGGTCATCTTTGTAAGCCTCTCTGCTGGTGTCAATACTTGTGATGTTGTTCTCTGTAACCTTTCTTTTTCCGTTACACTTAAACCATCTACACCGAAACACCACAATTGAGAAACCGTTTATGTATGAAAGCTCCAATATATCCTGAAGCTGGCCGTAAAATATGTCATCACTGGTCCCTGCAATACTCACACCACTATTTTGTGTTTTACGTCGGATATCACAATCATAAGTTAGAAATTGAACTCCGTTAACGATATATGTTGGGTAGGAATGCACAACAGCATTTTTCTGAGACGCCATAGATAGCAATTCTGGAGACACATCATCAGCGTTTATCCGATGTGGAGCATAAATCTATCATAATAAGATGTGAAGTCATTAACTAATCAAACATTATACTAATTATAAATGCAAACAGTATTATTGTTCTACCTTCGTATGAAACCAAGCAGGAAAATCGGATCTATGAAACTGGTTAACATTGGTAACTCCACGAGTCTGCAACTGATCCTTGTGCTCACTATTGAAGTAAAAATTACATTGAGCAATTGTTATAATAATAAAACCGTTTAATGTTAAAGATACTACAACAAATACGTACACACTCACTTTAAGTACTTTTCAATCTCAGGACAGTTGTTAAGTATATAAAACTCAGCTTGAGCTCGAAGATCACTTTCCTATAGGACGACATTGGGATTCAAAAACAGATAGCTGCTTTTTGGGAACGCATAGATCGTCATTTCTCTCTAGTTGGTTGAATCGTGTCTCGACGTCGTCGAAATACCATGAACAAAAAGTCAATGCTTCCTCAACAACATATCCATCGGCTATGGAACGCTCAGGCTTCGATTGATTTCGCACATAGTCCTTTAGTTTCTTAAGGTATCTCTCAAAAGGATACATCCACCTCATGTAAACGGGCCCACCAAGAATTGCCTCTTCAGGCAAATGCATCACAAGGTGAATCATAATGTCAAAAAAAGCCAGTGGAAAGATTCGTTCAAGCTTGCACAATATGAGGATGAGTTGTTGTTGAGCATTAACCATGTCGCTAACCTTTATCGACCTTGCACACAATTTTTTGAAAAATGTACAAAGTTCAATAATAGTGGATGAAATTGTCTTGTTTAGAAATGCTCGACACCCGACGGGCAACAATCTTTGCATGATGATATGACAATCGTGTGACTTCAAACCAATTATTCGGCTTTCATTAGGCGCAACGTTCTTTCTCAGATTCGATGCAAAACCATTGGGAAATTTGACTTTCCGTATAAAATTGCAAAACTTTTGACGATCTGCATTAATAAATGTATACTCTGCTGCAGGCTTCATCAATCTCTCCTTGTCTTCGTACAAGTGCAGCTCGTGTCTGATTTTTAATTTCATCAAATCACGTCTCGCTTTTTCTGTATCCTTAGATTTATGAGGATCGCCCAATAATGTACCCAACAAACTATCACATACATTCTTTTCTACATGCGTGACATCGAGATTGTGTTTCAACTCATTTGTCGACCAATAGGGCAACTCATAGAAAATGCTATTCTTTCTCCAGTTTAGTTCATTCTTATCCCTTTTTCTTTTAACACTCCCATAGCTTGGGTGTTTTCCTGGTGTTCTAATTTTCACACGACTAAGTTGCTGTAGGATATCTGCACTAGTCAATTGAGGCGGTGGCCCACGTGTCTCTGTTTGTCCGTTGAAAGTACGATCATTTCACCAATGATGAGTACTTGGTAAGAAACGTCGATGACCCACATAAGCTGTCTTACCGATGACACGCGTCGAAGGTGTCTCTTCATTACAAGTTGGACATGCGTCGTAACCCTGACCGCTCCACCCTGATAAACTACTACGAGCAGGAAAATCACTAACTGTCCATAACATCGCTGCTCGCATTCTGAATATACAGTTATTACTTGATACATCACGCGTATCAATACCAGATGTCCACAATTCCTTCAGCTCATCCACTAATGGCCGTAAAAATACATCTATATCTTTGCCTGGTGATTGGGGACCTGGGATCAAAAGGGTTAGCATTAAATTTTCTTCTTTCATACACAGCCAAGGTAGTAGATTATAAGTTACCAAAACCACCGGCCACATGCTGTAAGACTGACTTATATTACCAAAAGGATTGAAACCATTTGACGACAATCCCAGCCGAACATTTCTTATCTCATAGGCAAAATCAGGGTGATTTTTGTCAAAAGCCCGCCAAGCTTTTCCATCCACGAGATGACCCATATCATCCTCGTCCCTCGAGCGACCTGTATTATGCCACCTCATTAGTCTCGCAGTATGTGTTGTTGCAAACAAACGCTTCAGTCTAGGGGTCAATGGAAAATAACGCAACACTTTATGCGGGACATTCTTCCCAGAGAATTTGCAAGCTATTTGCACCCAACGACTTTCATAGCAAACTGGACAAATTTCTTTATCAGCATTTTCCTTCCAAAATAACGCACAATCATTCCTACAAACATGAATAGATTCGTACCCCAATCCCAACTTCGACATTAATTTTTTAGCCTCGTAGTGAGAGTCGACAAGATTGATTTTGGGGAAGGCCGATTTTAACAACTTCAATAGCCCATCTACAGATTTATTTGTCCATTTACTGACCACCTTCAAATGCATCAGCTTAGTTAAAAAGTTTAGGGACGAGTAAGAAAATACTCCTGGATACAACTCTGAATGCAAAGCATCGAACAAAGCGTCGTAACCTAAATCAGAAGATTTGCCAGCAGCTGAGTCATCCCCGACCACATCGGTAAGAACATCTGCCATCTCATCTTCTGCAACAAGCCCTTCATTCTGTCCTTGCATATTCACAGGCCCTTCATCACTCTCCCCGTGATAAATCCACCTCTCGTAGTTCTCGTAAAAACCGTGACGAAATATGTGAGACTCAACATCATCTACCAATTGCATCATCATGTTTATACATCTTTTGCATGGACATTGAATCATCCCCCTATCATTTGCTAATGGCCTCGCCATATTTATGAACGCTTTCAGACCATGCCAAAACTCTGCAGACTTTGCCCGTCTTCTATTCAACTTTATCCAACTCTTATCGATTTCCATTTCCACTTTAGAGTTGCTGCAACACCAAAAAAATAACAATAATTCAGTGTAGTATACAAGTGGTGTGAGAATGTCCTAACTCCTTGTCGCTCCAATACTAATTTTAGGTGTGGGCCCTAGCCATTCGACATTGATTTGTAATTTACGAGTTGTGTTAATTTTTTCTATGATTGCCTATGTTTCACGTGTAAATTTCGACAGCATCTCCCTTCTATTCTCCTAAGTGTGCGCACTATTTTAAACACAGTCCACACTCGGAGAATAAAATGGAGACAATACCAAAAATCATACGCGATAGTCGAGGCAATCATAGGAAAAAGTATGATAACACAACTCGTAACTTACAAATCAATGTCAAACTGTCTGAAACAGGACAATTTAAAGATTAGTTTGTAAACATCAAACAACCCAAAATGAGGTTGTGTGTGCTTAATAAACTAATCTTCAAACGGCATTCTAAGGTTTATGAAAGTGCAATGTATTGTGAAAATAAAATAAAAAGTAAAAAATAAAACAGAAAACTAAATCTTAAATACATAAGTGAAATACGTAAATTTGACTGACCAATGATCTTTTGAAGACTGCAACTAAGATCTTTAAACTGGGGGACTGCAATAGAGAAAGAGAGATTCAAAATGGTAGAATTTGTGGGCTAAGCTTGAAAAAGAATTTGAAGAAATATTGCTTATGATGGGAATTTGTAGACTGGAGCTATTGGGACGACATTATGTTGTCCCAATTGCTAGAACATCTATTGGGACGATATAATGTCGTCCCAATTGCTAGAGTTGGGCGTGAGAAAATTCCGCCAATATGCTGAGGGTATTAAGACTTACAGAGACGAATATTTAAGTTATGGAGACGACAATAGTCGCCTTTGATTCTGTAGGGACGACATACTCCGTCGTCTCTACGGGTCTGTCACTATAGGGACGACAAATAAGTCGTCTTTATAGATTCTGGACCTATAGGAACGTAATTTAACACTATTAGGACGACTTTAGTCATCTCAGTAGCTTACAAAGCGGAAAAAATTAGCGCCATTTCTTATGACCTATGGGGACGAATTTTTTAGGCTATAAGGACGATATTAATCGACTTTATTTCTTTAGAGACGATGTTCCGTGTTGTCGGTATAGGTATGTACTCTATAGGGTCGACAAATAAGTCGTCTCTATAGATTCTGGACCTATAGGGACGACAAATAAGTCGTCTCTATAGAGTCTGGGCCTATAGGGACGACAAATAAGTCGTCCCTATAGATTCTGGACCTATAGGAACGTACTTTAGCACTATTAGGACGACTTTAGTCGTCCCAGTAGCTTACAAAGCGAGAAAAATTGGCGCCATTTCTTATGACCTACAGGGACGAATTGTTTAGGCTATAAGGACGATATTAGTCGACTTTATTTCTTATGTACTCTATAGGGACGACAAATAAGTCGTCTCTAGGGACGACAAATAAGTGTGTTGAAATGACTTTTGTCATTTTTATATCTATTACAATCTTTAGAGACGACATTTTATTGTCGTCCCTATATATGCTATATATAGAGACGAATTTGGTGTCGTCCCTATAGATGTCGTCTCTATAGCTCTTTTTTCTTGTAGTGAATTAGCAACGAATTATTTTCGTAATCCATTTCATTTGCAACAATATTATGCATTATTTTCGTGTAACATAAATAGATGTTATTTCTAGTGTTCAAGGGGAAGAACTGTTATAATTATTAAATTCCATATATAGTTGCTTATTATGAAGTGAAATGAGCACTTATTGCTCCATATGTAACAGTCTATATGTTGAAGTCAAGTTCTCTTTCCTAATCAATATCTATGTAAAAAGTCATCTTAATTAATAGTGTACTTAATACTTTGTCACTCTAAAAAAAGCATAAAAAATGTGAGATTGACAAAAAAATCATAAGGTGCAATTAATGAACACTTTTGTGAATGTTAAAAAGAAAAATAAAACATATTTGTTAATCTAAAGCGAAACTTAATTTATACTTTATTCAATCATCTTCGATATCTTCAAAGTGTCAAAACTCAAGAGCCTTTTGAAAGGCTTTAGACTAGGGGTGGGCGTTGGTCGGTTTTCGGTCCAACCCGACCCGAACCGACAAAAAATCGGTTTGGCTTTTGGCGTTGATCGGTTTTCGGTCCAACCCGACCCGAATCGACAAAAAATCGGTTTGGCAAAAGCCAAACCGAAACCACAAAAATTTCTGGAAAAATGAGCCCGAAACCGACCTGAATTGACTTGTGTCGGTTCTTTCGGTTTGGGCCGGTTTGAAGAACAAAAAAAAAAAATTTATAAATCGACCCGAGTCGGTCAGGTCGGTTTGTCGGTTTCGCAGGTTTTTTGCCCATCTCCACTTTAGACTAGTTCTAAAATTGGTACTTGGTGACCATGATTGACAGCTCACTCTTAGACCGATATGGATGGACGTTTTTTTTTTTAAAAAAAATTTGCACATTTTAAAGGATTTTTAGGCACATTTAAGCAGATGCATCCATTTTGACACTACTAGCTACGTACACGTAAAAGTTTCAAAAAAAATTGCATGTCATTTCTAAATCGACGCATTTGAAAAAAATGAAATATCGACACAACCCGTCTTACACTTCTACATTGTATTGCACACATATGTATCTAGCAATTCATATTTATAATCATTAATATAGTGTTGATCCCCTTAATTTATATGTTTTTATTAGTAGTCAAAAGGGGCTTTAATTAAATCTTGTCAAAACGGTAGTGAAATTTATCAAACATGACAAGAGCCGAGAAGTTTTTTTGGTTTCCTCCTAGGAGTCATATACCTAACGCATGCCATTATTATTACACTTTTCTTTCACATTTTTCATTACATTACTCCCATATAATAAATACATAATTAAAAATCTGTTTTCACCCTACTAATTACTCTTAATATAACCGTATATATCATCCCAACTAGCCCTTCCTAATCTCATTGACACACATTCATTCCACCCCACCAAAAAAATTCTCTCTTTGATCAACCATGGAAGATGATGAAGAAGTTTGTAACACAACACTTGATTTGGGAATTGGATTAAGTGAATTCGTGCCGAAAAGGGATCATGATCGGAAGAATAAGTGCGTGTTTTTTCTTGATCTTTCGATCCCACTTGATCATGCAACTGTGAATTTTGATCATAAAATCGATAGCTCGGGTTCAGGTTCGGGTTCGAGTAGTTTGAAAGTCAAATGTGAAGACAACAAACAAGCAGGCAAAGACATTGATTACAATGGTAGTGAAGAGGATGGAAGAAATTATGAAAAGAATTATAGTAGAAAGAAACTGAGGCTTAGTAAAGAACAAACCATCTTGCTTGAAGACACTTTCAAACAACATACTACCCTTAATACGGTATGCATGCGATTATATATCTTATCTCACTCTTTGAATTTTCTTTTCTCATCAGTTGAACATAATCTTCTTAAGAACAATGAAGTTATTGTGTTCGACTATACGGAGGGAGGAGGGAGGAGGGAGGAGGGAGGAGGGTGGGGTGGGCGGGGTGGGGGTTATTTTAATAGTAGTCCGATCTTGAAGTTCAAAATTTTTTTTAAGTAGTAATCTCTTTTTTAAAAAATCCTGACTCCGTACCTACTTACATGAAAAATTATAACTTGGCTTGCATATGTATTTGTTCGTGCCTAAGTTGCATGGTTAATTTATAAATAGCTTCGCAAACTCTAGAAAATATTTCAAAATCTCGAAAAAAAAAAGAATTTTCCGAATATTTCTTACTTTTTAATAAAATTTGGAAACTTTTGATCAATAAATTAGTTGCACATTGATGGGGGGGCTTTTTATTGTAACTTTCTATAAAAAAAAATAATACAATAACGGATTTCAATCAAAGTGTATGGTATAATTAAGCGTAGAAGTCAATTGTCAAGTTTTTTTATGCCTAGGCCAGGGCGACGCACCTGCGAGGCGAAGGTGAGATGTAGAGGTCACATCTCACGCCAAAGCGCTGTTTAGATGAACTTTTTAGGGCATTGGTTTCAACTAAAAGTTAACAACTAATTAGAGTCTAAATGAATGTCAAATAGTTTTTTAAAATGAAATATTTAATTTATAAAAATAAATAATTATTTTTATACAACATTTTGAAGCAATTTGAACGTTGAAATTGCATGGATGACAGGTTCAAAAGCAGACACTTGCAGAAAAGTTGACTCTGAAACCAAGACAAGTAGAAGTTTGGTTTCAAAACAGAAGAGCAAGGTATTATTATTATTATTATTTTAAAAAAAAAAACTTTTATTCATTCTTCATTAATTACTTTTTATGGATTTAATCTTAATTTTTGTTTTCGGCATGGATTAATTAAATGCAATTTACTCATAATTAATATGCAGGACGAAACTGAAGCAAACCGAGATGGACTGCGAATTCTTGAAGAAAAACTGCGAAAGATTAAGCCAAGAGAATCGGAGATTGAATAAAGAATTGGTGGAGTTACAATCCGCTGTGAAAATAGAACAACCACCGCCAACGCCGCCGTTTTTCATTCAGATACCTAAGGCGGCAGCGACACTTACCATGTGCCCATCGTGCGAGAAAATTGGCAAGAGTAGGGGCGGCGTCGGCGGCCGTATTGAAGATGGTCCATAAACCTAAACAAAGGCATAATGGCTTGATTATATAGACATCACTGTAAACTATGATTTAATCAGACATTTATAACTCAATAAATTCTGGATGAAATTTTTCCCGGGGCTCACTTTATTTACAGGTCTATTTTATGTTAATCAATCAACTTCAATTTGTTTCAATTCGATATCTCAACTCGTATTTTTGTTTCAATTTGACCATTTCATATATATAGAGTAACGATCTCCTACCCATAATGAACACAAATGTGTCCACACAACACAAAGTGGGGTAAATGATCTTCTACCCACCGTGGATAGGAGATGATTACTCTTCATATATAACCATTATCAAGATTGATAGAATTATGGTAACAAGCTCAATGGAATTTGTGACCTAACTTGTACTTTTGGCAAAAAGAAAAAAAAAAAAAATTGAGGTGCTATAAAAATACAGATTTCACGTTTTTTTTTTAAATTTAAAAGAGTGAGAGACGTATAAATATTGGAACTAATTCGCAATTCATTGGTTATGTCATGAACGGTCAGATAATATTTTGTCAGTTTTGATAACTGTCATCGATGGAATGATTAAATTGAAACAAAAATATAAGTCAAGAAATCAAATTAAAACAAAGTGAAGTAAGGTACCGGCATGAAACAAAGTTCTAATTTTGGTGACTTCCAATAGAATTTGTGAAAGAGAGCTAACCAAAAATGATTATTGTTAATAATATTAAACTAAGTTGACTTAGAGGGTATTTTTTGTGCTTTAATTTGGAATTTTATCTACCTAATTTTTTTTGTGAAGCATTAAGCCTCATAAATCATAACTTCGTGGATGTGTCGTCGCTAAATTGTCAAACATTTCCATTACTATTTACTAACTAGCGACCGAATTTTAACCGTGATTTCAAAGAAAATTTTCAAAAAAATTATTTATTTATTCGAACCCACCGATTTTACAATCGGAAAAATTCTTTGGTGTAGATCTTTAATGACGGACTTTTAAGTATTAGGCGGATCATTCTCTTGATATCGATCAAAAATGTTTTAGCTGCTAAAAATTCAAATAATAAAATTTATGGTAAAAATATCAAAAAATATATGAATTTCATTATGTTATCTTAGTCGAATAGTCCAAAATTTTGATTGTTTAAACTGTATTAAATGATTTTTCAAATTAGTCAAGCCTGTGTAGTTTTTGTGGCGATAAACATAAATTATTTTTTAATTAAGCTGTTATTTGATATGTTGAAGTATTAGTCCACAATAATAATTTGGACAGTTTTAGAATGTAATCAAAGGAAGTTATTGATTATAGCTATTTCAAATGGGTCCTTAAAATTCCTTTACTATAGCAACTCAAGAAAATCAAAATTCCAAAACTAAACAACCCAATACTCACCCTCTCTTTTTAACCGCTCCGCAATCTTCGCTTTCTTCTTTGCACGTGATTTTTCTCATCGATCCCACAACCAAGGGTTTAAGACACTTAAAATATCACTGGCGAATGTAATTTATTGTTTAAAGCAACAATATATGTTATACATTTCTTTTCTAATATGAATGATTTATTATAGACATTTTTTTTCTAATATGAGTTATTGTTTTTTCGATATGTGACAAAATGAAATATCTTACCAAGTTCCAACACTTCAACAATAAATGTATAGAAGGAATCCAACATTGGATTAAGTGTTGAAAGAGGGGGGTTATACATAAAGGACAATTTTTTATTAATAAATAATGGGATTCACTTTTGAATAGTCATGAAGTAGATTTATGATCTTTTAATTAATATTTAGTTGATTATTACTTTTTAATATTTATATTTTTATAAATATAACAATAATAGTTTTATTTATTTATTTTAATCATGGTAAATATCACGGTCTGTGCTTCCGCCCCGTACCCTACTCGGGACAGGAGCTTTAGCCCCGGCCTTGCCCCTGATTCCCCGATTAATCGAGTCCCATGGGAATTGAGACAATCAGGGATTACTGTTAGGATTTGCTGTCAAAACATATGATATAAAACATGAAAAATGCGAGATACTATTTGCATTATTGGAGATATTAGGTTGTGTTTGATTGGAAGTGGAAAATTTGGGTGGAAAGAAAATATTTTCCATGGAAATGAATTACCAAGAAAATTTGGATTGGAAAATGTTAACAAATTTTCCATGGAAAATAAATGGATTAGAAAAGGTTAACAAATTTTCCATGAAAAATAAATTCTCCTATCCCACCAAGAAAATATTTTCCTTGAAAACAAGGAAAATATGGCCAAAAGTGGAAAACATGGAAAATATTTTCCATGGAAAATCAAAAGTTTGAATCAAACAAAAGATGGAAAATAAGTGAGAAAATACATTTTCCATGGAAAATTTTGCCAATCAAACAGACCAAAGCTGGAAAATGGGTGGAAAATTTTTATTTTCCATGGAAAATCATACGAATCAAACACACCCTTATTATCAAATCAAGCTAGGACTTCAAGATTGGAGTAATTTGTGATAATGTTTTTGCTGGTGTTTTAGATTTTATATTAGAACGTATGATTTACCCATAAAAAATGTTAGATGTTGTTTGGATTTAATGGGATATTGTATGATATTATTTGTAACAAGAATACTCTGTAAGATATTGTTTCAATATTAAGCTATCTATGATAATGTTCTTTTATTGACTTTGAATTTGTTGTTTCGAGTGTGTATGATACCGTCATTGTTTTGAGTTATAATTTATTTATTAAACAATCATATATTGCCTTAAAAAATATGCATTATAATGTTAGTACGTGAAAATATAATGTGTGATATTATTTGTGACAAGTATGTTATGCAATATACTATTATAATTTTGAGTTATATATGATAATATTCTTATCATACTATTATTTCATTTTAATGGGATACTTGCTTCTTCCGAATTTTAATTTTTTGTTAAAGCATAACATTTTTCTCTAGGAATATGCTTGATTAATACTTGCCTTCATCAACCATTACATACTGTTATATTAAGATAATCTATACTATATCTAAAAGACTCTACAGTTAGTTGCATAAAGAAATAAAAAATCAGGGAATGAAATTTTTTTTTCCAATGTCTTTCAAAATCTTAGAGGTGAATGAGAGAGAACTTGTGATATTTTTTATTTATACATTTTGTTTTAAAATTAGTACATAAAAAATTCTCTATAAAGTCATTAAAAGTCATTGACGTTTTGAATACTCTTAAATTTCGTTGGATTTTAAAAAGTCGGAATTGAATATTGCATGACTTTATAAGACTTTTTAAAAGTCTTTAAAATTTAATATTGAATACCTCAATACTTGTATGGAGATTAAAAAGTCTGAATTGAATACACCTAAAATTTTAAACCCCAAAAAAGTTTTGTCAAATCTTAATTGAATACACCCCCCCTAAATGTACAATTAAAATATAATATAATGTTGGAAGGTTTTCTACGGAGGATTAAGGGTTCGAATCCCCGCAGCACCTGGAATGCAACATTTCTTATTGGAAGGCAACAACTATATTAGAAGGCTGTCTACAAAGAGGAGAACCGTTGAACGTCCGGCCCTAGTGTGTATAAGCTGTTACCACATCCGAATTTATCTGAGTGGCGAACCAGGGGGGAAGACCGCCACTCCTTAAAATTAGTCAAGCAAAACTTGGACACCTGAGTAATATATATATATATATATATATATATATATATATATATATATATATATATATATATATATATATATATATGACTATTCTACCATTACAAATTTTTTTTTAAAATTTCATATTCATCATTAATATTCATTAATGTATAATTATTTTTTAATATTTTTTATTACTCTTTTATTGTTCATCATTATTGTACATTAAATTTTCAATAATTTACTAAATGTACAATTAAATTTTTTAAACATTTAACCTATTAAATTAAATTAATTTTTTTTTTTTTTTTTTTTTTGCATTATGTAGATGAAAAGAAAAAGATATGAGTTTCAACAACAACAAAAAATGAATGGAAAAATTTGTAACTTTGTTTATTACTGCATTAAAATTCAAATCATGGTTGTCAAAACTGAAAATGAGATAAAAATGTTATTTTTAATACATTAGATTACAGTGATTACGAACATGTTTGGTTCAGTTTTTTTTTTTTTTATTCTTTTTTTCTCAAATTCACTTTCAACCACATATTTTGTGGGACATAAATTTATCAACTTTTCAACTACACATATTATCAATTTTTTTTTAAAAAAATCTTTAAACCCCACCAAACATATACTATATTTTAGAACTAACTTGTGAAATATTTTTCATTTTTAATTTAATTTAATTTAATTAATTAATTAATTAATATATATATATATATATATATATATATATATATATATATATATATATATATATATATATATATAACGTTTTTCTCATCTTACTTCTGTCCGTCAACATTATTCTAACAACAATTGATACTTATTTAATTTTTTTTTCTTACTCATGTTTATGACGTTTCATTTACGTCGTCAAATTAAGCACGTCTAATAAAAAGTGAACACACAAAAAAAATATTGTTCACAAGGAATTACTACTCCGACAAATGTACAATATTATATACTCAATCATTACATTCCCTTACAATAAAATTAGAAATAATTAAATTTTATTTTTCGTAAAATGCAGCCCTGGTAATCATTAATTCCATAAGATTTGATATCAAGAGTTCGTCAATCATCAAAGTTTAAATCACCAAAAGGTTTTCACTGAGTTCAAATTATTGTTGGTATTATCACCATATAAAACTCATTTCTTATTCTAATTGTACTTACATGAATGCAATTATCTTTTAATATTTATTTATTACGCTTTTATTGTTCATTATTCTTGTACATTAAATTTTATCAAATTATTAAATGTACAATTATATTTTGTAAACATTTATTATATTAAATTAATTATAATGGTGAAAAGATGGTCTCAATTTTTATTTATTTATTTATTTATTTTTGCATTACGTAGATGAAAGAAATGAGAAATTGATTCTTAAAAAAATCAATGGAAAAATGTAACTTTTTTTTATTACCGTATTAAGATTCAAATAATGGTTGTCAAAACTGAAATGAAGATGAAAATATTATTTTTAATACATTGGATTACAATGATTATAGTTCACAACTAACATTTAAAACTTTTTTTAAATTTTAATTTAATTAATAATTATATATAGATAGAGAACGTTGACAATTCTTTAATATTTGTTTCTTACTTAAGTTTATGTTGTTTTCATTTACATCGTCTAATTTGACGTGCTTAATAAAAAGAGAACATATACAAAAAATATTGTTTACAAGGAATCACTAATCCAATAAATGTACAATATTATATAGTCAATCATTACCACTATTTATTCAATCACAGTTCAAGTTACTATTCGTATTACCAATATATAAAACTCATATTTTATTGCAATTGTACTTATATGGATATTAATAAAATACCAGTATCAAATAATATAATACAACATTTTATCAACAATCATATTTTTTATCTTTATTACAATTGCTACTTTCATATTTTAATTATTAAAAATTAAAAAATATTAAAAATTGACAATATAATTACGAAAACACGTGCAACACACGCGTATCTAACTAGTGATATATTAAAATACTATTATATTATTGGAAATTTTCAATTTTCGTTTTCAATCTTTCCAATTTGTTACTAATTTATCCTCAACTAATTTTTATAGCACCAAACATCCTCAGTCCTTCAATTAATTACAAATCACATCCATATTGACAGATAATGATAGATTTGTCCTTTTCTGTAAATAAACAAAAATAAAAGAAACCTAAACACAAAAAAAGTCTTATAACTTTTCAAAAAGCACTTCCTCACACACCCTATCCCCACATCACCTCATCCCATCACATCCATCACCTCATCCACGCCACAACCATTCAATCTGCCATTAATGACAAATTTAAGATGAAAAAAATGTCTCCTTAAATCTGTCATTAAATATTTATTACTACCATAAATTCATCAAGTTCAGGATCGACTACATTTTCACTACAACTAGAAATGGTGAAGGGGATTTCTTTGATTTTCATAATATTTTCACTTTAATCCAATATCTATATAAATAAACACTGATTCCTGTTTTTTCATTTTGGGTTTTCAAAATCTTGAAGAATTTTTTTTTTTTAAAGGCTACTGATGTAGGGTGTAGTTCCGCATCAGGTTCTTGGATTCAATTCAAGGATTCATAAAAGAATGTGAAAATGGATTTATGTTTCATGTGTTTATTCATCTTCTACTGTGAGTAATCTATGAATGACTTTTAGAATTCGTCCTGATACTTCTAAATCTGAGGTCAAGAAAGCTTTCAAAAAGTTTGATCTTCATATTAATTTCTTGAAAGATTCTTATAAAAAAATTTATTTTTCTCAATGTGTAAAACTATGAATCTTGGAAATAGTGTTCTTTTTAATTATCTTACCAATATTTTGTATTTTTTTTAAAAGTTGCAGGATTTTTTAGCAATTTGTTCTTCTATTTTTTAAAGTTTATTTTTATTTTTGTTATTTAAAGTGGAAAATTTAGTCATTATTTGTCGATAGGGACGTGATTTGTAATTAATTGAAAAGTTAGAGATGTTTAGTGCTATAAAAATTGTTCGGGAATAGATTAGTAATAGATTGAAAAGATTGAAGAGGAAAATTGCAAATTCCCCTTATATTATTTACGTAGGATACTAAGAAAACAATCAGTCATTTCTTTCCAAATGTTCCATATATTATCGGCCAAAGAAGGCCGCACAAAAATTTGAAAGCTATTGTAATTTTATTTCAATTGGCTATTTGACAACACTTTTGATAAAAAAAAAATTTAACAAATTTTAATAAAAGTTGATAAAATATGTAGTTAAAACTTTAATAATAATTGTGAATCTCATAAAATATATAATTAAAAATTAATTATTGACTTTAACTTCAATTTTTTATCAACTTCTTAATCTAAACCAAATATGGGCCAAATATAGTTTCAAATGGCTCCATCAAAGTTTTAAAAGTTCAATTTTTACCCAATAAATTAAAATAGATCCTTTTCCTAGTAAGTTGGAGGCACCATTGTTTTAAATTACTTGAATAGTGAATACATTTCTTCACGTATAAATCAAATTTATTTTTTCATCCAAAAAATCTTTAACACAAAATTTTCATAAATAATTAACAAAATACAGAATATCATGTTCAACTACTCCATCTAAAACTTAATTAGTTAAATCAAGTGATGAGTTTATTTATATTTTGAGCCTCGTATTCATTCTTTTATGCCTTCCACCACACAATTTACCATAAAAACTAAAATGCAAGGTGATAAATTGTCAATAAAAACATTCATATTATTAATTAATAATAAGAAAACATTCATATACATTAATTACATTTCCTGCATCTTCTACCAAGATAAGTTGTCAAATGAGTATACGAAGGACCGAAATTCGTTGTTCTACGAGAAAAGGCCACGGAATATAAAATGAAATGGTTTCTGCATAACCAAATGGATAAAAACACTGTTGGTCAACTTATAACGAAGTTTCATGTTAATCACCAAACTTTTTTTTGTTACAGAAGTGGTCACTAAAGTTTTTTTTTTTATTTGCATTTGACTACTCAGTTAAAATCTGTTAGTTTCCCGACCACAATGTTCGATGAGGAAGATTACCAAATCAGATTATCATCTTCCACACCCAACATTCTGCCTTAAAACTAACAAATTTTAACTGAGTGACTAAACTAAAAGAAAAGACAAACATCAGGATCCACTTGAAACAAAATAAAGTTCAAACGTCAAACTTCGCTATAAGCTGAGTAACTAATAGTGTTTTTAACCCGTTGTAAAATGCACCGAAACCATAAGAATGGTTTTAGTTACGGCATGTCTAGGAGAATCTGATATGTGAGAGGACGCCTTAATTTGGATGCTGATACGAAGGGGAATCACTCTTCAATGGAGAAGGGAGAGCCTCTGATATACTATCCCATGAATTTTTTTCATCTTTACTTCCCTTTCGCTCCAAGAAGGTGGGTCGAATAGGCGTTCGTACAATTTCAACCTTGCATGTCAGCAATGCTACAATCTCAGACATTGCTGGCCTTGAATTTGCATGAGGTTGAAGACATAAGAATGCCACATCAATCACATGTAAAACATCCTTCTCGACCATCCACATTCTTGGATCTATCAGATCATTCAACTGAGACCGCTCGTACAGCTTCCAAGCCTGACCACACATTTATCATGTAAAGAAAATAAGTCCAATCAAATTTCTCAGCATGATCAGAAAGCAAATTAAAAGTCAGAAAAGCATACATATTCAGGAAGGTACTGCATTTCTGATGGGAAAGTAAGATCGGTATTTTTCCTGCAGCTAATAATTTCAAGCACAAGAACTCCAAAACTGTATATGTCAGCTTTTTCAGACAATTCTCCTCTAATGGCATACTCAGGTGCCGTGTAACCTCTGCATAAACGTAATATATAAAATTATGCAAACGAAAATATTTTAGATTAAGATGTCGACAAAATCTTGTTAAGAATTCAAACTTGTAATGGAGTATTATAGCTCCAGCCTCCAAGATGACTAAATTAATTGACGAATGATGCATTGAAAAATAATTGCATAACTAATATTTTTCGAATTCTTTAATATTAACTAAGGTTTTGATGACATAATCAAGGAAAATACTTACAAAGTTCCAGCAAAGTTAGTGCTCAAGTAAGCTTGATCTTCGGGAAAAAACCTTGCTAGGCCAAAATCTCCAATCCTAGGTTGAAATTTGTCATCCAGGAGGATGTTGCTTGCTTTGATATCCCTGTGTATAATTCTCAAGTGTGAATCTTCATGCAGGTACTGCAAACCTCGAGCAATTCCAATAATTATTTGGAACCGAGTGCTCCAGTTCAAAAAAAGGTCACTTTTCCCTGTATCAAGAAATAACCAAAGCAGAAATCCATTAAGGAAATAACCCTTTGGCAAAATCTACTTTCATTTAATTCTTGGCAAACCCGTTATCAAGAAAATAATGAACTTCAGAAATTCAATCTTAAACACAAGACTGAAATGTATCACATAATTTGGGTCTATGAAGATAGAAATATAAGTTATACCATATATTATAAGGTCTAAACTTCTATTCTTCATGTATTCATACACAAGTAGCCGCTGATCTCCATCCGAGCAACACCCCAGAAGGCGGACCAGGTTCTTATGTTGTATACTGGTGATCATCCTCACCTCTGCAAGGAATTCTGATTCTCCTTGCTGTGATTTTCCAATGGACAGTTTCTTTACGGCAACCAATCTCCCGTCTTCTAACTTGCCCTATGAAAAGAAGGATGAAAAAGTCAATGCATTATTATTCTCTTGAATTCATGAGATAGATTTACACCCAAAAGAAGCCTCCTAGATAACAATGAAAGCAATTTTATAAGATCATAGACAATAAGGTTAGGGCTCCATAAAGGTCTCGCCCTAGATTCTATGGAAGTTTGACATAATAGTATATAATGAAGATGCAAAACAGATTTATATTATTATTACCAAGAAGACTGGCCCAAATCCGCCTTGTCCAAGTAGATTATCCTGGTGAAAATTCTTGGTTGCCCTCTTTAGTGTTTGAAAGTCGAACCAGCTTATTGTGCAAAGATTTCCACTTAAGATATCCTTTGTCACTGCAAGAAATTGAAAAATTAGACCATAACGAAGTAATTCCGCATTATAATTCTCAAATTCTCTTACAATAACATATCTACAACCTGGTTGCTTCCTTGTGCGAGCGACAAACTTTTTCCATTTTGATGGATTGATGAATTTCCGAAAGACAAAAAACAGAATTAGCAAAATGAGAAGTATAACTATGGCTCCAAGGAAAATGTATAAGGCTTCTGAAGGTTGACTAGATCTCGAGCTCTGTTCATCAAGTGAGGCTGATGGAGAGGCCACTGCATTAACATGACATGTTAAACTACATTTACATCAAGATGAAATAAAGCTAGCGCCACATACCCGTGTAGGTTAATTATTCCATTGGTCACTGAACTTTTTTCAGCGTTATTGAAATGTCATTAAATTTCAATTTGTTTCTCCGCGGTCACTTAAACTATTAAAAGTGATACCAGTCCATCATTCAAGTGGATTTCATTAAAGAGGCTGCTGACATGGCCAAGAGAAATCCTACGTCACATGTCAACACTATTAAATTTGTCCAACCGGGACAAATCATGTTCCCAAATGGTCACGGAACCTTTTCTTGTGTTACTAGATGGTCATTGAACTCTAAAATAATTCTCCCCATGGAATAATTTACATGCCAATTTTCTTTCCTTTGTCTACTCTTGCATTGCCATGGGTTGATATTGTTGGTCTATTCTGTAACTAACAGTGGATCTTTTTAAACCTAATTCAAGTACAATTATAATTTGGTGTGAGCTATGTACTTTGACTAAGTATCTGAACAATGTTAAAGGGAAATGGCATCCGACCATTGCACATTGACAAATAGTCCGTGTTAGTGAGAGGTCCAAACATACATCTGAAGTTTGTAGTGCAATTGTAACAACCACATACTTTCTCCTACAAGCCTCTCGCTTTATGGACTATTCCGTGTGCCGATAGCTTACGTACTGTCCACTGGAAATTGGTCTCTAAACTAAATTTATTTTGCGTCTTCAGCGATTCGAACTCTTGACCTCTCTCCTTAAGAGGAACTTGCCCAATTGATACCAACATTCCACGCAAGTTCCTCTTAATGGAAGAGGTCAATGGTTCGAATCGCTAGAGACGCAAAAAAAATCTAACTTGGAGATCAACCTCTAATGAACAGTACATAAGCTAACGGCGCACGGAATAGCCCATAGGCAAAAGGTCGTAGGGAAAAGTCCATAATCGTTACAAAAAAAAGCGTATTTTTTTGTAATGACCACGGACTTCTCCTACAATCTTCTCGCTTTTAGGACTATTCTTTGCGTCATTAACTTACATACTGTCTACTATACTAGAATTCCACTTAAGTTCTTTTTAAGGGAGGAGGTCAAGAGTTCGAATCACTGGAGACGCGAAAAAAATCTAATTTGGAGTCCAATCTTAATGGAAATTACGTAAGTTAATAGCGCACGGAATAGTCCCTAAAGTGAGAGGCTTGTAAGAGAAAGTCCATAGTTGTTACAACAATAGTCACGATTGCAGGCACTTACTACATTGCCTCACACGTCATACCCATAGGGCACAACACGTACATGACCGGTTCAATACCCACATTTGCAAGTACCATCAAGCACCAAGCATGCTAGCAGTCGCCAATGTCATATTTGGGATTTGTTATAAGGTGAGACTTACTCCAATGTCTGGGTGACCTTTCAAATAAACCATTTGTATGTATGTTTAAAAGTTTAATGTCATTATAAAGTCAATGACCATCTAGTACCACGATGGAAAGTGAAGTTACCATTTGGGAAAACGTTTGTCTCAGTTATACGAAGTTAACGATGTTTATATGCCATGTAAGGTTTTTGTTGGCCATGTTAGTAGTCTCTTCAACGGAATCCACTTCAATGATCGACGGGTATCACTTTTAATAGTTTACTGACCATTGAAGTTCGATGACATTCCAACAGCACAAGGAAAAGTTCAGTGATTGATGAAATAATTACCATGCCCGTGTAGATATGTAAAGATGTCAACTCAAGAAGGAAAAATACGTCCTAATTTTGCAATACTCATGCACATTTTACTTTGCACACACTAGATGAAATAATTAACCATTTTCAGCCCGACAAAGCCTTCCGCCCCAAAAATGTACAGACGTGCACACACACTACTAACCTCGAATCATTTATCTTTCCAATAGCATTACTTTCAGGGTGATTTTATCTATTTAAGCTTTGCAGAAACTCAAAAGTTGACTAGTAAGCTCAAAATTAAAGGCCTTGACATGACACCCCATATCTTATTCCCCTTCACTACCCGTCATCATCGACCTTCAACTGTACGTGAGACAAGAGGAACTCCAAATTAAACTTTGTGTCTAGAACAGTATGCCACCACCAATACAATCCCTGTAGTCACAATAACTACAGGCAATCTAATCTTGTAAACTTATTATGAAATTTTTTAATCATGATGTACTTTCTATCCTTGAAGAATTGAAGTTGTGCCACCCCGTTGCTCGGAAGTCATAATTCAATTTTGGCAATATAAACCCCAAGCATCAAAGAGGTCACCTTTCCTGTCATCCAAAAGTGAAAATTGGGAGGATAAACCAATGGCACTATACTATGGCCAAAACGCCCCCCCTGCTCGACCTAAAGCTTAAGCGCTTGTTTGGTAGAGCATTTTAGCATATTTTGATAAAGAGTTGATAAAATGTGTGATTGAAAAGTTAGTAAAACTTGTAACTCCCATAAAATATGTGGTTAAATTTAATTGTTCAATTTGATTTCAACTTTTTAGAAGATTTTTAAGCTCCGCAAAACAAAGCTCTAAGTCAATGGTGGAGGACATATTCACTACACTGGACAAGATTTTATTTGTTAATATTGTCAGATACTCAGTCCATCATCCTAAGAGCATCTCCAATGCACTCCATGGATTGTGGCTGATGTAGTAGTTAAATAGAAGGACTTCTAAATAAATATGGAATAAATAGACGTGAAAGTCCAAAAGTTCTCTCCAATGAGTTTCTTCTACAATTCAATAATGGTGATTACATGGCATTTATTTTTTTAAATTAAACAATAATAAAACTGCTAAAATTTTCCTAATTACCCTTTTGTGAATTAAATTAAGTCCAAAATTAAAATAATTGTTGAGTCATCCAATCTCACGGGACTTCTACAGGTAGAAAGAGCACCTCACATCTTCTATTTTATTTTGTGCCACATCAACCTATGTTTCACATAGTGCATTGGAGATGTGATTATAATACACATTTCTATTTGATGACATGTCACTTCTATTAACCAATCCATGATTTGTATTGGAGATGCTCTAATATTGTACCTTAAATTTGTAACTTCCCAACAAATAATCACACAAAAGCCCATGCATATGGATGTGTTTGCAAACAAATCAGTGTAAAATTGAAAGGAAAATATAATATGAAAAAACCCAGAAAATTTACATACCGTTCAGTCTTAAACGATGCATCTTTCTCTCCGAGCCCTAAGACAGAAACCCGGATTATGCTTTGTCTTCCTATGGAGATGCAGAATTTGCCTTTTTGTTTCGCATTTTTCTGTAACATTGCAAACATGGAAGTTCGCGAAGAAATAATGATAATATGATACATGGAGATGATCGAAATTGTGGGATTTTTGGAGAATCCTAAGTGCAATTCTTAAGTGAGATTTGTTGTCAAGCGACATCCAGGCGGAAAAACTCCGCATGTATTCTACAAGGACGGCTGTTACAATGTATTTATGTGTTAATTTCAGTAATGCCTACTAAACTTTGTACTTAGGGTCAAGTTCATCATTGAACTTTAATTTATTTCAAAATCATCACTGAACTTTATAAAATATTTCATTCAAACTATTAATTGAGTTTATCGTCCATTTTTTAATTGAACATGCATGCATGCGTGTCAAGTAGTAGGATTTTAAGTTAAAAAATGAACATCAAACTTAATAAGTAGTTCGAGTGAAATATTTTATAAAATTTAGTGATGAATTTGAAATAAATTAAAGTTAATATGAATTACAAGTGAAGGATTTGAACTCAACATAATTGAATGGTACTTCGTACTGAAATGAAATAAGTTGAATTCCTGTTTTAGACTATAAACTTTTTTTTTTTTTTAATAAGAAGTGTTTTTAATCACCTATTAAGCTTAGCCAATCGTTTTACTAGTTTACCAATAATTAATACATTTAAAATTCTGGAATTGGAAATATTCAAAACCCCGTAGAGCAGCCAACTGCTGCCGCGGTGTTTCCAGCTAGTCATTCATGAAAAATAAATATTTTTAAGCTGTTTATGCGCAGAATAAAGATGTAAACAATGAAAGACAAATATATTGGGAATAGTTACAGAATGTTTGTGTGTGCTTATTAATACTTATAAGTTGATTAAATATTATTTTTATGAGTAATATGTAATTTTAGTCTCCAACTTTTTTAATTTGTAACAGATTTACCTCCAATTTTTTTTTTGACATTGGTCATCCTCAACCTTTGTATTTTGTTGCAAATCACGTCTTTTTAACATATTTTAACGAATTTGCCCCTCTTTAAACAAACAAAAATAAAGAAAAATTAAAAATAACAAAAAAATAAAAGTAAATTGCAAATGAAGTCCTACAACTTTTAAAAAGTAAAAAATAAGTTCACCCCACCCCACCCCACCCCACCCCACCCCACCCCACCTCTCAAATATCTCTCTCTCTCACACACTCTTTACCACTACTACCATCGAGGAATATGGTAAACGCGACCCTATAGGCAGCTCCACCGGAAGCCACCCAGCAACCACCAAATCATCAAATATCAGGAAAATCTAACAAATGGCACCCTCACAAAGTCGTAGTCCACTATATCTGCATTCATTATGATGTTGCAGTAGATCAAACCTTCAATGCCTCCACACGTCGCTGTAGTTTTAATTTATTTATTTTATTTTTGTCTCACTCTGTCGCCAACCGGAATCTCAACTTCCGACTATCTCTTTCTCTTCACTTTTTCTCTCTATATGAATGAATATTATATAATTACACATTTTAGGGTTACGGTTTTTTATTTTTTATTATTTTAATTCATTTATTTTTCTGCTAATTTGAAGGAAAAAAACTCCTCATTTTCTCCGCCTATATACAATACGTAACTGAGCTTGGGGTTATGAACAAGCATAAAATACAATAAATGAAGTGATCAAATCGATTTTTGAAAAATCATATCGTTCACATACGATATATACAGATGTGTGTGGACATATAGTATGTCGATGCTGAGGCGTAGAAAGGGCTCGGCAGCGAGGAAATCTCCAAATTCAGATCCTCAATTGGATGAAAACAAAGAGCAAAAGAACAATCAATTGCAAGAAAAATCAAATTCAAATGCTGCGAATTTGAAAGGAAATGTGTGTGTGTTTGAGAGAGGAATTTTTGGGAAATGTGAACTTATTTTGTACTTTTTAAAAGTTATAGGACTTCATTTGCAATTTATTTTTATTTTTTTGTTGTTTTTAACTTTTTGTATTTTTGTATTTTTAAAGAGAATGGCAAATTTGTCAAAATATGTCAAAAAGACATGACTTGCAAAAAAAATACAAAGGTTGGAGATGGCCAATGCCAACAAAAAAAGTTTGGGAATAGATTTGTTACAAATTGAAAAAATTGGGGATCAAAAGTGCAAATTATCCTGTTTTTATTTATACATTTCGTAGAACTATAACTTTTATCTATTTTTTATCTACACATTTTGTAAAAACCACTGCTTATAATCTATAAAAATATTTACTAAACATACTCTTAGTTAGTGCAAACAATTGAAAATACTCTAATTTCGTAAAAATAAAAATAAAGAAAACAATTGTTCCCCTACATTCAAATCATTATTTTTAAATGTCGACTTGGACATCGTCACACCACTCGTTCATATGAATCTTGGAGGCTGAGTCGTCTACAAAAGATATCCTACCTCCCAACGTTGGAGGAGCTGCGGGTCTTTGGGGTCCTTATGCCACCAACTTTTCAGATTTTTTTTATTCTTTTTAATTTTTATTAAAAAAATTATTTACAGACTCGTTATAGTACTTCAAAATTTCTTTATTTTTTTATATTTAATTATATGAGTTAGATGAGTCAAATTGACGTCAAGTAGAATTTTAATTAAATTGACATTTAAAAATAGAAACGAAATGTGAATATTAAATTTTATTCTAATAGTCATCTTTGGCTTATTGTTTTGAACTCATTATTTAACAGTTTTTCAATCCGAAATATGTGCTGCAAAGTTCGCTATGAATACTTTGAAACGGTACCAAGAACCTATACTGACGAGTGAAGAAACACAGTCCGACAATAAAAGCGAAAGAGGTGACACGAAAATAGAAAATGAAAAATTGGATTATTAAATCTATTTCTACCAGCTATCTTTGACTTGTTATTTTGAATTTGCCGTTTAATAATTTTTTAATCCAAAAAATATGCTACAAAATTTATCGTGAATACTTCCAAATGGTATAAAGAACCTACTTTTATGAGTGAAAAAAATAATCCAAAAATAAACCAAAAAAAGTGATGTAAATTAAAAGATGAAAAATCGAATTAATATATAAATTCTAGTAGTCATCTTTAGCTTGCTATTTTAAATTCTCCATTTAATAGTTTTCAATTAAAAAGATGTCTTACGAAGTTTGTTGTAAATACTTCGAAACAGTATCAACAACTTATCCTGACAAGTGAAGAACATAGTTCAAAAATAAACTGAAACAAATAACGTCAAAATAAGAATTAGAAGATAAAAAATAAGATTATTAAATTTATTTCGATTAAGTATATTTTTCTCTTTTTTTAAACTTAGTGTTTAACATTTTTTTCAATTTAAAAAATGCGTTGCTCTAACAAAAATTTTTTATTTCAAAAAAGAAAAATTCTTAATTTCGCCTAGACATGGCAATGGGCCAAGCCGAGCCGAACCGGCTTGGCCCGTAAAATACGAGCTCGGCTCGTCCATGGGGGCTCGGCTCATCTCCAGAAGAGGGACTCGGTTCGGCCCACAGGCTCGTGGGTCGAACGAGCCGAGCCGAGTCGGCTCAGTTCGGCCCTCAATTTTATTTTATTTTTTGTTTAAAATTTGAAAATAAGTCATTCTCTTTATTTTGTTAAAGAAAAAAAATGTAAATATTTAAAATGAATCATTTATCTTTATCTTTATGTTAAAGATTAAATATTTATTTTTATATTAAAATTTTTATTGAATCCTCATCTTGATTATGTTTTTTTAAATCCTCATCTTTGACTCTTATGTTTTTGCTTTTTTTGTGTTGAATTTGAAAATAAAAAAGAAATTTGAAAATAAAAAAGAAATTAGAAATAAAAAATTATTTATGTTAAAAATTAAAGATTTAAAATCCACCTCTATTTTTTTGTATTTTACATTTTTTAAAATTTAAAAATAAAAAAGAAATACCATATCGAAAATCTTTTATGTTAAAAATGTAAGATCTAAAACCCTCATCATTTTTCCGGGCTTGAGACCGGCTATTTTATAAGTAGGCGGAATTAAAATTGTACACGAACAAGATGTTACATGTACAATTTTTTATTAAAATAAGAAAAAATTTTCAAATACAGAAATATTAATGCAAAATAATACTTACTACGAATATGATTAATCCATATTCAAATCTTCAAGTTCTTCGGACATTATTCTGTCCACTTTATCTTGAATTCGAAGTTCGACATCATCCCAATCCTTTAGACACAGTAAACTTTCTAAAATGTCGGCTTTGAGTCTTGACTTGATATCAGATAAAACCCTGCCACTTATACTAAATGCAGCATCCGATGTTACAGTTGAGATCGGATGTGTTAGTAGATCACGTGCCATTTTAGAAAGAATTGGATAACTACGTTGATGTTGTCTCAACCATTTAAGTATATCAAAGTTTTTTCTCTCCTCATCATCTAGCATACTAAGCACATCATGCGCAAAATACCTACCTAACTCTACAGGTGTATCATTAGAACGGGAAATTGAAAAACTAGAAGAATAACCAACTAATTGTTGACTTTGAGTGGTCCTATGTGTACTGACGTAACTCCATAAGTCAATGTCATCAGTTGATGACGAAGTATATGTTAGATTAGGGGGTCGTACAACATTTGTACCGACCTTTTCAGTATAGACCTCATACATAGAACATAAAGTTTGTTATAAATTAGCACACGTGACTGGATTTCCATAAGTTAATTTATCTGAAATTGCCATTATTGTGACTTTTGTACCCTCTAAGTTAAGTCGAGGATCCATGATACATGCTAATAGAAATAACATAGGCAATTGTTCCCAATATTTCCTAAATTTAGCTTCCATAACATGTATAATACTAGTAAAAAGAGCAAAATTCTTATACATGTTAAAATTGTTAGCAATATAATAGAAATGATTTAAAACAAGTGGAGTAGTTGGGTAATAAACACCAGAACATACATTTGTTGCATCGTAAAAAACTTTTAAAAATTTTCTAATATGACCACATATTTTCCAATCATGTAATTCTAAATTATATTTTGAGCCGTGTGAGTGTCGGCCATTATAATAGACAGTAATACAATCTTCATAACCTTTACACAATTCAAGCATAATATATGTTGTATTCCACCTATTGACAACATCAGTTGCAAAACATTTTGATTGCAGCCCATTTTATGTACATAGAGCAGCAAAAACTTGTTTTCTTAATGGTGAAACTGAAATATAATTAATATCATATCTAATTTTTTCCAATTGAGGTTGTATAAATTTTAATCTATCTTATACAATTAAATTAAACACATGACACACACAAGGAATATGAAATAAAATACCATCAAATTGTGGATTACAGTGTTGCATTAATTTTTCAATTACTATATTATTTGGGCCTGCATTATCAAATGTAAAACTACGAGCCTTAGAATTACATTTAAATTCATGTAACACACCTAATAAAACTTGATAAATATTATTTTCATTACGAGGATAGTTTATTTGTTTAAATGCTATCACTTTTTTATGCATTAACCAACTATTATCAATATCATGTGTAGTTGCAACCATGTATCCTTTTTTGTTACAACATGTCCATAAGTCTGATGTAAAAGATACAACACCGTTATAATTATTAATATCATTAATAATAGCTTCTTTATTAGTATTATATCTAACAATAGTATCTTTACGAAGTGTATTTCTAGAAATACTAACGTACCTTGGTTGTAGATATTTTTTGACGAATAACGTCCAATGAGGATTGTCCACCAAGCATAGTGGAAACCCGACATTTGCTATCAATTCCAGCAGTCCTTCGTGTCGCGTGAGTTCTTGTGAGTATATCCAGCTGTTGAGAGCGGGACTACTGGACCCGGCTCCCGGAGATCCAAACTGGAGTTGTGCCTGATTTGTATCCAAACCTCAATATTTGTATTGATACTTTTTGAAGTGTCTGTTTAGATGGGTCGTGCCTATCTCCTTGTACCAAGCAAACTTCTACTGACAGTGTTTACACTGTGCTTTGAACTCAGGAACTCCGTTCACTAGTTTACCAGTCGGCACCAACTCAAAATGCTGCTAGCATATAGCCTTTTGTTTGGTGGCTTTTCGTTTAGTGCTAGAGCCAATGGTAGTTTATGTATCGGCATCGTCATAAACGTCTTCCAAATCAATTGGATCAGTGCTACCACCAAACTGATCAATAATATCTTCTGAAATTGGAATGTCATTAAGACCACTGAAATCATCATCACTTCGGTTGTATGCCATTTGGAATAATAGAATAAAGAAAATAGGAGAAGATGAAGATGTTGTAGAACTAGAACGTAGAAACTAGAAAATGGAAATGTAGAGAATTAGTAGAAGTAGAAAATTATATAGACGTATATCTAGATAATAAGATACTAGATATTAATTAGAACACTAATATTGAGAGAATGTAATTTGAGAATTGTTAATGGATTGAGTATATAATTGAATGAGAGATAAGATATTGAAGTGTGAAAAAATGGGTTTATAAAATAGGTATTTATAAGAAAATATTCAAAGTAAAAAAAAAATACAAAAAAAAAAAGTAAAATGACCGTTTGCCAACGGTCACAAATGTGACCGTTGGATGATCATCCAACGGTCACGATTTTGTGACCGTTGGGACGAGCCACGAGCCGAGCCGGCTCGTGGCTCGTCCCTTAGCTCGTGGGCTCGTGGTCGGCTCGTATTTTTTTTCCGAGCTCGGCCTTAGCTCGTGCTCGTGGCTCGACGAGTTCGAGCTGGGCCGAGCTTTTACGAGCTGAGCCAACGAGCTTTTTTGCCACCCCTAATTTCGTCGCTGCTGGCTCCTAAACAGTCGAATAAACACACCAATTTGCTGTGTTTGCACTCCAAATGTTAATTTTGCATAGGCATAGAGAATACAAATTACCATTTACATTATTCCAAATAGAATTCTTATTCATCCAAAATCTCGAAATAAAATATGTTGTAATTGTTATTATATAGAAAAATATCCATAAAATGAAAAGAATCAAAATGCCATCTGAGGTAAAGGAATCTGAACTCAATCAATCGCGGTTAAAAAAATAATAATTAAAAAAACATGAATTGACTCAGCGCTCGCACACAAACACACATATAACAATCATAAATTCCATAAAAGATCATATATAAGTGTAGTGTAAGATTTAGTTAAAACCTTTCCTTCTATATTAATTTCTATAAAGTATATATTTACACTATTTCAGCAGAAAACATTTACATTACAAAAGGAGCCTGTATGTTAGCATGAAACTATGATAAAAAGCAACACTAATAGCCAACCTTATTTCTCGTGATTTAAGACAATTATATTGCATGACAATTGACATTAATACTTGACGAGGATCAACGATTCCAATCTCCCATGTTATCAATAAGGTCGACTGAAAGCATGTTTAGTTTTGCTTAAAGCCACTTATCTAGACTTACGTTTTACTGAAGTCACCACCGACTTTCAAGAAAAATTTAGATTCTTGAAAGCAATTGATATTTGGATTCTACTCCAATCCAACTAAGAATAATTTATAAAAATTACATTGGATATAATTTTTGGTTCCACCTCCATAATAAGAAGCCTCTACAAATTTAGTGACTAATTCTTGTGTTGACCTCCAAAAATAGCAGCTACGAGGAACTCCACGCCTCCTCTTCTTACACGTATTTTTCCCACACTTGGATGGCCACATGATTGTATGAGTCACGGTGGTGCGCTTAGGAACGAGTTGATAAAATATTTGGAGTGTGAGAGAGACACGTTGTGTTAGAAGTGGTGGCTTGAAGGCCCCTAATCACCAATTCCCTTAGTAGTATAAACACAAAGTTAATTGGTGTAGAGGACTTGTATTACATGTATATTTTCTCATACCATTTTTCATCCTCCTTTACTTGTTGGAATGACTTTGATATTTATAGAAAAATTCCACTTGGTTGACTCCCATTCAATTTGCGACACGTAGCTCAATCTTAATGGTTTTCGTGTCACATCTCAGGCGTCACATCAGCAGTTTAATGAAGAAGTCCTTTTCAACCGCATGCTAAGAAGCTAGAACTGTGACCAACCGTATTGGCAGGCTATCCCATCAATCTCCAAATCTAACTTGTAGTGTCAGGGGAGGCTTCCTTCACATGCAACCAGGGTCATCATTCTCGTCAATAGAGAATGCCTCTTCCCAAATATCTTCGGCAATGAAGGTCTGCCTCTTCTTCCACCGTTCATTTTCACAACCTCGGACAAGGTTAGGCCCGGACTTTGACTAGACCACGTAGAGCATCTCCACCACCATCGAATGGAAAAATGGTCTACTAGGTAGGCATTCATTTTGACTCAGACACGTGGAGCGTCATGTGGGACTAAGGCGTAACAATAGTCCCCCACATTCAGGACCTATGTTATTTATGTGAGGTGCTGGACTTGGTGAAGAGGCATAATTTTGAAAGGACTATAGTGGTTGGCCAAGGCGAGAATGATGGTGTAGGGTTTGTGGAAGCAATGATTTGACTAGGCCATGTGGAACGCCAAGGACTGAGGCGTGGCATAACAATAGTCCCCTAAGTTTAGGACCTGCGTCATTTATGTGAAGTGCTGGACTTGGTGAAAATGCATAATTTGGGAAGGGCTGGAGTGGTTGGCCAAGGTGAGAGCAAGCATCGGCTCGTTCATTGCCTATCTGGAGAGGCGAGGCTCCTGTGTGGGAACTGATATGTCTGCATAGGCAAGTCCTAGTTGGTGAATTGCCTATCTGGAAATGTGAAGCTCTTGTGTGGTTCAGAAGAGGCTCGATTGTAGAGGAGGTAACAAGGTATCAGGCGACGTTTGATGGTCAGTTCAGGGATCAAGGCTTGCAATGATTAAACAGGTATGGAGAATATGGGACATTTCGTTGGGCGTGCTAAAAAGAAGTCTACAGGTAATTATTGTATTTATTGTGGTGGCTATGTTTTGTTTGAAGCGATGCCCTATGTGAGCGCATGAAGGGCACCGGTTACTCTGTGACATTGATTGGGATGACTGTTGTGAGGTTTTTGGTATTCAAGGGTTAGGGTCCAGGCTTAGATTCAATAGTGCGGATGATTCTTGTTAAGATCCAACGATTGGGATGATTGGGCTTCATCCTATAAATAGGGATGGTTACTCACTCATTTTCTTTCTTTACGTGTGGCCATACCTAAGCCTTAATTGAAAAATTACTCCGATGAGCATAATTTTCGGTGAGAGAAAATAAATTTGGATCACTCCGGGCTTAACTATTTGGAAGCCTTTACTGTTTTAGGTATACACTATAACCCTAGCTACCATTTTGATTATCTTTTAGGTTTTTTTTTTTTTTGTTTTTTTTTTTTTTTTTTTTTTTTTTTTTTGGTTCTTAACTAGCTAAGAATGTCCACCAACTTTGACTCCGGTACGTGCCGTGAACATTTGGGTGTTGTGGCCATTATAAGTTCCAGAGATGAGTCCCCTGAGTTAGCTAAGGTATTGCCCATTCGAGGGGTAGATACGTGTATAGGGGAGAAAATTTCCATCATAGGGTATGACAGTTTATGACTGGTTGGGGGTGGACTTGGACGGCTTTTGTTGACAAGTGGGCGGCTATGGATTTCTCCTCAATTGCTAATGAGGCGGATTTGGAAACACTGAGACGGACATTCCAAGTGCCTGAGAACATCCACTTCCATGTTCCGGAGCCCCATGAGTGGGCATGTGTTCCTAGGAAATGTTGTGCCGCCCTGCACTTTCAATTCTTTAATACGGGGATGAGGCTCCCCATTGACCCATTTTACAGACTGATCCTCATGGCGTATAGGCTAGCACCAACCCAAGTGGCCCTGAACGACTGAAGCCAAATGGCTAGGTGTCTATTTTGTAGTTCAGGCACTCTCTAGGGTTTGGGATGCCCATCCCCGTGTTTCAAATAGTGTACTTATCGAAGAAGCTTTCGAGGAAGAAAAATAAGGAAGATGGGGTGGGGTGGTATTACTTCAGTCCCTAGGGGCCCATAAACCCCTTATCCTGAATTGTCTGTCGTCAATAAAATTATGGAAGGAGACCTTGTTTTGGGTATTTGGAAATTGGCAGAGGGTGGTGGATGACGCGGAGCCGGAGCTAAATGTGCCGAACGTGTATTGAATAGCGAGTGAGTGGCTTTGATAGGGTGGTAGCGTGGGTGGTAACACTTAGCCATATGACTAATAGTTTCTTGTTTTGAGCAGATGCCCTCTCGCGCTGCGAACTAAAGGAGGAGGAGCTAGATATTTTGCGAGCAATATACGAACAGGCATCTGAAGAAAGACGCTTTGAGAAGCTCATGCTATCTCCGAGGCATTTGATAGAGATTGGTCAAATGGCGATAAAAGGTATGCTTTGCGTCACATTTGGTTGGTCATTTACTTTATGGCTTCATTTAATTTCTCATGTTTTGTTAGCTGACTTCTAGCAAGGCAATCGTCACACTCCTCCTCTAGCACAGTCGATGTGTGCGCGCATAAGGGAGCTTCGTTGGGGTATTCTGAGGATTCTCATCAGAAGAAGACGATTGAAGATATCAGCCATAAGGCTACATGTGAGGAGGCTAGATGCCCTGCCCTTGGAACTGGCTAAGAAGGTGAGAAGAAAGTGGCCCCGCTAGTCAAGAAGCCTAGGGTTGGGACTTCGGGACCACAAAACCTGAAAGTCCCAGTTGAGGACCTCCACCGGCCTACCCTGACGAGGCTAGTGAGGAGAGAAAAATTACCGGCGAGAGGGCCAAGGAAAAGAAGAATAAGGCCCCATTTGAGGACAAGACGGTGGCTATGGATGTTGAAGATGTATTGGTTTGTCTTTCGGAGCCCTCACAGAGAACTCTTTCAGTTACTGTCACCGGGGTAGTGGTGGTCGACGACGCTCCGTCAATGAGCAAAGGAAATGATAAGGTGGTTATAGACCTTGCCTCCTTCGGGAAGGAATATGACGTAAGCCCTCGTGATAGACATTCGTGGGGGATGTTTGAGGTGTTGATTGGGAGGGCTGGACAGAGGCTTCCCAACGAGGCCATAAGGGACTTGGATCTTCAAGCTGCCCTGGAGCCCAGGCCTTCAATAGATATGTCCCCCACAGCTGTAGTAGGGACGGCAATGGGGCGGGTCCGGGGCAGGTCAACCCCGTCCCTAGACCCGCCATTTGGAGTGGCGGGGTAGGGTGGGTGCCCCCACTGCCCCGCCAACGCCTCGTTTATTTTATTTTTTTCCTTACCTATTTCTGATTTTTCATTAGGAAGAATTCCATTTTTCTGATTACAATAAGTCAACTTCCTCAATTTCTTCAAAATCATCCACGCTATTTTTTTATCTCTTTACCAAGTCAATAGAGGAACAACCCAAAAATGCTTAATGAAGCTGGTAGGGATCTTTTCCCAAACTGTGACAAAATCTGACCTTCTGGGACCGTCCAGATAAAGTAATGACATGAACATCCACCAAAATCATTTCAAATTGTTTAAAATACGACACGATTTACAAAATTCAACAACACATAAAATTGAAACTGAAATCTACAATCTTCATTCTTCTTCTTGCGTAATTGTGAAATAATCAGATCCCAATGATTCCTCTATAATAAGTAAGAAAGTACGTATATTAAATATTATTATAAATATAAAAAAAATTAAACATTGTGCATTGAAATAAATAAGATTACATCTTCTTCAATTTTCTCTTAAGTTATAGTAGAACAACATCCGGTGTACGACGAAAGGGGAGAGTTTTCTAACAATAAAATAAATCGAGTTAACAATAAATGAATGTCAAAAATAATAAATATAAAAAGTACTAAAAGTTTTTTTTACCATGAATGTCAGCCCACAACTAGTTTTGAGCACACATCAATGCCTCCAATGTTGTTGGATGGTAGAAACAGGAATGGCCAAGATATCTCTTGCAAGGTTCTGTAAAGTGTTGTATTTGCTTGAATTTGCTTTCCACTAATTTAATAGGTCAAAATTACTAGACCTAGGGAAAACCAGCTCCTCCAAATACAAGTCAAGCTCTGATTTCATATTACTAGTTCCCACTTTCTTGGTAACAAACAAATCAAAATCATCCAAATAATCAAGTACTCCAACACTAAAAGAAATCCCAACCTGGGAAGATGAAGATAAAGACTGAGGATTATTCACGCTTGAATTATTTTGTGTATTGAGACACCAACTTTCGACAAAGTGAACTGACATTGACAATTTCAACCATTGCACGTTCATTACCATATATCTTAGGAAAATAATACTCAACCAACATCATTTTAAACCTAGGATCCAAAACAGTTGCTACAGCTAATATCCCATGAATCTCATCCCAATATTTCTCAAATTTGTCCATCATACTTAAAGCCATCATTCTAATATTAGAATAAGCAGAAGTAGTCCAATGACGAATTGACAACTTTATTTCACAAATTTTTGGAAAAAATAAATTTGTTGTACGATACTTAGTTCCAGAAAATAATTCAGTTACCAAATAAAACAACTTCAGCCTTTAACATATTTCTTTTGCCAATTTCTAGTCTTGATCACTAGGTAAACTTTTATACTGCGTTTCTCTTTGCTTAAAGTGAAAAAAATATCAATGTAGTCTGAAGCAGTGTGAAGCATGATATATGTAGAATTCTACCTAGTCTTACAATCAAGTACTAATTTTCTACCACAACTGATTTTAAGGTAACGTGCAGTATTTTCAAATTTTTCCCATCTTTTTGGTGTTGATGTCCAAAAAGAAACACTATTATGAATTTTTTCAACACTTCCCTCAATATTTTCTAAACCCTCCTTCACAATTAGATTCAATATGTGAGCACAACACTTTGTATGGAAGAAATCACCATTTGCTAAAAGTGAATCAGTAGAAAGTTTATTATTTAAAAGAATATTGATCATAGCATCATTCATTGAGTAGTTATCAACAGCAAGAGTAGATAAGTTACAATCAATAATCCAATCTAATAGACTTTCAAAAAGAGTTGTAGACAGTGATTCTGTTGTATGTGGACAAGGAACATATATGAACCTATAAATAAAACCAAACAAAACATATTAGTAATTAGTTAAAAAAAAAAACAAACATATTATACATAAACTTATACCTCGTAACTCGGTTTTGAAGAAACCAAGCATCATTAATAAAGTGTGTAGTGATGGCCATGAAACTCATTTTTTGGTTTGAAGTCCATAAGTCCCTGGTTACAGCAATTCTACTCTTGTTATCCACCAATAAACGCATCATTTTCACTTTCTCCAAATCATAAATCTTCAAAATGTCATTTTTAATGGTATTCCAAGACACAACTTTAAATAGCGGTTGAATAGATTTCACAAAATTCCTAAAACCAACATGTTCAACCATACAAAGTGGATACTCATGTAAAATTATCATTTTTCCTAACTTCGTTCTAGCGTGGTCTTGATCAAAATGGTAAATCCCCATAACCACATTTCCACCCGCTTGCTTTGTAGGATTCAATATTGCCTGCCTAATATCAGTTTGCTTACATTTACAAAGTACACATCTATCTAAATGTTTTTCAAATGATTTGTCCTATTTTTACTATGACCAACTAACTTCGCTCCACAATAATTACAAATAGCCTTGATCTCGTTATCAATATTGTTGAGCTTAAAATGGTTCCATACCTCAGAAGTCAGTTTTCTTTTTCTACCCACTACACCAAGATCTGTTGTATGATCTCCATCTGAATCAATGCTTATCAAAATTTGTCTTGAATTTTCTTCGGCCGATAATGATGGAGGATTAATAGTATCTGTCGTTGGAGTAGAACTATCACGAGGTACTAGTGGAGTTCCATGTGTACTTCCTATTGAACAACGCTTTTGTTCGGACATCCTGAAAGTTGAAGAATAATAGACAAAAATTATTAGTTGGATTGAATGAGTAAGGAAATTATTGCAAACTGGATTTATCTAGAACATGCACAACTCCAACATTGCAAACTGGATTCAATTAGAATAGTAGATAATCATTCACCTATTGCAAAAAATGATGGTTATCAAAATAATATTAGAGGCTAACCAATATTTTTCATCCTAATTCTATGAATTTTGCAAGCAATGTACTTTAACCATTTTTCACCTATTGCAAAGAACGAGAAGTAAATGATGGCACTTAAACCATTAAATTGTACCTAAGGCAGAGAATTTTAGTGTATGTTCTCTTTGCGTTTCAATTTTGAGTTTCGAATTTATTTTCAGTTTTCTGTTTTGAGAGTCTATTTTAAGTTTGCTGAAAACGTGTTTGGTTTGTCATTCTGAAAAACTGTTTCTCGAAACAGAAAACTAGAAAACATGTTCTCTTTGAAATTTTGAAAAATTATGACATTTTATTCAATGAATTTGATTATTTAGTAAAATAAAATAAGTTGATGTGAATTTATTGTCAAGTAATATATATAATTTACAATTGGTGATTTTTACAATTTTTTTATAAAAATTAATTATTAACAAATAATAATAAATTGACTTGTCAAGAAATAAGACATAAAATATTATAATTAATGATGTGATGTGGATTGAGAATTACATAATGCGATTGTGTAATAACATTGCCTGAAACAGTTGAATAGCAAGATGATTGAGATTACAGGCTTACATATTGATAGCAAAAATAACACCTTTGGAAAATTAAAACAATACAATAAATCTACATAATCATGTACGAGTCATTGAGTAGTCATTCCACATTAGTGTAGCAATTTGATATCTGACTTGTCCCATTTGAGCTGTTTGACTAGCATCAAATTGTATGACTTCATGATCTTGACTTAACTCTGGCACATCTTCAAATACCATATTCTCTGATGAATATTGAGCGAAATGACTATCTAAAGCGTGTTCTTGGCGAATGAAGTTATGTATTGTACAACATGCAGTAGGAATTTGTCTTTGCCTACTAAGTGGATAATTGGTAATTAATTTCAAAATAGGAAATCTTGCCTTTAACACTCCAATGCAACGTTCAATAATGATCTGACATGAGGAGTGTCTATAGTTGAACAACTCTTCTTTTCCACGCGGTCTTCCACGTCCACTATAATCACACAAATGATATCTTCAACCTCGATAAGGAGCAAGAAATTCAGGCATGTTTGGATAGCCAGAATCCACAAGGTAAAATTGATTTGCACAATATCTGTAATTTACGACTGTAATACTATGAAAATAATTGACAAACCCTTTGAAGTATTAGGATATACCTTCTCGTGGCATTGGAAAGTTGTTTGATGTTCTTGTGACTGCGTCAATGAATACTCGCGAATCATTAGCAGTACCTTCCCATCCAGCATACACAAATATGAATTTCATATCAAAATCACATGTCAACATCACATTTTGTGTAATATTAGTTTTTCTTCCACGAAAAGATGTTTGCCTTGATATAGGTGCCCAAGCTGATACATGTGTACCATCTATTGCACCTAGACAATCCTTAAAGTAAGGATATTTGTGTAACAAGCGCTCGTGTACAACATCTCGGATTGTAGGGCAGATTATCTCTGTGCTCAATGAACAAACAGCCCGTAAAACTCGCTTGAACCATTTTGATATTGTATTGTTGGAATGCTGAAATCAATCACCAATAACACTATATCGTGTAATGTGCCCTATAATCATCAGAAACATAGTAACACCCTCCTCAACGCTCACTTTTTTCCCATCTGTCAACAACCCCTTCTCTTTCAAAGTATCACAAAAATTCATAAAAACATGTTTCTGCATACGAAAAATGGTATGACACACGGTTGGATGTCCATTCAAAATTTCAAGTATGTACATCTTTCCAGTAAGCAATGATGTTCTACAAAGTGTCATGTCCATAATACTTCTTTCGTTGGCAACAAAATAACCAATCATCAATATATCTCCAAAATTCGCATCGAAATCATCAGCCAATAAAAATTCATCGTCACTCGAATCTTCGTCAACCAAATCATCATCACTTAAATAATGAACAGAAACTGATTCACCAGACATCCCTCTGCACAAATATATAAACATAATCATCATTATCCACATCAATCATCAGTACATTTAATGCTCAAACAAATATAATATGAAAAGGTACAACCATTTTCAAATTCCAACACATAGATTTAAAAAACAAGCAAGCAAGTCTCGAGAATTACAAATTTTCACATCAACATATGAAAACAAAACAGTCCTACATTAGAAGTTTAAAATACGAAATCTGACATATCTATCAAGCAAATCAAAGAAGTTCTAAGATAGGTCATCTCCTAATTTCTCGCATCATCACAAATGACATCCTGAAATCTGGATCCTTAAAAGCTTTTATTGCTTTCATATAAACCTCATTAGAAACCCCTTCCATGTTGTTTAGGATGTTCAGGCACACCATATTTGAATAGGGATCCGAACTAGTGGCTTCACTATCCCCTGATTGATTAGATGATTTTCCTTGGATGCGTGCAAGCTTTTCTTTTAGGTAAAGTGTCCTAAGTTCAGTTTCATCATTCCTCATACTAATTGTTGATGACCACTGCACCATACATGCCTCCAGTTTTCCACTTTTACTGATCTTGGGTTCTTTACGTCGGCATTCATTAGATGTACCATCAGCGCGGCGACGAGTATTTGTAACTTCATCATCATCATCATCATCATTTTCCACATGTACATGCACTCCTCTGCTCAAAAAATCATCTTCTAGCTGCCTTTCTTCCTCTGAGATTGGCGGAAGCGTAGTGGAAGCATTGATTTGGTTGGTATTTGGATCCCATGTAACACCTGTATGCCCTAAAAGTTCTGAGAACAAGCGATGGACCTTACGTAAACGATTCCACTTACCCTTCAATCTCTCTACCCCATAATCCAATTTTGTTACAACAATCATGTCTGTATTGATCTTGCCCCATTCGTCTTTTGTGAAAGTAGAACATTGTAATTTTCCTGATTTCATATTGTCATAAAGTATCCCAATAAAAGCGTGTTCATTCTCATCGGACCATGACATTTGTTCATTAGTCTTACCTCAGTGACCACCCATGTTCTCTATTGAAAATAAGTTATAAATATTAACAACTTAAACAAAATAGTTTTGTATATAAGTCAAATAATTACCAAGTTGAACAAAGTGGGATGAGCAATACAAATATTAGTAGATGAGCAATACAAAAATTGAGCCATATTTATTTGACTGTCTAGTAGTGATGAGGCATTAGAGATGCAACATATAAAAGCATATTCAATTAATTCTTAGGTAGTCCAGCAATATTGATATCCTACAAAAATGGTGCTTAGGTGGTCCAACAATCAGGCCATTTCTGTCTACCGCCCTTCTCATGGAGCCATACGTGAAATTTTCTGTTCATATAGCTCCTTGCCATCAAGCAAGGAGCAAGTGGAACTTAATGAAGCCCTTTTCTATGAACTTTCAATTATTTGGTTTTCGAGCTTTGCTCTATCCGAGGATTCTTTTTAAGAGAAACAGAGGCTGCGACTTTGTTTTTAAATCAGAATATGATTATACACTTCACTGTTCAAGAGTTCAAAAAAACTTGATTTGGAACAAATCTATATGCACAACTTTTCAAGACAAAACACTAATATGATGCACGACTTCTTGAACACAAACACATAAGAGATGAAAATAAAATCTAAAACATCAAATGTACAAGGAAATAACCAAAATTAACTAAAGAATTTAATATAATTGCAGCTGGTACAAATGAACCAGGATTTCAGAATATGAAGACATCATCATCACTAAAATGGCCGTATATTTGGATTTATTTTGTGTTAGAAACTTTCTGGCATTATAACTACATATATTATTCATAGACAACTATTGATCCAATAAATGCAATTTACACATGATGCAGGAATCCAAATTGTTGAATATAAAGAACCCATAATTCCATATATCATCCACCACAAATTTCATTTCTATTGCCTATGCTTCAAACTTAAAGCCTGGTATTCAATTGATCATCCAATTTTATATATATATATACCACAATCTATTGGAAATCATGAAAATCAATTTCAATTTTAGTTGATAAATAAGCTAATCCATTAATCAATTGCAAACAATTTGCACTTACCAAGCAACAGTTTAAATTCAAGCATATATTATTAATGACCATTTTTAATTCTGTTTGGCGTCCAAGACAAATGTACACATCGGTAAATTCAAAATGATACATGTGATGTCCATATTGAATAATATTGTGGGTAGCCTGAACCACAGACTCTAAGACATGGCTATGATATGGATATAACTAGCATGCCATTACCTATAGTTCATAAGTGCAGTAATAAATTAAGGAACAAGGGGAGCATTAAGGACTTACCCATTAACTAGACAAGAATAAGCTAGGTGTAAATCAATATGGTGAATTATAAATAATAAGAGGCAATACGCAAACATTAAATTTCACATTTAAGCAACAACACAAATGACCTACTCATGTTCAATGATCCCATGAACACAACCAAAAACCTAAAATTTTTACCAATGAATTCAGTTATACCCCTTTTCTAATTTATATCTCATGTTTGTCTTACATTAAAGTGACATCAAATTTCACATGTACTGGCATTTAATCTCCATGTCCATACCATAAACTACATTTAAAGAACATATATGTGACTATGGAATGTGTTGGTGATGAGGTATTCATCTCTCTTTACAAATGCGGCAATTCTAGTCTCATATAAGCCATTGTTTCATCCTCTCCTCAATAAAATATGATATATAACATTATAATAGAATTGGATAATATATCTAAATAGAATTGGATAATATATATAAATATAATATAAGCAGGGGCAGGATTCTGGAATGGTACAATAAAAAATGGAGACATTAATTTCACAGAGTTGCTTATCAAATCCCCACTCCTACCCTGCTGCCCCTGGTCGTGAGAGAAATGAAAATAGAGACATTAATTTCACACATCTGCTTAATTTCACAAATCTACTTATCAAATCCCCAACATTATTAATCTCAATACCATACCAAAATCTGGAGTTGTCAAATAAATCGGACAACCCACAAAGCTATTTCCACCAATTAATACAAACAACACAAAAAAAACAACACTATCCTAGCAATTAATGATCAGTCACACATAAAAATACCTAGATTTGAAGAGAGTGAAATCTAGAGCTTTCCGTCGAAGATCTGTGAAAGACGTTGGAATGCCGGAGCAAATGTTGAGAGTGAGCACCGGAGCTTCTTATTTACTGTCATCGTACTTTGTTCTCCATGGATGCCATTACAAGGAAGGTGGATTTGGTTTTGTATTTGATTTTACTATTGCCTTAGTTTGCTGCTGGAGATGATGTAACTGAAGGATGGGTTTTTTGATTTTGCAATTGGGAAGGAAGAAACAGTAGCGTGTTTTCAGTGTTTTGAGTGTTTTGGGCTTTTTTAATTGAAAACACTCAAAACAAGAAAAAGACGTTTTCAATTTTATGTTATAAAATTAAAGTTGTTTTCCAAAATGCATTTTCAAAAATATCATAGTAAACAAGTTTTGGTATTTTGCAAAACTGAAAACTAAACACAGCTTGAAAACAACAAAGAGAACATGGCCTTAATTTTCCAAAATATGATAACATGCAAGTTTCTTTTATAGCCCAAAAAATGAAAACAAGCAATGAGGACTATCAATTGTCAGCTAATCTTAAATGTGCAAATCCGATGTTCACATACGTAATTATGTAACTACGAGAATTGTTTTGGAGACATGAATTCAGAATTACCCAAATAAATTACAGAACAATGTTGGAATTACCTGTCTGGAAAAGCAGCTGAGTTGAAAGGGCAGATATGACTAATGGCCAACACAGGATTACATAAGAATTGTTGAAACAGAATGAATTCAACAATTATATCTTCCACATAAAGTATAAATTGGGATAAACATAGATCACTAATGGCCAACACAGGATTACATAGGAATACAATGATGAACGAGAAGTATATTCAGAAATGCCTGCTTTCAAAAAAAAAATTATTGCAGAAATTACATTATAAAGAAAAATCTTTGTACAAAACTCAAGATTTATATAAACATAGCTACACATTCCATCTTCTATGTACAAAAAAAGTATAGAATCACAACAAAAGAAGACAAAGGAAACCACGTTAAAAGCTAAAACTTTGTTTGGAAACCACGTTAAAAGCTAAAACTTTGTTTTTACATGGAAAACTCTGACAGTCTGACTCCCATGAATGTCACTCTCAAACAATACATAAAATATACATACACTCCACACTCTAATTTGTCTCCATAGAAGCTGGTAAAAAAATCAAAATCAAATACTCAATAACCCAAAAAAAAGTTAGTTATAATTACCTTCAAGATTCAAGAAGAGAGATTCAATCAACAGATGAAGAAGATCAACCGAGGGCTGCGTGCAGTAGGAGGCGACGACCGATGAGCTCAGGGGTGCTGGAGGCTGGAGCATAAACAAAATAGGGAATGGAAATGATTCAAATGAAGAAATGATTTGGGTTAGGGTTTTGATTTAAAAAGTAAGAATTTATTCTAATATTTTTATTAAACAAAAGGAAAACTTTGCAAGTTATGATGGTGGTGTAATGGTTGAGGATTCAAAATATTTCTTGTCTAACCCGGGTTCAAGTCTTGAAGTCAACAATTTACCATTTTGATTGTATTTATGATTTTTTAATAATTTAAAAAAAAATTTACAGGGTGGGTCAACACCGTCCCGGACCCACGACGGGGCAGATTCGTCTGCCACATACCCGTCCCATTTATCTAATCGTCTAGGATGGGGCGCAGGACACAGGTCAAATTGCCATTCCTAAGCTGGAGGGCCTTCATCACTGAGTGTGACATGTAGGATCTACTGGAGGCCAGCATTGCTTGTTCCATCTGGGTTGTCTCTGCCCAGATGAAGACCCTCAATTCTATGAAGGAATATAAGAAGAAAATGGCCCAAGCGGTAGAAGAGGCATCTAAGACCACAGAATTTTGCGCAGCTCTGGATGGCATGATGGTGACAGCAGAGAATGCCAAAGTTTCTTATCAAAAGATGAGCAAAGACCTGGTGGATGCTGAAAGCAACATTTCCATTTTAACAAGAGGCTAGATGATACTCTTAACGCCCTCTGCTGCTCTAGAGAAGCTAACAAAGAAAAGAATACGATGTAGGGAGAGGCATATGCACGCAGCTCCGAGGTGGATAAGTTAAAAGAGGAGGTCTCTTCTAGTTAGGGCGAGATCTCTGTGCTTAAGGCTAATTTGGAGGCCTCTGTGAGGGGAAGGTCGGATGTGGAAGAGGCATATGTCAACCTGTTGGTAGAGAAGAAGATTCTTGAGGAGAAGTTGGTAGGTGCGGAGGTTGTGTTTACTGCAAATTTTCATAAAACTGAAGCGTATGCCAACTTCTCAACCTTTTTCGCCAACGTCGGGAAACATGAGCTCTCCAGCCTAGATGTTGCTCCTCTAGAGGCAAAGTTCTCCTCTTTGGAGCGGGGCGATGATGAGGACGAGACCTCTTCTCCTTCTTAGTCTTGAAATAAATTGTAATTTGCATTTCTTGAATATGTAACATTTTATTTAATGGAATGGAATTTCCTTTTTGCTATTTTCATTCTGGTGGCTATATTAGTGGTGTTAATGCCAAATTGCTACGCATGCGTCTACGTTAATGACTAATTAAGTTGAGCCTCTATGTTAATGATTCGATTACTGTTTGTATTATTCCAATGCATATGTAAAACAAAGCCACTTTTAAAAATGACAGAAAATCGCTTCTTCGATTAATAAATAGATACTTAAAGTAAACACTTCCGATGCCAGTGCCTTAGTTTCCAGCAAATCAATATAACCTATTGGAAGTACCTTCGTAGGTGTTCCGCGTTCCAGAGGTAGGTCAGCGTCTTTCCAGCCACGTCCTGAATCTGATACGTCCCGGTGAGTATATCCCAAGGGACCCAAAGTCTCCACACCACGCGAAACGTCCTCTTCCTAACCTTTTTATTGAATAACCTGGCCATCTTTCTTTGGTATGTGACCAACTTTTCCTGGGAGTTATCTCTTCGTTCGTCCAGAAGGTCCAACTCTAATTGCAGTAGGTCGTTGTTTGTTACTTAGTTAAAGAACAAACGACGAGGCGAGTGGATGCCTATTTCAATCGGGCTTATGGCATTGGATCTATAAGCCATGGAGAATGGAGTTTCTCCTGTCCCTATTTTGGCTGTGGTCCTGATCGCCTGTAGGACGAAGGGAAGTTCATCTACCCAGGCCCTTTGGATGTTTCAAGTTTTCACTTAATGGCATATTTGATTGTCTTGTTTACAGCTTCTACTTGACCGTTCGCTTAGGGTGATGAGGGCTGGAGAATTTTTTGCAATTCCCAGCTCTTCGTATAGGCTCTCGATTTTCTTATTGTCAAATTGCCTGCCATTATCGGAAACCAATGAGTAGGAAAATCTGAACCTGTAGATGATATTTTTCCATATGAACTTGAAAAGTGTTAGCCTCGGTGATCTTTATTACTGGTTTAGCTTCAACCTACTTGGTGAAGTAGTCAATGACGACTGTGGCATGGCATGCATGCCTCTTCCCCTAGGCATAAAGCCTATAAAGTCTATTCTCCACTTGGCAAAGGGCATGGGGCTAGATACTGTAGTTAGCTCTTAATGAGATTGTCATAGGATTGTGACAAAGCGCTGGCATTTATAGCACTTTTGTGTGTGGAGCAGGGAATCCTTCTTCAAATAAGGCTAGAAATCACTATGTTTTAAGATTTTTTGGGCCAGAACTATGCCTCCGACATGGTGGCCGCATATTCCCTCATGGACTTCTCTAAGGATGTAGTCCATCTCCTCGTTGCCCCACACCTGAGGAGGAGCATGGAGTATCCTCTTTTGTAAAAGATGTCATCCAACAGTACAAAGTGTGCTGCCTTTCTCCTTAACTTCTGGGCCCTTTCTTTATCACTAGGGAGGACCTGATCTTTCAACAACGCGAGGATTGGTTCCATCCATGTGGAAATTCTTTCAATCAACATTACCTATGTGAGAGCATCTATCGATGGTTTGGTGAGGTATTCGAATGGTAGCTTGAGGAGCTCTAAATCCTTGCTGCTCGCAAGTTTGGACAGTGCATCAGCGTTGGCGTTGGCGTTGTTCATCCTTCAAACTTGGACAAGTTTGAACTTATCGAAGCATAGGATAAGCTCTCTTACCAGCTTGAGATATGATGCCATTCTTTTTTCCTTAGCGGCGAAGCTCCTGTTAACTTGGCTTACCACAAATTGAGAATCGCTCCCAGCTGACAACCTCTGTACTCACATTTCTTTGGTGAGGCGTATTCTAGCTACTAGGGCCTCATACTCTGCAAACGTTGTTCGATGCTTCGAAACCGAACCTAATTGCAAAATTTAGCTTGTGGCCTTCTAGGCTAGTGAGAACAACCCCGGTCCCTGAGCCCGTGTCCCCTGAGGACCCGTCAACGAAGAGGCACCATGTATGTGATTCGAGAGGGGTCATGGGGGCCTTTATCTCATGGGTGTTGGTGAATTCTGCCACAAACTCTGTGAGCGCTTGTCCCTTAATGGCTGACATTGGCTTGAAACCAATATTATCCAATTTTGAGTTAATAACTCATATATATAGCATCATCATTGTGTCCAAGATCCCAAAAAATCATTAAAATCATACATTAAAAAGTTTCCTAATTAGAGTCGAACTCAAAAGGTAACAAAATCTCGTTGTGCAAAATTGCACGGGGTTATCACCCAAAATGGTTATTCAAGTTCTAATTGAGTGAAATTGTACAAGGGAGGTCAAATGGTAGTAACTGCCAACAACTCAAGATTGCCAATAGTCCACATTGGTAAGACAGGTATCACGCCTCATTTTAGTATTGGTCAAGTGCAGTTACAACATGTCTATCACATGCCATGAATGAAGAAAAAGCACTTACTAATGGCACAACTGACATCCTCATGTAATTATGTTTCTGTTTGGACCAAACATGTCAAAGTGTATCAAAATATCAAAATTTTAATGAAGGGATGAAGACTAGAATATATCTATGTAATGTCTATAGAGTCTACATACGTAGATAAAACTCGAAAAAATGAGACAACATATTTATTACATGCAAGACTAGGACACGTAAGCTCTCACAAGCTGAAGGTGATGATGAAGAAGTCGATGCTCAAAGGTCTCCCTCAACTCGAGATCAGAAACGACATGGTGCGTGCTGGTTATCAATATGGTAAAGCACATCAACGACCATGTAAGGAGTCAAACTATAGAGCAAATCAACCATTGGAGCTGATACAATCTGATGTATTTGGACTTGTCAAGAAACCATCAATTCGAGTCATGCGCTACATGGTGACATTCACCGACGACTTCTCAATGTACGTCTGAGTTTTCTATATGAAAGAAAAATCTAAGACGTTTACTAAATTTAAAGAGTTCAAAGAAAAAGTGAAAGGAAAAGTCAGAAATAAGATTCGATGCCTACGTACAAATAATGGGAGAAACTATACGTCAGGATTAATTATGATAACATAAGATATTAACCTTGTTGAAATGTGCCAAAGTATGCTACAAGCAAAGAATACGCCATAAAGGTTTTGGACAGATTGTATGAGGACAATAGCACATGTGATAAATAGGCTTTCGTAACCGAAGCTAGGGTTTATGTCACCCTTTGAGAAACTATAGAAAATTGCCCATAGTTAGTCACTTTGTCTTTGGCTGCATCTATTACATGTTCGTGCCTAATCAGTTGAGGAGCAAGTTCGAAAAGAAGGCTATTAGATGTATTTTCGTGGGATTTATAGCCAAAGGAAAGGATGGAGGTGTTGCGATCCTACAAGTGACCGTTGATATACATCACGCAATATGGTGTTTGACGAAGCTTCTTCTTGGTGATCACAGATGGTAGGACTACCAGATTCAAAAGAAATAGAAGAAAAGCTATAAGAAAAAATTGTAGAAGTACAATGGAGCCCTGAGAAATTAAAAATTCAGAGGAGTCAAGCAACAGAAAAAAGCCTAATAGGGCATTGCAAAGTATTTGGCAAACTGGTGTGCATCAACCAACACCACAAGAAAATAGGCCAAGCCAACAAGAAGGGGTTGATGTACCAACGAGTCCTCAATCACAACTAAGGAAATCAACTAGACAACGAAGGCCAAATCTCAAGTACACTAATACAGTAGTAGAAGAAGATGAAAGCACCTAAAACAAAATAAGACTTGAGACTTGACGCCAATACCTGATGGAGTAAAACCTATATCTTGTAAGTGGGTATACAAGGTAAAAAGGTGGCTTGATGGGTCAATAGAGGGGTGCATGGCTCGGCTAATGGCTCATGGATTCTCACTACAGTATGTACTAGACTATGATGAAACATTTAATCCAGTGGCCAAGATCACTACAATATAGGTGTTAATAGCACTGACAGCAAGCAAGTATTGGATAGCACTAATAGCAAGCAAGTATTGGAAGTTATGTAAGATAGACGTGAAAAAATGTGTTACTCCATTATGAACTTAATAGAGACATATATATGGAGCAACCTAGAGGGTTAGAAAATAAAGAGAATACAGGCCATGTGTGCAAGTTAAAAAAGGCCCTATAAGGGTTAAAGAATGTGCCACGAGCATGGTACACTAAGATAACAGAATTCTTAGTTCAGTATGAAGTTATGTAAGATAGACGTGAAAAAATGTGTTACTCCATTATGAACTTAATAGAGACATATATATGGAGCAACCTAGAGGCTTAGAAAATAAAGAGAATACAGGCCATGTGTGCAAGTTAAAAAAAGGCCCTATAAGGGTTAAAGAATGTGCCACGAGCATGGTACACTAACATAACAGAATTCTTAGTTCAGTATGAATACTCAATGGCACTAGCAAATTCAATCTCTTCGTCAAAGAATAGCACGGAAGACTAGCAATAGTTCTAGTGTACGTTGATGATCTTATCGGAGATGAGGAAATTGAAATCCAAAGAACGATGACAAACTTGTCAATGAGATTTCAAATCAAAGAGCCTGGAGAGCTAAATCATTTTCTTGGGCTCAAGATGGAAATAACAAAAGAATGGATATTCTTGTGCTAACAAAAGTATGCGAGATCTCCTACATAAGTTCGGGATGATCGACTGCAAGCCAATATTGACCCCAATCGAGATTAACTCCAAGTTATGTACAAATGAAGGCAAGGACTTGAAGAATACAACCATGTATTGGCAGCTTGTAGGAAATTTAATATACTTGACACTAGCACGACCTAGCATCGTATATTCAGTGGGAATAGTAAGCCGCTTCATGCACCTTGAAGTAGTACGATAGATTTTAGGTACGTAAAAGTAACAATTGACTATGGACTCTTTTACAAGAAAATTAAAAATTGCAAGGTTGTTGGCAATTTTGATGCGGATTATGCTAGATATCGAGATACAAAGAGATTGACAACTGGGTATGTGTTCAGTCTTGGGTCAGCTGCAGTGTTATGGTACACTAAGAGATAACCGATCCTATTCTTATCAACAGCAGTAGGGAAATTTAGAGTAGCAACAATGGCATCTTGGGAGAGTACATGTCTAATGCAGTTGATGGCGGATCTACATCAACTAGTAAGTTGTGCAACTCACTATATTGTGATAATCAATTAGTTATTCGCATAGCATAGAACCCAATGTGTCATGCAAGAACTAAGCACGTCAAAGTACACTATCACTTTATTAGAGAAAATGTGCTTAAAGGGGAGATCGACCTGAAGCATATCTACACTAAAGAACAAGTGGCAGATGTATTAACAAATGACTCATTGCTTCAATATTTGCAAAGATTTGGACACAATTGGGCATGGACTAAAAGAGAAAATTTAAATCGAAAAGTCGGTGCTGAAGGGGAAGGTTCAAAGTCACCACCAACTTTCAAGAAATATCCTAATTCTTAAATGGAATTCATATTTGGATTCTACTCCAAGCTAGCAAAAAAATTACATTGGAAATAATTTTTGGTGTATGTTTAACAATGTTGAAATTATTTTTTCAAGTGTTTAGTTGTAAGTTTTATAGAATGTGTGAATAAAAAATGAAGGGAAATTGGCCGAAAACGTCCCTAACGTATAAACTCGGTGCTCAAATCATCCCTACCTTTCAAATTTTGGCAATTACATCCCTCACCTATCCATGTAGTGCCCAAATCATCCTTTTGGATGAAATTCATTCAAAATTCCGTTAAACTTTTGGAATTTTGGCGCAAATGGTCCCTAACCTTTGTTCTTAATGTGGAATTGGTTCCTAACGTTTATGTTTTGGCAAACAAGTCCCTAACCTATGTGTTTTAGTGTGAAATTGGTCCTTATGGGATGAAAAAGACAAATATATCATTAGTTTTAATCAAAAGAAATTGTATGTGGATTCCTAATCATTAAAAAATGTGCAAATAAGTCCAATACTTTTATTTTTTATAAAAAAAATTAAAGAAAACTAATGAATTTTTTTTTAATTAACACTTTAGTAATAAAAATGTCAAATAAAATTATTATTTTTATTATGAAGTAATAAAGAGAAATTATTGTGAGAAATCATTTTTCTCCCTCTTTACTTTAAAAATTAAGGGCTTGTTCGGTAGGGTTTTTTTGGGGAAAAATGGGTTTTTTTTGTTATTTTTTGACTTTTCAAATGTTTTTGTAGTGTAAAAAGGGTTAAAAAGTAAAAAATTGTAGACAAAAAAATAGATTTTTTTGGAAAAAATCTCTACCGAACATAACCTAAGTTAAATAAATAACAAAATGACGTATATAATTTTATGACATTGAACTAATCTTACATTTTTATTTAACATAAAAATACTAATAAAAATTAATTTACACATTATGTGTTTTATTCTTGAATGAAAATAAAACGATAAATTAAAATATAAAGAATATAGTTGGATTTCTAATATTTGTACTTAATAAACGTATAATTTAATTAAATAAAAGTATATGAACATCAAGTTTGTGACAAAAAAATTTTTTTATATAACATTAAAATAAAAGTGTTAATTTTAAATAATATATTTATTACTTAATAATAAAAATAATAAATTTATTTGACATGTTTATTACTAAAGTGTTAATTCAAAAAAAAAATACTCCTTAATTTTTTCAATTTTTTTTATAAAAAATAAAAATATTGGACTTATTTGTACATTTTTTAATGATTAAGAATCCACATACAATTTCTTTTAATTAAAACTAATGGTATATTTATCTTTTTTATCCCATAAGGACCAATTTCGCACTAAAACACATAGGTTAGGGACTTGTTTGTCAAAACATAAACGTTAGGAACCAATTACACACTAAGAACAAAGGTTAGGGATCATTTGCGCCAAAATCCCAAATGTTTAACGAAATTTTGGATGGATTTCATCCAAAAGGATGATTTGGGCACTACATGGATAAGTGAGGAATGTAATTGTCAAAATTTGAAAAGTAGGGATGATTTGGGCACTGGGTCTATACGTTAGAGACGTTTTCGACTAATTTTCCAAAAATAAATTGTAAATTATAAGTCCTATAAAATATATAGATAAAAAAATATGATTTAACTAACTTATAATTTAAGCTATGACAAATACGAGCTGAAAGTTTCTATAAATTTAGTGGTTAATCCTTCCACCCAGCCCATATATTTGGATGATGAGTGAGTGATATATGCATAGCACTATAGTGGGTCTAATCATTTAGTGACGAGTGGTGTCTTATAATCAAATAAAATAAGTCATGAGGTTTTAGTGTCAAGTATCTAAGAGTTATTTCTAATAACATAATATTTTCTTTGGTGTTTAATGTCAACACTTTTTACCAGAGCAAGTTTTGTTAGTATAGAAAATAATTTTGAAAATCATGTTCAATAAAATAACTAAATAAGTAACTTAAGTAAAAAGTAACTTTTTTAAACTTAATCCAATGTGAAAAAAGTTTGAGGTAAACTAGTTAAATTAACTACATACATAAGCCATTTTTTAAAAAATATTATATTTGTAATTAATTAGCTTCTCATGTGGGTTACACGTTGCTCCCTTCTTATATAACTAACCATATTGTTTATCATGATTTCAAACCTAAGTTCACACATGGTTAATGATTTTCAGATTATTATTCCACTAGATGGTATGGAAGAATAATAATACAGGTATATTTTGTTTTTATAAGGGATTTTGGCACAAAAGGTCATTAACGTATGGTCTTAGTGTGTTTTGGTCTTCTAATCTTTCATTTTTGAGTAAAAGGTCCCTAACATATTGTAGTGGGTGCGAAATTGATCCATGTAGACGGATTCCTTCCAATTCCTCCGTTAGTTAATCACGTGGATTGAATTTATTTTTAATTTATTTTTATTGCATGGATAAGTTGGTCAATTCTTATTAAAAATTAATAACAAAAAAAAAAGAAATCAAAGAAAATGATCATTTTCTTACTCTACCCCCACCTAAAACTGTTATTAATGGTAGGAAGAAGTGGGATCTATTCCATTGGGTGCGAAAGTGGTCTCTGTGGACGAATTCCATCTAATTCCTCCGTTAGTTAAGCGTGTGGATTAAATTTCCTTTTAGTTTATTTTTATTGGAGTGGTAAATTGATCAATTCTTATATAAAAAATAAAATTATTAATAATAAAATTAAAAAAATTATTACTTTCTCACTCTTCCCCCACCTAAAATTGTCATTAATAGATGGAAGAAGTGGGGGTCTCTGACACAGGTGGAGAGAGCTTCGCCTTCGAGACTTTCTCCTTATCAAAAGAAGTGGGGCCTTCCCTTCCGTTAATGGCAGAAATGGGTTTTACTACCATAAATGTCTTAATAGTGTTAGTTGAGGAAACAAATGTTTTTTTTTCCCATTCTCTACCACTATGTATATACTATTCATTAACCTAAAATTGGTTAGGTTGATATCTGTTTTCATTGTCCACTAAGCTTTCTTCTTGAAAGTTTTTTAGCTTCTTGAGACGGTGGTCAAGAACTGTGGTGATTGTGTGCATTTTCAAATCACTGAAAGAAGCATTTTGCAACAAATGGTCAAGATTGTAAAGAAGAATACAAGTTTTTTTTCTATAACAATTGGGATAATAACTTAAGCAATAAATGTTCTTTCCTTGTATTTGTAAATCACCTATGCAATTTGATATGGTGTTTAGATTCACTAGATGGCAGTAGAATTGGAGGGAAGGTGAAGCCATTTTTATGTAATACAGAATTTAACCTCCTCTTCCACCACCACACCAATTCTACTTAGGGATAGCAATGGGGTGAATTCGCGGGGCGGGGCGGTCCTTTGACCCGTCAACCGCCCCGATTAATTTTTTTTATTGTTAAACTGAAAAAATATTTAAAAAAAAAAAAAGAAATACAAATTTTTTAAATTTTGTACCAAACAAAACAAAAAAATTTATAAAATTTAGGTTGTGGTGTAATGGTTAAGGTTGATAGTTTATAAGTTTCAACTTGAGTTCGATTCTTCTTTAATCTATTTTCAGTGAAAATTATAATTTCTAATATATTTTATGATTTTTCAAATAAAAATTGAGAGGGCAGGGCTGTCCCTGACCCGCCGCAAGACAGAAAATTTTGTCTCAAACCTGCTCCTATTACTCAGCTTGACGGGGCGGGACGGTTCTAGGGCAGCGGAATTTTTACCATCCCTAATTCTACTGCCATAAATGGCAATTAAATGGGTAAATAAGCCTAGCATATTTTGCTATTAATATATGCTTTTCATTCTTCTACTTTTAATACACAAAACATATCAAACTACAAATATTATATGATCACATAGAAAATAAAAATGAAAATAAAGTTTCAAAAATTACTTTGACAATAGAGACGGGTTCCCACCCCCACTCCCAATTTTTCTGCCATTAATCGCAGTAAAATGCAAATGGTGGTGAGTGGATATGTATCCCCATTTTTGTGTAACGAGAGGGGGAAAGTGGGTAGAAGCCATTAATGCATGGACGGATCTATCCCAACGCTTAGGGTAGGCTTTAGTCCACCCAAGCCAAAATGTCATTTTTAAACAATTATTTTACAATGTTTTTTTCCCCCTTTTAAAAACTACAATTTATATACAATATTTTAATTTTAGGTAATTATAGACTAATAAAATTATATTTTATGCTAACTAGTTTATAAGAAATGGCAAATATTTGTAAATCTGTATTTTATGATATTAATTTATTTGATAATCTGTTTATAGATAATCAATATTAATTTTTTTAAAACACGTTGTGACAAATATAAAACAAGTATTGATCAAAGTTCAATTATTTATGTCGTATTACCTAATAATTCTTTAAGATTTGCTTGATGTATATGTCAAAAAACTTAAGACGTTACTTTTATTTAAAAGTTCAATCTTATTTTTTCATTTCTTTTTTCATCTTTTAGGTTAATATATTCTATTAACTATATGCATATTAGAGTATAGGGCTCGTTAGGTCTTATGAAATAGGTGTGCTTTTATTGTCGAATGTTGTTTTAAAAAAAATTCAAGTCTCCTTACTTATCGATTCCTAAATCTGCCCCATCATTAATGGGAGGGGGAGGTGGAGGTGATTTTTTTTAATTTTTTTTATATAAGAATTGATTAATTTGTCTCTGTAATAAAAATAAATTAAAGGGAAGTGCAATCCACGCGTCTAACTAATGGAGAAATTGGATAGAATCCGTCCATATAGACCACTTTCACACCTAATGGAATTGGTTAAGGACTTTATAGCAAAAAATAAAAGGTTAGGATCCAAAAACATATAAAGACCATGCATTAGAGACCATTTGCGCCAAAATTCCTTTTTATAACAAATAGTGCATATTTTTTCTTTGTTAGGTCCTATGACTAAATTAAGATCTAAATACATTGATTTTGCAAATTACTTGGACGATAAATTGGCTGCATTACACTTTAAAGTTTAAATGGACTCAAAGATGGATCAAATATTCGCCTACTGTCAGGGGCGGATCTAGGGTTGAAGTTCAGCTAGGGTGGACGTTGACTTGTCAACGGTCAAATGTTGACCGTTGACCAGTCAACGGTCGATGCTTGTTAGAAATGTAAGTATCAGCCACATATTTGATTCGCTTCTAACACTAGCATAAGAAAAAAAATTTAAAATAAAGACAAATTTATGGCCAAAAAAAAAAAGAGAGCAAAAGTTCAGTAAGGGCGATAAAGATTTACGTAAAAACTAATTTAAAATAAGACAATAAAGATAATTCAAAATGTAGTAAATTTTTTATAGTTGTTCTTTACGATTTTTCATATGTTGAAAAGTTTAAAATAAAACTAAATCTATGGCAAATAAAAAAAAAAAAGAGCAAAAGAACTGATAAATACTTTTTATATTCTTCAATTTTGACCCACTTTTCAAATTATGCAATTATCATATTAAAGAGAAATAATAAATTTTTACTTGAAGATTTATTCATGTAATTACCTTATTTTTTAATTTCTCAAAAGTGAGGACCATATATGTAATTTTGAATTTAAAATACTCTTTTCTCTCTCTTTCTCTCTCTCTCTCTCCCTCTCCACGTGACCCACCTGCCACCTTCTTTCCTCATTCCTTAGCTTTATATACATATATACGTACACGCAGGCAGCCATTGCCACAACATGAAGGAAAAAAAAATTTGATGAAATCCAGTGGGTCCGCCTCTAAACCAACACCATTTTTTCTCAAAATTCTAGCACGGGCGGACGCGGGGTCTCGCCATGTGGTAGATCCGCCCCTGCCTACTGTACTAGGTAATAACTTTCCAACTTGATAAACTTGACAAACATTATCAACTTTGTCACGATGCAACTCAATTCACATTAGTGTTGGAGGCAAATTCAAACACCTTTAATGAATTTTGTGTTTAGTCGGGAGGGCACAAAAGCATATGAAATGGGCATTTAGTTTTCAAAGCATATTCTCATATCATTTTGGGTTTCGGGTTCTACTTCGAAGAAGATTAACAAATTGGACAAAATCAAGGATAGAAGTAGCAAAAACGGTCCAGTCTATGAGCCGGCCCATATAACTTGGATTATTGAGTTGGGTTGGCCTTGACCCAAATAACACTAATCACTCATTTTGTAAATAGCCCAATACATAATCCAAATAATATCAATCTAAAATGATCTAAGCCAAATTTTTAATTTAAATTGTCATTTTTTGAAACATTAGTTCAATAATCTCAAACTCCAACATAAAATTGTTTAATGTTTAGATTTAGTTAAAATTTAGTTTAACTAAAGTTTCAATCCAAATTATGTTTGGTGTGATAAGTAAATTATTTATTTTAAATTACTTATAATTAAATTTTTTAATTTAAGCAAAACATGATTATATCTCAAAACAATAAGACTAGCATGTCTTTACTATTTATATATATTTTTTTAAATGTGTCAACAAATAGTTTACAATTAACTAAAACAATATTATTATTTTGAAAGAAAATTAATTTAAATCTATTGACTAATATATGAAAGTCCCAATTTTATAAATTAATCTCTTTAAAAATCTCAAAATATATATTGTCTAAGCTTATTTAAGATTTTATTTGATACAATGTATTAGATTATATAAAAATTTACTTTAAAAAAAATTAAAACCAATTTGGCCCAATGGACTTGGGTGGGTTGGACCGGCATGTTTTTTGTCTACACAAAATTGGGCTGGCCTGCCTTGGCTTGGCCCAATTTAAGTGTGGCCTTGCTCTGGCGAGCTGGGCCGGTCTAACCCAACCCATTTGTCAATTTTAATCAATGAGTTCGGGTTTGGTCTGGTTCCAAAATGATTAAGAGTTAATAACTAGATTCTCAGTCATTTAGAGAAGAAACTAAAAGTTCTAAACTTTAAATTAATTAAATTAAAAATAATTTTAATCTAATTAAACAAGCAGTGGACATAATACAGTCAGAATTGGTGCGTTATAATGAAAAGCAATTCTGACTCGTACAAGCATGTTCATGTAGTGTTTGTTTAACAGTAGTTTGTTAAGAGCGGAACTTAAAGAATTAAATACGAGCACAAAATGTAACGTGATAAATCCACGGGGACCCATGTCATTGGTAAACACTATCCACTAATAATCTTGATTAAAAATACATACTATCTTGTTTTTTGTAATTTCAAAAAATTAACAAAAAAATAATCAAAAAAATATAGACAACTCCCTTTTGATAATTCTCTTTTTGACTTGTTGATGAAATAGAATAAAACTCACCGGTCTTGATTTTATCACCACTATTCTATTGTAATTGATCGCAACCACCACTTGGATTAAGAACTCTCATTCTTAATTTCACGCCAAGTAGATTAATCAAGATATGAAATTATTTGTTGAGTATCAATTTGTTTTTTGATGAGTTTGAAGAAAACTTTTTTACTTTGAAACTAAATCAATAAAGTTTTATGTCTTGTTCATTCACTATGGATTTGACGGGCTATCTACTTGAAAAAAAAAATCATGAGAGCAATCAATAACCATGAGCATCATTAAAAAAATCATTGCTCCCCCTTAGTGATAGACCAAAACACCAGCAAAGATGTTAAGCTAACAAAACATGTGTTTAATCAACATTACCAAATATCACCACACACATTAAGCACACACTTACCATACAAATGCAAACTTAACATAATTGCCATCCGAACAATACCATAAGAACCATCTAAGTTTAAAGTATACCAGCACATAATTTAAAAACTACTACTCTCCATTTTGTAATAAAACAACCAATGTGAATAGCAGGAAGAGAGAAAGTAGAAGTAAAGCAAAGTGTAGTATTTAGTACAGTCATCCAGGATCAATTAGACCAAATAGTTAGAAAGACAAAAATCAGAACCAGAGACAGTCAGTTTGAAGAGGTCTTGGACTTCTTTGCACCGAACATTGATGGTCTTTTACCTCACTTGCGGGTTGGAGTAGAGGATGGAGCAGCAGGTGGAGGAGGAGTTGGCCTAGCCACATGATCGGTATCCGGGTCTCCTTTTGATCTTCAGGGTGTGCTTAGAATTCTGGTGTGACAATACAGTAAGCAGACTTGATATGTTCATCTCCTAAATATTTAATTTTTCCCAAGACCCCTTGACTCACAGATCTAACATTTCAAGATATACAGATGTTATATTTGTATAAGCTGGAGATGCGATTGAGCATTGATTGGGTTAAAATAATTTTTGACAGAATTGTCTATGAGGGGACAATAAGGGCCAAACTTTACAGACTGCCATATCTAGCTCTCATTCATCATTTGCTTGCACACCTAGAAGTGCCCCCTATAGATTCAGACAGGTTCTCAAAAGATATTCATACCTGGAGTGTCCATGAGTTTTCAAATTTGGGTGGAACACCACATCACACTCCTAGCCCCCAGGGTTCCAAAGCACGTTCTGTCATCTTTAGTCGAGTCTGGTCGTTTTGACACTCTAGAGACTCAACTGAGGCTACAAAACTCAAGTAGAACAAATTTTTACATTGACCAAAAGTTTATCTGATGAATTTGATTTCATACGTAGTCTTGGGAAAAATTGAATATCTGGGAGATGGACATATCAAGTCCACTTACTGTATTATTATATCGGAATTCTCCGCACACCTTGAAGATCAAGAAGAGATCATGGAACTGATTTTGTGGCTAGGCCAACTACCTCTCGACTTGTTGCTCAATTCCCTTCTCCAACCCGCAAGTGAGGTGGAAGACTATCAATGTCTAGTGCAAAGAAATTACTATCTCTATTGAAATTACGAACACATAGGCATGCATTAACTCCCAAAAATCATCCATAATGATTTCACAAAGCATAAAAGTACCTCTAACTATTGCCGGACCCTATGTTGTTTATTACCACGTGCTTAATATAGATCACAAATACATTTTAATGGTGATCAATCATCAAAACGGGATTAAATAATAACAAATAATCAACTCGGAATAAAAAAATCATACAAAAACGAGCAACTTCTAATTAATAAAAAACATGAAATTTCATCGTCCATCCTAGGTACATGAAGATTAGCTGGACATTTCACAAAATAAAGCAAGATTATAATGAATCATGATCCAGGAAAGAAAGAATAAAGAGTAGATACAACCCTATATTTTGAATATCTTCAAAATTCTTGGATTGTTTCGTCTTGAATCTCTCCAAAAGTTCATCTTTTCCTTGCTCTTGATCACTATTTTTCTAATTGCATAGCCTCCCTCAAAAAACCTAGAAGAGGTCTCTTTATAGTCCTTGAGACACCTTGGAAGTTGTGTTCTCAAAGAGTTCTAATCTGATTAACTTTATAAAACTGTACACGTGACATTCTTTCAGCATAGGTCGTACCTAGGTCCGACCTACCTAGGTGTGGCTTTTTTAAAAATTACAATTTGGTCTCTAATTTGGCTTTTAAGTACGGTTTTGGTCATTTGTTCATTAAATCTTCTCTATTTAATCCAAAAACTTCCTATTGCATTCTAATTGGTCATAACCCTTCTAAAGTCATCCATAGTAGTCTTCCAAAGATTCAAAAATGTGCAAATTAGACCTCGAACTTTTTGAAATCTTATTTTTGCTTCATGAACTTTTGAATTTACTCCAGTTGCTTCCTAATAGCTTTAACTTATGCATGTGCTGTCTTATTAAGCACCAATTAAGACTCAAAATTTTCTTTTTCACTCCAAACTCATCCAAATTGGATTTTGTACCTACAAAGACAATAATTGAACTGAATTAAATAGATATCCGCTCATATAATGAATATATACTAAGTTTATAAGCCTAAATAAGCGTTTAAAATAAACTTATCACTATAAAAAAAAGTTAGGAAGCTCATTTCGGTGACACACCCATAGTTGAACCATTATTTATATACTGGACTTGGAGCAGAGAACTAGGACGTAGAGTCTGACTCTACCAGCTTTGAATTTTTGGAGCCTTTTCGAAGACTTGGACGACAACGTGTCTTGGGTACCTATCGTCGATATGAAGACTTGTACATTTATTTATTTATTTTTGTTGTTCCATCTTGTGTCGACCCATAAGAGCCAACATGGACTTTCTTTCATATTCTGTAACTTGCACTACTATAAACATTGGCTTAGAAGTAGGACCTCAATTTTCTGGACGCGGTGATAAGTGCAATGACCAATTTTTTCATGTCTAGATATCTTTTCTAAGCATCCTAGAGTGCCTTGCTGATATAGTTGAAAAAAGTTGTTGCACTCATTCGAACCATACTAGGACAACACTAATGGCCTTTACTGAGATGGCCAAATATACCTGCAAAGGCTCTCATGGCACTGGTTTGGATAACAAAGGGACCCAATCCAGGTGCTTTTTTAGTGCCTAAAAGCTTATTCACATTCCAAGGTTTATGTGAACTTCTTTCTTCCTTGGATCGTTTTGAAGAAAGTGAGACACTTGTCGGTTAACTTGGAAAATAAGTGGCTTAGGGCCTCAATCCTTGCATTAAGGCTCTGTACTTCTTTTGGCTTTTATGAGACTTCATTCTAAGTAAGGCTCAAATTTTCTCTGGGTTGGCCTCAATTCTCCTCTTTCATCATGTAACTTAAAAATTTGATAGAGACAACCCTAAAGGCACACTTCAACGAGTTGAGCTTCATCTGATAGCATTGTAGAATGTTGAAGGTCTCTTCAATGTGGGTTATGTGCTCACTCACCTTCTGGCTCTTGACCAGCATGTCATCCACATAAATCCACATAAATTTCTCTGGTCTTCCAATCTTGTTAGCAAACATTCGGTTCACCAACCTCTGATACGTGGCCCTGACATTCTTTAATCTAAATAACATCACCTTGTAGTAGTATAAGCCTCATTCAGTTATGAACGACGTGGTTCATCATCTGACCATACATGGAGATCTGATTGTAACCAAAATAGGCGTCCATGAAAGAAAATAACACATGCCTTATCATCTCATCAACAAGCTGGTCAATGCAAGACAAAGAGAAGCCATCCTTGGGACAAACCTTGTTCAAGTCAAAGAAATCAATGCTTGTTCACCATTTGTGGTTGGACTTAGGGACAAGGACTCGATTGGCGACCCAACAAAGGGTGGTGGGATTCTCGAATAAAGCCATTAAAGATGATTCTATCCACCTCTTCATTTAGAGCAGCATACTTTTTTCGGATTCAATGGTCTTGTTTTTTGTTTGCGGGAGAAGAATTTTGGGTAAATTTCTAGGGTATGATAAGACATTTGAAGATCAATCACAATCATATCTTCGTGCTTCCACACAAAAAATATCCAAATTTATTTTCAGAAATTCCTTGAGTTCCTTACTTATTTTCTTAGACAGGTCGTTCCCAACCTGGAATACTTTGGTGCCTAAAGGGCTAACGAGAAAAAATTTGAGCTCTTTCACTAGAGAAGCCCGTGAATCAGAATCTGTGATAGTTGGATCAATGTTGGCATCTCTGGTTATTTCAATCGTATGGGCGATCGACTTGGCATCGACGACCTCGATGTCTTCTACCTCTCCATCTGCCATGGCTTCCTCTATTTTTATATCTAGTACAAAAATGTAGTTAGCTTCAACTCGCGGATGGTGGATTTTTCTGAGTAAATTCACATAAAACTATCAGGACCTTCTCCATTCTCTTTAACAATTGCCACACCAGCCTTGATGGAAAATTTCATGATCTTTCTCTTTGGAATGACTCATTCACCAATGAATCTATACAAAGGTTCTGTGATTAGGATTAGCAAATAGTCTATCTCTCTTTTATCAAAGGCCAACCACAAGATAATGTTGACTGAACTTTCATTGTAAACCAATTTCATCCACATCACATTACTTATTATCTTAGCCTTTATCACAGGTTGCATCACTGTAGGAGTAATACACTAGACATGGCCTTCATCTTTTTTGGTCTGTCACCCTAAATAAAGTAGCTTGTCATTGGAGAGTACCTTTCCTTCTTGGTATAGTGCTATTGAGAATTCATCGATGATCCCCCAATGTAAGAGCCTCCGAAGATTGTGTAAATATTTAGGGACCTAACTATTTTGATTGTTCCTGCTTAGCCTCTAGTCTTCTCTTTTGGGAGTTAGATTTCTACGCGGTTGCTGGTGACTACGCTGCGTCCCTCTATGCATAGGGCTAGTTTTCACCTCAATCCTGCTACCTGGCATGAGACGATTTGTCTCTTTCAACAATAACATTTTCCAACTGGCTCTCATATTAGGACACTCATTGGTATCACGGTCATAAAATATAATAGTACCTACTGTATCTAGTCGATGGCGAGATTATATTGCCTTCAAGATACTAGCTATAACTTCTAGCTTGATATGACCTTCCAGGGCTAACTTCATTCACCTAGGCATTCTAGTAATTATACCTCGGTTAGGGTCTCGACGCCATTTGATTGGGCATCATGGCGTTCTTTTTACCACTTGGGTGGCCTTGCCTCTCCTGGTTAATGAATCTCTTTTTTGATTAGGTCAATCTTCTATTGTACGAAGCGGGTCCTCAGTTGTAGACGTCTCTCTAAAATAGGTTGTTCGATCTAATCATGCTTTCTATACCTAGAATGTTGTACCTTGTGGAATACTTTCCACCTCAAGCATTTTCTGGATAACATAGCTTAGATAGTTCTTTAGAGGCTCATCTATTTCCTGCTTTAGGTCATGTATCCTCCATGTCAGGGTTGACCTTGGAGTTCCGACAATAAACATGTGGAACAACTAGTTCTTCAAATCAGGCCAGCTATCTATGTTATCTGGTGCAAGCTTGTTGTACCATTTTTTGGCTCTTTCCGAAAGTGTTATATGGAAGTCTCAGCATTTTTAGGGATGGACTTGTCCCAACAAAGTTCATGCGGGTATTGTAATCCCAAACGATATCCACAAAATTACCTTTCACATTGAGTTCCTGCATTTCTGGTATGGAAAACCTGTTGGTTTCTCCCATATTTTTATTTCCATGGTGAATATGGCATATTTGTCACTGTCGTCCATATTATCTGGATGAAGAGGCATGTTTTCCATGCCCTCGGTAGGAAAGCATGGGGACATGTGATATTCTTTCTTGATGGAAGGATCGACTTTGTCTTGTAGGGCTCTCTCGCTATACTTCTGTAGGGCTTTATCTTTTGGAGCCATAGCTCTTCCCAGCCTGCTAAAGACATCGGCGGACCTTGAAGGCCTCTACTTTCGCTCATGATTGGGCATTCTCCTACATGCTATGGATCAGTAGCCTAGCCCAGCATCGAGTCAGATAGATGTGATATATGGCACCTTTGCACATATTCTTCTTCTTTGTTATCTCCATCATCATCTAGGGTGGTTGGAAAAAATATATAATGTTCTACTTATATTGGCATCCCTGTTTACTCTAGGTTTTCTACGTGTAAATTTTGTAACCATTTTCTTCAAGATTTCATCTTCTATTAAAGGGTAATTTAGTCATTTTACTTTTATGATTTCCTTTTCACCATTTGACATTACCCATCAATAGGTCTAAGTCCTAAGGCAAGTAGGTTTTTGTCCATGTTGTCATGTACACATAAAGGTAAAGTTTATTTAGAGTTTAAGTTCAATTTGCCAGAATATCTCATCCAAAGAAAAGGCATGAGGCCCGAGGCCAAGGCCGTGGCCCAACTTGAGGCTACATGCTAAATTCGATTTCGACTTATGATTATGCGTTAGTCCGAGGCTATGTGTCTATCTGAGGCTTCTAACTTTGACCTTTAACACAAGCATCTGATTGAAGTTACTTATGGCGCCGATTAATCATGCCCCGTGTCCCTCAAGGCTGATGCAGTATCCACGTAGACTTTAGCAACTTTTTAGATGTAATAATGTCCATTGCATGGTACTCTTTCAAAAGCATGATGGAATCATTCAGTACATCACACAATTCAAACATTTCATGCAACAACTTAAGCTAAGTGTTCTAGACTAATTGTTTTATATTGCCTATACGATATGTGTTGTCCTCGTCAATCAATATAACACTGTACAATTTATGCTGGTTAATTTCCATTGTACTTTGGTATAAATTCAATACATGTTCATTCCATTGGTTGCATGCAGTTGGTAAATTTGCAAACAAAGTTTCAACATAAAATAAGCACAAGATAGTTGAGATGGATAATAACAATAACCACATGCTACAACCCATTACTCCGGTAATCAACACATCACAACCCTCATCATTGGCAATTGACACATGCCAGGCTCGTCTTGGGCTACACCGCTCAATTTAGACAAAATTGATATTTATCCTCTATAAAGAATGTATTTGTCTCCATATTCTTTTTTAACTCTTCACTAGCACCAAACTCTGTTGTCCCTTCTTTGTCGCCAATTGAACTGCCATCTGAATTGGATGACGAACAATTGAATTGTCCATTGGGTCGAAGGTTTGATGAAGCACCAAAAGTTCACCGCTTAATTCGACAAAATTAAAAGGCATTTTCTCGTTTTTTGGTTATCGTCTTATTGTGTTGTTTTCATGTTATGTAATCAAGTCTATTTTAAGTATGTTTTCGAATATTGTATGTGAGTTTGGTGTTTCTCTTCCTCGACTGTGATTGTATCGATTAACGACATGATATTTGAATTTGTTGTACTTGTTGACCCCCCCTCCCTCCCTAGTTTGTTTGGTTATAACTATTGTCAGAAACTATTTGGTAGATTTCATTTTTTTGGTTATTTGATAGTTTGAGAACTAAATAGTTGAACTGCGTTATGATAGTTCAATTGTCGGTGTCATTTCGACAATTTGGTTGTCAGCCAATTAGGTTGTCTATAATTTGGTGAGAAAAAATAATGTCACCAATACTAGTTATACATCGAATAAATATACATACTACAAAATCAACACCAGTGTACTCAAACTAGTAATATATCAACGTTACAATATATTGTGATGGGTGCATGCTTGTCTATTGTGTCCAACGTTAACACATTTATTGTAGCTTCGTGGCGTAACAAGACCTCCTGTTATCGATCTTCGTTGCTGGGTTGGAAGTCGGTTGGGAGACAACATACATTCGGTGGGAACACATCAACTAAGCGGATGTCTAGCAGAATTGTCCAGCCTATTTCATTGTCAACATGGTATTATGGGCTCTGTGTACGACCTTTTCCAAAAGGCAGTTGAGTAAAATGGAAAACACAACTCATAACAACTAAATCCTTGTAAACACGCAGCCCTTGTTGCATGGACGCACGACACGTGTTTTAAGTCAAATTCTTGACATTACAAGTTTAAACTAATAAGTTAACTATATATGTCTCATTTCCCCATCCTACTTGACTCAATATGTATGTCAAATCATGAACTCACAACCTTGTAACTACATCAAAAGTTATATATAATTCGACCTCCATCTTAATGTACAACAACCTTGCAAAGCTAATTTGTATCGATTGTAGAAATACTGTTATATAAATGTGTGTATATAATCGACCAAAATAGCAATTGTATAACGTCGTTGATGTGTCAGCTATGAGTTAAATGATTCAACGTTATTTGACGTTGTGACATTGTATCGATCTCCACCAAAGTGCGCTTTTGACCAAAACTGAGGCAACGCCCAAGTAAGATTGAAGACTTCATGCATACTACAAATTTGTTGCATACAAACGGTAAGCTACCGCGGCTCACTGGAAAATACCAATAACATTCATCATTATAGCTCTTCTTAATATTACTTTGCAAGTGCCACATACAACAACCGTGATGAGAATGTGGAAATATTGTTTATATTGCACTACTAATACTATCATTTCTATCGAAAACAAAAACTAGCCTTGTGAAGTCACTGATCTGCTTTTTAATCTTCAACATAAACCACATCCATGAAGCATTGTTTTCAGAATCACTACTACCTGAATGCTATGGGATATGTTTGCTTGTTTGCATCTTGTCATGATGCTATCAACAATGTTCTTTGTGATTTCCCTTCAAATGTGTCCTATTAACACATATTATCAATCGCAAATACGAGATAAACCCACGAATACTCGGACCGAATGCAACGAACAAGTAAAAGAATAGGTTTAGCCAGTTTTCAATGTATGTACTGTACCAGGGTTTATTTTGTCGTAGCATGTAGCAATAAGATAGTAATTTTTCAAAACTTTTCTCGTGTGATCTGCAAAGAAGGATTAAGATCTTCTCCTTAGACTTCCAAGCCTTATTGTAATTGTTTGTCACGCCAAACTGTTATTTAAATTAACTAATAATGCCAATTAGAACAAATGGCTGGTCTGCATCATGCCATCTTTGCATGATGTGTTCTCCAATTACGGAACTAGTTGCCTATCTATGATTATTGTGTCAAAAATTTAACGAACATGTCTGGCCACGTTCATACTTTTGAACCTTTAACATCAGACAACTTGATTTTTGAAGCATACAAAAGCCAATTACAGTTTGAATCAATGCATGACAACGTCGAACAACTTTTGTTTGATTTCTTTTTCTTGAACTGGAATTTTTTCGCTAGGGCAAGCACGTGACATTTTTCTACCAACTCCAACTTACTGAAAAGTAGTTGGTTCAGTACAAAGTTTGAAAAATTCAGCAACTGCAAATTACCTATCGATTGTAAAGAACTAATATCCAACCTATCCAGAACCCCGATCCCGCAATTGTTGTTAATTTGTGTACCATTCACCGAATCATATAATGGTAATTCTATTATAGTTTGGTATAATGACTTACTGAAATTTCGATGGGGATATGTGTTGCAACATCAACCACCATAATTGTTGTTGAAATGTCATGTGGATCAAGAACAACACATAATGTTTTTTATTTATAAATTGAAATGAACCATCATAAGTCACCCATCGTCATGTAGGTCAGCTCGTGGAAAATTCAAAGACGGCATTTTGAATTTCAAATGAAATATAAACCTATTGTCATCAATATTGAGCTTTGCCTTCAATGTATAAACTAGTTTATTGAAACATTTATCACTTGAAACTGGTATTGACGTTGTTGTGCCACCCTATTTTTATTTGTCATCATTGTTCCAAAAATCTCCAATTTGCGATAAAATTAATCTCAGGGTTTCAGCTATATCTAAAAAATTGATAACAAAAAAGGTTTTTAGTCGATATGTATATGAAAATTAATATAGATGTGTCATCTTTTAAAGGTCAATACATATTTTTTTAGTGATTGAAATGTTTGATTGAAATTAAAAATATCACACATATATTAAGTTAATCATGTTATTAAAATCACACGATCAAATTATATTCAGAAAATTATTAAATCAAATTTAAAAAATAAATAATTAGTATCTCCTTACTTTCAAATAATAACTTCAGCTTCTATTCCACATTTGCAATCTTAGTGAACAACTCCTAATTGGATTAGTATAAAAAAACAATTAGATTCATTTAGAACTAATTGAGATTATTTAAGGGCAATTGCAAGATTCATAATTAGACAGCTTAGAAAGCAATTCAAAAATGGTGAACAACACAAACTGCAAAATGATATATTTAACATTTTGTATCTAAAAGAGTAAAATAGACTATTTTTATAAATATTATAAAAAAAATTCATATTTTAAATTCACTATTTAGGGCCCGTTTGACAGAGATTATAAACTAGTTTATAAACTAATATTGGTTTATTTGACCAATATTGATTTATTTAAATTGAAATTGTTGACTTTTCATGTTAAAAGTGAGTTGAAAAGTCAAAAATTACGACTGAAAAAAAAATTAAAATGAGTTTTTAATCTCTATTAAACAAGCTCTTACTTTTGGCAATTTTTTCAAAATTCTCCAAATTCATACTAAAAGTTTCACTAGATTTTTATACTACAAATGCACTACCACTACATTATTTGTTTATTCAGACTTGAAATCGAGGTTGAAAATGCCGATCGAATTAAATTTTATATTTTAAAAAAAATACAAGAATCTATGTGCTTGTTTAGTAAAGTTATTTGTAAATTATAAATGAGTCATATGAATTGTATGTATAAAAAATAGATAAAAATTGTAAATTATATAAAATATGTAGATAAAAATAATATTTCACAAATTTATAAATATTGATAAGCAGGAAATCATCCCAAAATAATTTGAGACTAACGGACCTTACCATGTTTACATACCCAAACATCATAAGGTACACCCAAACATCATAAGGTACGACACTAAAAGGCCACAGTATAACGAACAAAGCAAAAGGTACAACCTAATTCAACATCCACAATCTCAAAGTCCAACGCCAACGTCATCTCCAACCCCCAACCCCACATACCATTTCTTCAGCCGCAGATATTTATTTGGGTTTCATCTCAAATTTTTCTCAAGGCGGTGTATGTATATACACAATACAAATATCATCAGATGGCTTCTAGAAATTAACTCTATTGGTCCGCTAGTATTTTGTTCCCCAATTTTTCTTGATTGGCCTCTTCTTGTCCCAAAAGTAAAAACCCTAAATCCCAAAATTTGAAATTCCAAGTTATTGTTGTTATTGTTGTCTTGTTAAGGGGATTACAATTGATTGTCTGGAAGTGACAAGTTCGGAATTGAAATCCCAACTTTTAGTGTTGCTTTTATCAATTTCGTTGCCATTGTTATGGGGTGAAGAGTTGGGAAATTTTGGTTTCAAATTGTTCGATAAAGTTGGATGGAGTGGGACAGTGACTCGGAGTCTGATCTGAGCGGTGCGGAGGAGGAGGAGGAGGAGGAGGAGGTAGGAGACGGGTTGGGTTTTTGGTTGAGGAAGAGCGGTCCAGGTGAACTGCCGTTTCCTGTGGACACACTTCTGCAGCCTGCTCCTTGCGGGTTTGCTGTAACGGATGCCTTGGAGCCGGACCATCCCATTATCTATGTAAATTCCGTGTTCGAGATGGTCACTGGATACCGTGCAGAGGAAGTTATTGGCCGTAACTGGTCAGTTTTTTGTTGGAGTTTTCTTTGCCTCTCTTTTTCTGGGTATATTTCATTTTTCATTTCCAAGATAGTTTGAAATAGGGAGGTTTTTGTTGTAGTTCTAGCCTATTGTGAGTGTGAACGTGACCAGATTATATTTTTAATTAAATTTGTGTCTTTGAAAAAGTGGCAAGGGGTCTGCGAACGTTCTATAATATAATAAAGAATTGAATATAATGAAAAACTACAAAACCTCTAGATATTTAGCATGAATTTTGAGCTTGTGCCTTTTGACACTTTGGTGGACAAGTTGGAGTAGAATTGAACTCTTTCTTCTTTATCTGCCCTTGGGATAGGGAAGAATCCTGGATGCTTGAAAACTGAAGATGGGGTGGAGAGTATACAAAGGTTTATAGCCCTTCTTGAAGATGTTTTATTAAGGAATGTAGCAGCTGAAGCCACTGTATTAAAAAACTATATGAGGCTTACGCCTCAAAGCCCACCTGACTTGAGACTTTCATAAAACACCTCGAATCCCCCACCGTAAGTGTTATTTGTGAGACTTACGCCTCAAGGTTAAACCTCAAGACTATTAAGATGTTTGCCCATTTGTTTTGCATTTTCAAGATATACTATTATTTGCTTTAGCTTTTTGGGCTATTTTACTTTCTTTTATTGATATGTTATTGTGTTTGTTTGCAAGCTAAATTTTTAATATTGTTAATTTGTTTTATTATAGATTTTTTAAGATGGCGTACGATTTATTATGAGCATATTTTTGTACTTCTATTTTCTTTTGAATTATTTATTAGTCTATCTTGAGGTTTACGCCTCAAAGCGCCTCCAGGTTTACGATTCGCCTCACATAGAAAAACATCTCGCTTCCCGATTAAGTCTTTTTAAACAAGCCTCTTTGGGCAACATATTGTTCAATTGTTCAAGCTCTTTGGAGTTGAAGATATAGCAATGAAGCTTAAGAAAACACTAAGAATCATCTAGAAATTGAGTTGAAATAAGTGCTATTATCTAACTAGAAAACAAGATGAACATTATTTATATCCTTAGCATATAGCTTGCTGTTAGAAACTATGTGGAAAAGGTGATATTTTCCTTTGAAATTAGGCTAACACAGTTTTCCTAAAGATAATGTATTGGGGAAACTCAAATTTGATAGCGAAATTTGACATATGGTGTATAGTAAAATGATAACCTGCTGATATATAATGTTAAGATTCTCAAAAAGTGCTTAAATTAAATAACAAAGCAATCATCCCGCCTATTCAGGTACTTCATATGTCTCTGAAGTAGGTTTCGTACATCTGAAGATAATCTCCATTTATATGAACTAATACATACGTTGGATTTTATTGAGTAATGGTACTTTGTACCTATGATCTTTTGGGATTTTTTAGGTCAAGAATTTTGAGGTGTTAAAGTGAATGAAGGGGAAAAAATTGAAAAGCTTGGTATCATTTGGCTACTCATCATTGCAAGTGAAGCCACTTACTTTCAAGTCCTATCATATTATTCAGCATCAATCTTCTTGTTCTCCTTGTTGCCTCCCTCCTTTGATAGTCCAAAGTTGGTTTTCTATGTTCGAAGTATGCTTCGATTTGGACTACTAAAGTGTCTTGGACGACGTCTGAAGTCTTTCTCTATCAAACTGAACTTTAAAGCTGACTCATTTAGGATGTATGGACTTGGACATCTCAGCCCTTCAATTCATCAACAATGTTTAGTCTCCTTGTATTTAATGGCTAAGTTCATTTTACGGTTCCACTTTTAGGCTTAGTCCAGTCTTTGGTGTTCAAATTGCTCATATGACATATTCTTCTTCTTGTGTGCTTATATGAGCTCCTTCGTTAGCTTTATCATATTTTCTTCTTAACAAATTAAGGAGTATAATGATTATATAGAAATTATGTTAACATGCACTTCAACACACATAGTAATAAACCTGTTAACACTATCTGGAATACACTGATCATTTTTTTGTAGTTGGTGTTTAAGGAAAATATAAATTATTGCCACTGGTAGAGAAATGTTTGATGTTAATATCTGAAAAATCTGAGATGTTCAATATTGCTCAAGTCTGGTGCAGTTAGTTCCTCGGCAGCACTTCGAGGTGCATTTAGTTGTCTTACACGAGCTTCAGAGTAGGCATTAAAAATATATTGAAATAAGATGCTCAAGAACTTTGATAGAGATGGCAAAGTGTTAGTTTGCTAGGTAAAATATCGACTACTTATGTGAAATATGAAAGCTTGCTATCTTCTATCAACTTCATGGCCTCCTGAAAAGAGAAGAAAAAGGTTGTTGTTCAGTTTTTGTTTCAAAAATGACCGACTACCGACTCTTAAGCATCTTTATAAACTTTGTATTCATGTGTTAAAGAAATTACAATTTTTCTACCATATCTAGCCTTTTCATTTGGTAGTTTGCTTAAATTTTTATGAATTGGTTTCTCTTGCGTTGCTTGACCTGGTACTGTTTAGCATTTGAATGCACTTCAATGCTTCTTTTGATCATGCTAATGTGAATTTGAGTTACTATGTAATGGAAGGCTTGAAAGATCAATAAGCATTAAGAATTCTGTATATCGATGTTGAACAAAGTATGTATTGTTTCTGCAAACTTCTTCTCACCTCTTGATTTTCTCAAAAAATTGGTAAAAGTAAGAAGTCAAAGAATGGTTAATCGAATATTCGCTATCCTCCACTTCCTTGAATAGCTTGTCAACAACCATGTCAATCCTGCATGGACTAGTATATATAATAATTATATATATATATATATATATATATATATATATATATATATATATATATATTTTTTTTTTTTTTTTTCCCAATCCTTCTTGTATTATTATTTTTTATACTTACTGGACTTCAATTTTAGTTGGTTAGGGATTAGGTATTTTTCACTCTTAATTTAGTAACTCTTTTAGGTTTCCAACTAGAATTAGGGTTACAGGTTACTTTCTATTGGGGTAAAAAATACTGGAGGTGAAGTTTCAGAAAAAATTTCATTTTCATCCTCAACTTTTTTTTGTTCCATTATAATCACCCAAGTTTTAATGAAGTTTAAGTTTGGTCATTAAGTTAAAATTCCATTAGAACATGTCCAATGTGGTTAACCATATTCTGAGGTGGAGATAGATGGGCGTTAGTTGAGGAGTTAATTTTCCTTCTATCTCTCTCTATCTCTCTATCCCATTTTTGGTCATTTTTTATTTCTCTCCTAAAAATGGATGATAGACTTGAAGGGGATTCTTCGTTGCCTCACGGATGAGGATTTTCTCATGGACAAGGAGAAAAGCAACAAGAACAGCGAGTCAGTCTCCAAGTTCTGCTTCCCCATTGAGTTCCCATATGATTTGCCACAGACAACGCTAAACCAGGTGGGGAGCACCGAGGGATTGAGCAACGTCAGGCAATGACCCATCTCTGATGCAGTCCCTCCAACCATGTTGTTGGGGTTAAGAACAAGACTCGGGATCTGATTCACCGTTAAGCATACATGCTTTATGGGCCCACCTATAAGCCTTGCTCAAGTTCAATATCCTGCAAAAATTCCTAACTCCCTTGTTTTTGGCAACACCCATGTAACAATTTCTTCATCTTTCTTTTTTGCACCTCTGTTGTTTTGAATGAGGGTTCTTCCTTTATAAAACATAAAATCTTCAAACAAAGAAATTTTACAGACTTCTCAGTATTTTGTGGCCCTTTGTTGGTGGAAGTAAAAAATTGTTTTGCAGAAGTTGAGGGTTAGAAACTGGAGAAGTATGTTTTAAGTAAAATATTGTGTTGGAAGAATGCTATTTGAAATATACTCAGATTTTCCATCTGGAGAAATAACACCTCAACTAATGTCCATCTATCTCCACCTCAGAATATGGTTAGCCACGTAGGACATGTTCTCACGGAATTCTAACTTAATGACCAAACTGAAACTTTATTGAAACTTGGATGACTATAATGGAACAAACATAGGTTGAGTGAAGAAAATGAAATTCTTTTGAAACTTGAGTGACCTCCAGAGTTTTTCACCCCTTTCTATTGTGATGTAAGCTTTCATAGTAGAGTAGGTTTTGGAGTCTTCAAGGATTAGAAACTCTCTAAATAGGCCTGTTTGTTTCAATGAACATAAAATTTGAAGAACTTTATTTTTCAGTCTATAAAATTTTGTTATGTTCGAATTTAGCTCATGTTTGGAAAAGTTTAAATCATAATTTAAGCTGGTCAAACATATTTTTTATCCACCCTTTTCGTAGGACCCACAACTTATAAGCACTTAAAAAATTATTTCAACACTACCAAATATGCGCTTAATTATAAAGCACTAAATCTCTAGTGCTGTCAGTCCAATATGGAGTCAGGCATCCTATGGTAGCCTGTGGGATTACCTCTTCAAACAATAGAAATCGGGTAGCTGTTCGGGTAGAAAATCTACTCCAACCTTTATTAAAAGGGACTAGGTAGGCAGCAATATTAGGAGTATAACCAGCGAAAAGGTTGGAGGTTTAAATAAAGGTAGAAAAAGAGAGGGAAGTAATACTTCTGGAGTCGCTAGAGCTGTTGACAGTTGCTCTATTTAATATACCTGTAGATGTTTAATTGCCACTCTTTTGACATATGTTCTCATGTCAAGTTAATTTGACTGAGGTTTAATGAAGAGTCGGATTTTCTAGAATTTAATTATGACAACTAGTCAAGACGGATGTTGGACCAAATGAGGCAACATAGTATTTTCCATACTAAGGTCAATTGTAGAGGAAAAATTTCTAATATGATCATCGACAATTGTATTATTGATTCTAAAGTATCAATAGCCAAGTTGGAATTTCCTACAAAATATTTTTTGGATTAGGAAGATTGTTAACGATCCAGTTGTTAAAAGGTGTCTGCTTCAATTTGAAACAAATGTCGCGTATCAAGATGAAGTTTGGTGTGATGTTCTACCCATATCTTACTAGGAATATATATGTATGATTGTAATATGGACTATCGTACCAAACCAAATATTTACACATTTCACAAAGACAACAAAATATAAAACCACATCCTTTGAAGAAAAACTGTAAGATCTATCTTTTTATATCACGGAGACTAGTACTCTTGAATCCTATCCATTTGAGAAGATGAATGGGTAGTTTTTTGTGTGCTGTTTGGTAGAGTTGTTGGAGATGAGGAAATTCAAAAATTGTTGGAGATTAGTTAGCTATTGTGAGGGACAGTTTAATCTTTTCCAAATCCTTCTTGGACTAGATTTTTATTAATATTAGACTTGAATATTAGTTGGTTAGCCATTAGGTTTTATTTGTACTCATAATTTAGTTTTTGTTTGATTTCCAACTAGAATTAGAATTACTTTTTCCTAGTGATTTAAGCTTCCTGGTTAGAGTAGGTTTTGGAGTATAAATGGCCTAATGATTACATCAAAAATAACAAATGAAGAATATCTTTCACTTTGAAAAATTATGGTTTACTGGAATGTATATCTGAGGTACTTAATCTCTAGTGTTTACTTTGATCTCCACCAATATGCTTTTGTTTTTGCAATCGTTTTTATTATTTTGTTGATTGACCTTGTCCGCACATCACCTTTGTGCATAAATTGAAAGCAAATGAAGTTCACTTTTCTTGGAGTTGCAATGATTGGACACTATATTATATATGGTTTCCAAGGTAAAAACAATATAATGAACAACTGCCATTATGTGGTTTGGTTCTTAGAAACTAAGGCTTTCAACGGAATAATGGTACAACTACTACACTCACCATTTCTTTAAAATTGTATTCATTTTGTCCTAGTAAGAAATTATGCTGGCAACATTTTGGATCTTCATACCCAATTGTAGAAACTCCAGTGGCGTCTTTATTCATCCATCTGTTGTTACTTTCACTGCAGCAGAGCTGCTGAGAACTGTCTGTATTTTATGTTGCTGAATGCTGATAGGCCTTGTATATGATATCTGATTATGTGGAATTTTTTTGCAGTCGTTTCCTTCAATGCAGAGGTCCATTTGCTAAGCGAAGGCATCCATTGGTGGATTCCACAGTAGTAGCTGAAATAAGAAGATGCCTTGAGGAAGGGATTGAGTTTCAAGGCGAATTGTTAAATTTTAGAAAAGATGGATCCCCATTGATGAATAGATTGCGTATGACCCCAATATATGGAGACGACGATACAATAACACATATCATTGGCATACAGTTCTTTACAGAAGTAAATCTTGATCTGGGTCCACTTCCGGGATCTTCAACAAAGGAATTTGCAAAAGCTTCTGAGAAATTAAGATTTAATTCTTCTCCTCGTGGAATAGCGTCAGATGGGAACCGTAATACTAGTCGTGGGGTTTGTGCATTAATGCAGTTAAGTGATGAAGTCCTTGTTCTGAAGATTCTTTCACGGTTGACTCCAAGAGATATTGCGTCTGTTAGTTCTGTCTGTCGGCAGCTTTATGAGCTTACAAAGAATGAAGATCTTTGGCGAATGGTCTGCCAGAATGCATGGGGTAGTGAAACGACTCGAGTATTAGAGACAGTGCCTGGTGCTAAACAATTAGGATGGGGTAGATTGGCAAGAGAACTTACCACTCTTGAAGCAGCAGCATGGAGCAAGCTAACTGTTGGAGGTACCGTTGAGCCCTCTCGCTGCAACTTCAGTGCATGTGCTGTCGGGAATCGTGTGGTTCTGTTTGGTGGGGAGGGCGTCAACATGCAACCCATGAATGATACCTTTGTGCTGGATCTGAACTCCAGCAATCCAGAGTGGCAACATGTCATAGTAGGCTCTCCACCTCCTGGGCGCTGGGGTCATACACTTTCTTGTGTCAATGGATCTCATCTTGTTTTGTTTGGAGGCTGTGGGAGGCAAGGCTTACTCAATGATGTTTTCGTGTTGGATTTGGATGCCAAACTCCCTACTTGGCGGGAAATCTCCAGTTTGGCTCCTCCACTTCCTAGATCTTGGCATAGCTCCTGCACCCTTGATGGGACGAAGCTGATAGTCTCCGGCGGTTGTGCAGATTCTGGGGTGCTTCTGAGTGACACTTTCCTGCTCGATCTTTCAATGGAGAAACCCGTGTGGCGAGAGATACCGGTAGCATGGACTCCACCGTCTCGTTTGGGCCACACGCTGTCTGTTTATGGTGGTAGAAAAATTTTGATGTTTGGGGGTCTTGCCAAAAGTGGTCCTCTGCGGTTTCGGTCTAGCGACGTGTTCACTATGGATCTGAGTGAGGAGGAACCATGTTGGAGATGTGTAACTGGAAGTGGGATGCCTGGTGCTGGAAATCCAGGAGGAATAGCTCCACCCCCTCGACTTGATCATGTGGCCGTGAGCCTCCCCGGTGGTAGAATCCTCATATTTGGTGGCTCTGTGGCTGGTCTTCACTCTGCATCCCAGCTTTATATACTCGATCCAACTGAAGAAAAGCCAACATGGAGAATACTGAATGTACCAGGACGGCCTCCAAGATTTGCTTGGGGACACAGCACGTGCGTTGTTGGAGGCACGAGGGCTATAGTCCTTGGAGGTCAAACTGGGGAAGAGTGGATGCTGAGTGAACTTCATGAACTATCTTTAGCGAGCTGCCATCTAATCTAGAAGGACAAAATTGAAAGTTTGTGAAACTTGGCACAGAATCATATTCTTTCGGTCGGGCTTAAGAAAGTGATTGGTCCTGAGTAAACAATTTGCGGAGATGCCAATCTGGAATTGCTTGACGTGTTCTGTTGTAATATGGTGTACGGTCCAGCCAGCAGCTGTACCTAAACTTGTTTTCTTGTTAAGGCTCTTGGGAATACGTGAGCTCACGGCGTGATCCCAGTTTAATTTTGTGAGTTCTGTATGAAATTTGTTCCATCATAAACACTTTGAACTGTTTGCTCCTCTTGAGGCTGCTTGTACTTGGTATAAATGTAGGTCATCATATATATAGGTTAGTTTCCATCATGTATGGTCTTGCTGTTGTGATACGGGTTCTGCAAGTCTAAATTTGGGGAAACACACAGGAAACTAGAGAAAAAAAAATAAAAAATCAAGTGTTGGGATGTCTGTACGAGTTTATTAGGTTTATAATTTACCCTGGTAATATCCAATAATTATCGATGCGGTAACATGTTGAGATGTTGTCTCTTCTTCTCTTTATAAGTGCATATTTGATATGTAATATGGGATAGTATCCTTCGTGTCATAATTAGATGTAGTTTAACTTGGTTGTCTAGTGTTTAATCATATTGATTGGCTTAATATTTGTTACACTTGATAATGATGTGTGATAATGAATATAATTTTATCAGTATCGTCCATATTAATCTATCGAACATTCAAGTGGAAATTGCGTCCCCTATGGTGTTAATTTGGCCATTGCCGTCGAATGATGTCGTGTTCTTCGAATGATTCACCCAAAACTCAGAATATTTCCAAAAAGACGTCGGAGAAGACAGTCCAAAACTGTAGGTTAAAGAAGATGAAAGTCATATATGAATTGTAACATTATCACATATTTTTGTAACATCAAACTCGGAAATTATTTATTAACGGTAACATTATTACATATTTTTGTAACATCAAACTCGCAATCCAACATTAACAGGTATTTTTGTAACATTGGGCAATGTAACACACACAAGATGAAACTATACATACTTCTGTTATATTGATATATATTTATTAATACCTAATGATAACTTTTTCTAGATTTAATGAAAGAGAGAGAAACAGGAACAACCCACTTTCACTTTTGAGAAAATGAAAGAAAGAGAATTAGGAGAGAGAATTTTCACGTTTGAAAAAATGAAAGAGAGAGAAACAGGGGAGAGAGAGTGGATTCATGAGAGAAAAAATTTTAATTAGTTACATATAAAATCATAATTAAAATGGTAAATGAGATAATTAAGAATCCTGTTACAATATTTAATCAATTAAATAATTAATTATAAATTAGATAAAATCCAATATTTTTTAAATAAAAAACATGTTACAGTTTTTTTATAAAAAAATTTCCCAACATTCTGCTAATCAGAATTGATCTAGTCCCCACAGTGGGGATTTTTTATAGCCCCCCCACCAAAAAAAAAAAAAAAAATAGATACGTGTCCAATGGGGGGTTGACCAGTAAAAAAGTGCTTGACAAAAAAGTCGAGCACTTATCTAACTTTCACTGAACACGTGTTCAGTAGGAGGGGTCATAAGAAGTCCCCACTGTGGGGACTAGATCAGGACATCTCAACTAATACTAAAGCTTATTATATTAAGATGGAATTGGAATCTAATAAGTCCAAATTTATGGGACCAACTTGATTGATCATGCACCGAGGGAAGGCCCATGTGCCAGCCAAATGTGAACAGATGCTGTGAACAGAATGCATTTATTCAAGCAAACAGCGTTGAGAACAGAAATACTCGAACATGGCTATTGATGTACGAATTTTTCAATATCTATTACATAAATGTCATGTTTGGTAGGTTACGCTTAAGTTGTTACTCGACAAATTTAAATAAGAAACACAAGTTAAATTTTTGTTTATTTTACAGTTTAATATGGTCTAAATATTGTATAAAAATGTCTACAGAAAATTTTTTAAGAAAAAATTAATGAGGTTAAAGAACCCCGATAAATTGTAATCTCATTTCCCATTTTTTAGAAAGTGGCTTAAAATGTCGCATTATAATTTTCACTTCCACAAATAAGTGCATGTTTGGTAGAATTTAAACGTAGTATTTTAAAAATTTTTGAAAATTTTTAATGAAATGTGTAGTTCAAAAATTGGTAAAATTTATAGATTCTGCAAAATATGTGATTAAAAATAAATTTGAAAAAAAAAAAAGAAAAGAGTTTAAGAAAAATTCAACCAAACATGCTCTAAATGAGAGAGAGAATAAAACAAAAAAAATAAAGAAAGATGTCCCATAATGGCCTATGCATTAATTAGTCCACAAAAATATCTCTGTATTTGTCACCGGGCCTCCCTCTGGCCCAACTTTGAAATATTGGTCCAACAAATTATTGGATTGGTTTCACTAAATTGTTATTAAAGTTTGTGCAAAAATTTAAATTAGTTATTAAAATATTTATTAAATAATTTTTCTCACTCTATCGTTGACTGAACTTATTTATAATTTCATAAAATGTCACTAAGCTTTACAAATGATCACTCAGTTATACGTTAAATTTAAGAAAAATTATAACTTACATGCTAATTTTACACACTATTATACTATTATTCTGAACTTTTATTTCTTAACAATTTTGTGTCCAACCTTTAATTCGTTAGCACCCTCAGTCTTTACTAACATTTATGTCAAAAAATTCAATTAAATGAATGTTTAAAAGACGAATCTACCATTAAACCCATATAAAGAAGAAATATAACAATAAAAAAAGAACAACTAAAAATATAAGGAAAATGAAATTAATTCACATTTCTTCCTCATAAAATCACAAAATCCCATTATTCGACAAACATATCTAAGCTCTTCACTTCCCAACACATAATGACACACACATACGACCGAAAGTTCTTACCACCGCAAGTTCCTACCAATGAATAAATGCCTTTCTAAATCTACTACAAGTTCTCATACTTACGAATAACCAATACACAACATTCTTCTTCTATTTACCACCCTTATACTATGACCCTCAACCCTAAGCCGCACCTTCCATCGCGACGCTACTAACCACATCTCCTATTTTTCTTTTTTCTCTTCTATGGGTGATAAAAATAATGAATGGAGGAGTTTAAAAGAGATATAAGGAAATTAAAGGAAATGCTATCAAAATATAACAAGATACTTGAAGAATTTGTATGGATCCACACTCGTTGCCCACTATAAACAAGTGGTGTCGCTGTCGAGGTAGAAGTTAAGACGTTTTATTATTAATACTGTTGTAACTACCACCTATCATATTCACACTTTCTTTTTAAAATAAGTTTTGTATCTAATTCTTATTTTACTTAATATTTTTCTATACTGATTCTTAATTGGAGTTTGGCGCTAACATAAAGTGGTGGTCGCTGCACTGGTATCTAAGAGTAATGATAGTCGTTTGTTGTAGTGTGTGGAGTTGTTGTGGCGCACAAACATGATAGGTAATTGCTAGCATGGGGCTGTGCTAGTGTTGGTTGATGTGGTATGCTAGTTGTGGTTGTTTATTTTTGGGTGATGATGGAGATTTGAACGAGGAAGAATGGTCAAATTTTATTTTTTATTTTTTCTTTAAACATTTTTTTCTTTTTTATTTAAATTTATGGGCAAAATTTTCTTTTAACACTCTACAAACTATTATTAGGACTAAAAGGGTCAAAAAATGAAAAATTGAGAATAAAATTGTCAAGAAATAAATGATCGGGACATAAGTACAAAAGATAGTAAATGTTGGGGATAAAATTATAATTTTTCATTAGATTTTCTAAGAGAGTGAAACTATTAATAATTAATGACTAATTTGAAATTTAGCAAATATTTCAATTATCTAACCCAAAATTACAAGTTAATTTCAGCAATGGTCATTGAAGGTTTTTTAAAATTTTAAAATTTCAGCAATGGTCATTGAAGGTTTTTTAAAATTTTAAAATAGTCATTGAATTAATTTTCTTACAATAATTGTCATGAAAGTTTCTAATAGTTATACTAGTAGTCACTTGGTTGAAGATATTAATATAAAATCTTATATGTCACTATTAATTCAAACTTAGATATAAATAGTGTTATTTAGTATGACACATGAGACAAAAATGTCTTACTTTCAAAAGTTGCCAACAAAAATGTAAAATGTTACTAACTAATTGCTTATTAAAAAATATAGGGACTATGTTTGACAAATACTTTTTTTTGTGCTGCAATTAACAAATATTTTATTTGACGTGGTATATTAGTTAAAGTAAGACTTTTTAAGTTAATGTTTCTAGCCTAATGAACAATTGTGTAATTATTAGAAAGTTGAGCGATCACTTGTATATTTTAAATTTTTTATAAATCTTACAGTAGCTGAAATTAACACAAAAATTAAATGCTTCATAATCCACATTTATGAATAAAAAATGTTTGCCATTACAATTTTACATTTTCTAATGTCTCTACACTGATAGATTCCAGATTTTCAACACACAAACACCTCATTCGCCTCCCTTTTGTTAGAGAGGAAAAAGAGAGTTTTTGATCTCGCTCCGACCGAAAGAAAAGGGGGACTTTGTGTGTTAGATTTTACTTACATGGTAGAGCTATTTCTTGGGTTTCTGAGAGAATAAGGAAAAATGAAGTCTTTGCTTCTTGGGTCATTCCAGAAACCTCCATCTTCACTTCTATTTCCAGCTACTGCTGAACTATGCTCACTCACCACTGGTATGTATGCATATATATATATATGTACGTATACATTATAGACACAACAATAACTCTTAAAGCTATTTACAATTTTGCAATTCTTAAAAGTTCTGGGCTTAACTCTGTGTGATGCGTACCTTCTTTTTCTCTGATTAAAGGTTTGTTTTTAATAATTCTATTCACTGAGTTCCAGTTACATAATACCGAATGGGTTTTATTTTTTTCTCTGAAGGAATGTAAATTTGTTGTGCTTTTCTGTTGTTTATTCTGGGTGTTTATCATTGGCTCATGTGAACGTCTGTAATGTTTTTTATGTTCATGTTCATTTTATTTATTCAAGTTTATCGTGTTCTTTAAATAAATCGTCCTGTTCTGTGCATATATTTATTTTTCTAAGGATGTGTATACAGACAGATGCATGTTTGTTACTGGAAATGGGCTCTCGTAATCAATTCCTTTGATCCTTAATATGTCTAAAAATTGTAGGTTCTCGTGTAGCAGCGCAAAATTGTAAGTGCAAAGCGATGAACAACCCAGAAAATAACTATGCAATATCCATGGGATTACAGTTGCACAGGAAGCTTGCAATGCAGCAACATGTTAGAAATAATAGTGAAAGAATTGTTGCATCAAGTCCAAGACGCGGCTCAAAGCATCTAGTGAATGCAAATTCTGAACACTCTCTTGAATCCGAACCTTCCAAGAGCCATTCGAGATCAATTCAACATGCGTTAGATGCTTTCTACAGGTTCTCACGGCCTCACACAGTTATAGGAACAGTTAGGTTTAATATTCTAGTCAATTATGCCTTTTCTTTTCCACAATGATAGATGTTTACGGCATTGCACGTGCTCATCTGTTGATTTTGCTAATGAAAAGGCAAGCTTACTGCAATTTTCTTTGAGTAGGCATTGAGCATATTTTCAGTTTCTCTCCTTGCAATCGAAAAGCTCTCAGATTTTTCTCCACTATTTTTCACTGGGGTGCTACAGGTGTGGAAAAGTTTCAATCATTTAGAATTATAAGTGAAGTTGGTTGATGCTATACTAATGAAAATAATATTTTTATTGCAGGCCATTGCTGCAGCCCTGTTGATGAACATATACATAGTTGGTTTGAATCAGCTGTCTGACATTGAAATAGACAAGGTTAGCTTGTGAAATAATTGTGGTTGTTATCTGTGTGTATGAGGAAACTCGGAAAATTATGTGTCAGTTTAGAAATTGTTGCGCAAAGGGACAGTCCAGTAGCAACAAATATACTTCTTCCTGAAGCTTTTTTGACATTTCTTAGAAATGTATGACTTTCGGATTTGAAGATTGAAGATTAAAAATTTAGCATTTCTAGTTCAGAACAAACTTACCTCCTGAATATCAGTTTGTTTATTATGCACATAAGTTGGACGATGTTGATTATTTCTATTTGTTGAACTTTTTCAAATGGATGTATAGTATTCTGTCATATATGTAACAATTTAGAATGGTGAGCTCGAATACAACGATTTTTGAATATTTTTTTAATAATAACCCAATTTAGGAGTCAAAATGACAATTATCTGAGATAAGACCTAGGATCTGATGTTGAAATGATGGTTATGCAATTAATATCTGCAGGCTTGTTCAATTTAGAATCTAACCAGAACTAGCAATATAGAGTTCTGTGTTTTGGGGAGAATATGTGACTTGTAGAATTTAAGCAGGCATCATACTAAGATTAGTGAGGGGCCTTCATAAGAAACAAAGATTTTGGCAAGAAATTCTAGATGCCAACGAGGTAATATATTCCCCATGAATATCTCTGTCCCTAATATGGGCTGTCCTCTTAAAATGATTGAAGCATTTGTGAAAGTGAATTATTGTTTTACTGCTTCAAAGAAACTTTCCTTGTCAAAAATTTATAATTTTGAAGACTGAGATTTAATTCTTTCCTTCCATTCAGTATCTCCTTTCATTACACCGTGTTAGGGCCCGTAGCTATCCTTAGCCCCTTGATAGTATTTGTAGTCCTAGTTGCCCAACTTCGGCCGTACTTTGTAAATATTATATTCAGTTGTTATTTTCGTTAGTTTGTAATAGTTTATTTTTTGTTATGATTCTTCAGCTTTTTAATGTTTACTCATGTAACTCAAGTTTTTGTTACTTAAGCTATTATAGGAGGTAGTTGGTATTCGAAGTCTTGTCAAGCTTACTGGTGTTTACCCCTGCACCAGCTATTGTAATTTTTTGTTTTTATTAATCAATCAATACGTTATTTTTGTTGCATTCAAATTTTCTGTTCATATATTTCTTTAAATTGTCTTTATTACTGAATCGATCGAGAATAGACAGAAGGTAGTGTAGCAGAGTAGACTACTGCAGTACGGTGCCTCTTTCTGTGCTAAAAAGAAGAGTGTCCCGTGATAGTTGGTATCAGAGTTTCGGCTCACGACTCTCGAGAAGAAAGCGATGGACTCGAATGCATCACACACCACTGAGGTTGTAGATCACAAAAAAAGTACTAAACAGCGCTTGGATGCGCTTGATGGGCAAAGTACTAGGTTATGTGATGCTGTCGAGACCCTTGAGGAAAAGGTCGAGATAGCAAAGGCAGACATCTGCGAACTGAACATCCAACTGAATGAGAGTCGGATGATGTACGCAGCGATGACTGATGCTATTGTAATCCTTCTCGATTTGCGGAAAGAAGTGAAAACCATGAGACTTCAGTTGCAAATACTTCAATATGTAGTTGGTAATGGACAAGCTCTTGCACAAAAATATGCACCTAGGCTCAGAATTTCAGAACTGCGTACCAATGGTGGGGCGTGTGACGCGAAGGAAGTCGAGAACTTCTTGTTTGACATGGAACAATACTTTTTTTTCGTCAATACTGAAGATAAGGCAAGAAGGGTAACGACAGCTACCATATATCTGGGTGAAAATGTAAAATTATGGTGGCGGACAAAATATGCTGATATTCAAACCAACAGGGCTCAGATAGACACATAGAAACTCTTTAAAGAAGCGATCAGAACACAGTTTTTCCTAGAAAATGTGGAATATCAAGTCCAATGAGCACTACAAGAATTGAAACATACTGGTTCTATTTTGGACTATGTGAAAATCTTTTCAGGACATATGTTGTACATTCGAGACATGTTTGAAAAGGACAAGCTCTTCACTTTTATGGAAAAGCTAAAACCATGGGCTAGAACTGAACTCCAAAGATATAAGGTGGCTGATGTAAGCAAGGCTGCAAGTAAATAGCCAATCTCGAAGGGGAGGAAATAGATCTTTCAAGTCGATATCAATCTTAAATGGAGGAGAACGCTACTCTCACCATAAGGGAGGTCATCAGGTAGCTATTAGGGTAACCATCAGGACAGCAACTGGAACAAAGGAAAAGCTCTGGAGAGCAAATCTAGTACTGCTTCTAGAAAAGATGGATACTTCTTATGCGGTGGGCTTCATAAAGTGAAAGATTGCCTGCAGAAACAGTTTGTGAATGCATTGAGTCAACTGACAAATGGAGTATCGAGTTTGAAAAAACACATCCCGCAAGCCAGAAGTCATTACGAAGCCGATTTTGAGGAGGATGAGGATGTCGTTGGTGCATTCTCGCACCGATGCAGCACAATATCGCACCGGATGATTGAAAAGAGCGATACATCCTAGAAAATGGTAGAAAAAAAGTGCTGAAACCTCGTATTTGTAAGGCTAAAGGCTTGATGTACATTGATGTAAAGATCAATGGAAAACCTATTAAGGCCATGGTAGATATCGGTCCTACTCACAACTACCTTGCAAGTCTAGAAGTAGAGTGCATCGAACTTGTGCTGAAGAAAGATAGTGGGAAAGTCAAAGCAATCAACTCAGTTGCTCAATCGATTGCTGGAGTAGCCAAGTCCGTACTCATTAAAGTTGGTCTTTTTAAAAGAAGAACTAATTTGTCTGCAGTCCAGATAGATGACTTCAAATTGATTTTAGGATTGGAGTTTCTTCGGTATACGAAGACAGCAGTGTTGTCGTTTTCTGATTCTTTGATGATAATAGAGAGCAAGCCTTGTGTCATTTCCATGCTAGTTGAAAAAATGGGTGAGAAGAACATCTCAGCCATGCAGTTTAGTAAGAGCTTCAAGAGGAATGAACCCTCATTTTTGTGTACTCTTCGACTGGAAGAGATTGAGGAAGCAACTGGCTCTATCCCAAAACTTGTTAGGAGACTTCTACATGAATTCGAAGATGTCATGTCGGAGGAATTGCTAATGAGATTACTGCCAAGGAGGGCAATTGATTACGAAATTGAGCTTATACCTGGTGCCAAGCCTCCTACTAGGGCGCCTTACCACATGGCTCAACCTGAGTTAGAAGAGCTTAGGAAGCAATTGGCTGAAATGTTGGACAGTGGGATTATCGTGCCTGCAAAATTGACATATGGAGCTCCAGTGCTATTTCAGAAAAAGTCTGATGGTTCTCTTCGAATGTACTGTGACTATCGTACTTAAAACAAAATCACAATAAAAAACAGTTATCTAATTTCGTTAGTGGCAGGTTGCTTTGACCGTTTGAGCAGGGCGAAGTACTACAAAAAAATTGATCTAAGGTCTAAATACTGGCAAGTTCAAATCAAAGAAGAAGATAAAGCGAAAACTACAGTGGTTTTCAGTTATAGAGCATTCGAATTCAAAGTTATGTCTTTTGGTTTGACAAATGCTCTAGCAACATTCTGCATGATGATGAATTAGGTACTTTATGGGTTTCTAGATGATTTTGTGGTGGTGTACTTGGACGACATCGTAATTTATAGCGAGACTCTAGAGGAGCATGTTTAATATGTGAGAAAAGTTCTTATTCGACTATGGGAGAATGAACTTTATGTAAAACTATCGAAATGTTCATTCGTTCAAACCAAGATAAGCTTTTTGGGTCAAAATTTTGAGCAAGGAAAAGTCTTCATGGATGCTAAAAAGGTTAAGGCAATCAAAGATTGGCAACCGCCAAGGCACGTATATGATGTACGCTCATTTTTTAGGTTGGCCAACTACTTTTGAAGATTTGTGAAAGGGTATTCAAAAATCGCACTGCCGCTAACCAAATTAACCAAGAAGGAGAAATCTTGGGAATGGTCGGCACAATGTCAAGCTGCTTTTGAGAAACTGAAGAAGTCTATGTGGACAGATCTAGTTTTGGCCTTACCAGATATGACTAAAGCTTTTGAAGTGTAGACCGATGCATCAGATTTTGTTCTTGGAGGAGTCCTAATGCAAGAGGACATCCAGTGGCATATGAGAATCGAAAGCTTAATAATGCAGAACGCTGTTACTCGGCACATGAAAAGGAGTTACTAGCAGTAGTCCATTGCCTTAGAGTATGGCGTCACTATCTGCTTGGGTCTCCTTTCATTGTGAAGATAGACTATATTGCTATGAGTCATTTCATGTCACAATCGAAACTTTTGAGCATGCAGGATCGTTGGCAGGAACTTTTTTCAGAGTTCAACTTTGTATTAGAGTATTGGGCTGGATCTAGCAATAATGTAGCAGATGCACTCAGTCGGCGGGCTGACTTGGCTGCTATCTGCTCAATCGCAGCACTTAGGTATATATCCGCTGAAGAGATCGCTTGCCTCTTCTTCAAGTACATTGTCAAATACTGGGGGCTGCCTAAAGATATAGTCAGTGATCGAGACTTTTGATTCACTGGCACATTTTGGACCGAGTTGTTCAAACTCTTTGGTTCAACTTTGAGCATAAATTCTTGTTTTCACCCACAATCTGACGGACAAACAGAGCGGTTAAATTCTATGCTAGAAGAATATCTTCGCACTTTATCTCTACATTATAGAAAAATTGGGTGACTCTTAGATGCGGCTCAGATTTGCTTCAATGCCTAAAAGAGCTCTTCTACCAATAAGAGTCCTTTTGAGATTGTTACTGGCCAGCAACTGTTATTCCCTCATACTTTGAACATTGATCAAAGTACCAAGTCTCCTCAAGCTAAGGACTTCTCATAAGAGTAGAAACGAAATATCGAAATTGCTTGGAGTTATTTTGAGAAAGCACATAAACGGTACAAAAAGGCTACTGATCAGAAACGTCGTTTTCAAGAATTCAACGTGAGAGATCTGGTGATGGTGAAACTCTCTGACAAACGCTATTATAAGGTAATAAGAGGGACAGATTCTCGATTGATGCTGAAATATATCGGACCATTACCCATCATGAAGTAGATTGGAAGAGTTGCTAACAGAATTGAACTTCTTTCATGGTGCAAAACCCACAATGTCCTTCATGTTAGTGTACTCAAACTATATTTTGCAGATAAAGAGGATGTATCCAGAAATAAGCTAAAGCGACCTATATTTGAATTGAAAAAAATAGGTAAGAGGATTTCTGAAGCTATTATTGATCATCGAGTTACTCGAGCTTCCAAGAAAGATCAACAGGAGTATTTAGTTAAATAGAGCGGATGCTGCATCGAGGAGAATACTTGGGAAAGAGTTAAAGACTTCGGAGCCTTCAAACCTCTACTTGAAAAATATCACATAAAAATGGCACCAAGGACGTCATCAAATCAAATGGGGGAGAATGTCAAGGCCTGCAACTATCCTTAGCCCCCTGACAGCCAACTTCGGCTGCACTTTGTAAATATTACATTCAGTTGTTATTTCTGTTAGTTTGTAATAGTTTATTTTTCGTTATGATTCTTCAACTTTTTAATGTTTACTCATGTAAATTAGGTTTTTGTTACTAAGCTATTATAAGGGGTAGTTGGTATTCGAAGTTTTGTCAAGCTTACTGGTGTTCACTCCTGCACCAGCCATTGTAATTTTCTGCTTTCGTTAATCAATCAATAAGCTATTTTCGTTGCATTCAAATCTTCTTTTCAAAACTTTTTTTAAATTGTCTTCATTACTGAATCGATCGAGAATAGGCGAAAGGTAGTCTAGCAGAGTAGACTACTGCCGCACGGTGCCTCTTTCTATGCTAGAAAGAAAGGCGCCCCGTGCTCCCCCTTTAATGGAGTTAATGTGTTCATATATGATGATCAGGTGAAGAATATTACTAGTCATTGTGTGTCTGTATTCCCTTATGTATTGAAGAGGGGATATTATGTAAAATCTGGTGTTAGTCACTGCTTTTCAACTGAAGAAGGAATATAAGATATGGGATACTTACAGCTGTCTGATACTAGAGAAATTATGTAACACTTGTCCAATTGTCATTTTCTTTCCCTATTAACTCTTTTGCGACTAGTATAACAAATTTCTGTGGTGTTTCTCAGGTAAACAAGCCATATCTTCCATTGGCTTCAGGAGAATATTCAGTCACAACTGGAGTGATGATTGTCTCTTCTTTTGCTATGTTGGTAAGTCGAAGAGATTTCATTGGGTTTGGGTATTAGTGCATGTCTAGTTTCCATATGTTTTCATGGCTCAAATGCAGTGATTTATGTCATTGTCATTGTTTTTGTTATTATCATTTCTGCCTGTTACCTTTTCTATTTTTCACTAAATTATCTGTTAAGATGGAGGATAAGTTTGAACGCGTGTTTATGATCAGTCATTGCATTGTACTTGACATGCCTGTCTGACTGTACAATGCACTTTTGATTCCAGCACCATTCATTTATTTCTTGTCAAACTCTAAAATGACCCAAACCTTAGTATAAACACATGCAAAAGAAATTGAACTTTTATTAAAACTAATTTGAAAAGGTAGACCATGATTTTTAGCCTAAGTGCATTGTTCACATCGCAAACTAGAAATAGAAATGCTTTGAAACAACTTAAGAAATAAACGTTTTAAGTAAGAAAATAATGAATGGCTTAAACGAGAATGCCATAACAGAATTTCTCCCTAATGTTTCTCTCGCTACTCGGAAGCCTGCCAGATTCTAATTGCTACTCTCTTGCCCCCTCAAAGTAGTAAAGACCTCTCATTTCTCTGCTAGTGTCAATCGTTATCTTCATGAGATTGGCATGAAACACACAATAAGTAGAATAAAAGGTTACAGAATAATTAAAATGTTTGGTGATTTTAATTATTGAGGGAAAACTATTAGGGAGATTTATGTACAAATAAAACATTAGTCAAAGAGAGAGTGGGAATAGGCCTCTTCCATACTTGAGAGAGGAGAGGAAGCCAAAGCACGACTACTAACTTGATCCAAATGCTTATGATATTTCTCAATGTCATGTCATATTATTAGGCCTCTGACTATCGAGTTTCATGAATATAGAGTTTAATTTGTTGTAGTTTGGAGTGAACAAAAAAAATGTCAAATCACAAAATTGAATCAAATCATTGGTTTGGGTCTACGTGCATCCGTCAACGTTTCGGTTTACATTTTGATAGTTGAAAACTGCTTGAAACCAAAGTGAATCGTTCACCCAATTAAACAAAAAAAATATTGTTGTACACAATATATATGATTTATTAGTTCAATACTTTAATTTATATTTCAATTAACTTAATTTCTAGTCGACTTTTATAGGCTCTTTAGGGATAAAAAATGATTTATGTTGATATTTTCCTTTTCTATTTCGTAAAAAAATGAATTTGAAAGATTTTGAGGTTGAACTTTGTATTATTTAATTGCTTTTGAGACCAATATATTATTATAATGTTTATCTTAATAAAGTTTCAATTTAAACGTTGTATTGATATTTAAAACCAATATTTTTATGTTTTTACTTGTTTAAAAGATATTATTTTTTGTTGCTAAAAACGTGGTTTGAAACCAAACCGAACCGCAAAATAAGGTTTGGTTTGGAAAAATTCCAAATCTTCATACGGTTTGGTTTGAAAATAGGCTAAAGACCGTCCAAACTAAACCATGTTCACCCTAGTTGTAGTATTCAGCAAAAAGCCAACCACTTTGACGCAATTGGAACGATTTCTTTATCAGTTCAAGAATCAGATACACCAAGATAGCTCCTATTGACAACATCCCAAACCTCCTTAGGCTTTCCACATTGAACAAAATGTGACATTAGATTGTCAGTCATGGAATTTATGATCCAAAATTTGACTAAAGAAAATTCAGCCTTCCACTCATCATAGCTCAAATCATTGTTTGCAACCTTCCGTCTTGTAATCACTCACGATAATTAGCATCATCCAAAAGAAGTTTCTGACAATCACTTGAGTGACAGTCTTGATGTCAGAAGAGGTCGTACCAATTTTTTCAGACATCTTGGCAGCTAGTGTTTGAAATTTCAGCAACGCACAGAGGGGAAAATATGAGAATACCCAAGAGACCAACAACCGACCACAGGACAAGTCCTCAGTAGCAAGCATGTGGGTCTCGCACACACCAGGAGAGCATCAGCCGTAGGCTAGGGGACTTGCGTACACTGAAAAAGAGTTTCCGGAGGTTTGGTTCGACTAGATAAAGGGTTCGACTGCTTGGGTAGGGTTAGGTTCAACTAGGGTTTCGGTAGAGAGAAGGTAATAGTGGAATATTATAAAAAATTGATAACTTTGCTGAATGAATTATTTCATATACTTCAATGATATTTATACAAGAAACAATCCTATCTAAGGAAGGTCAACTATACAATTTTATTACTATACTAATTCCTAGCTACATTCTAACTAGTTCGCTGAAGGCAGGTTCAAGGAAGTAGGAAAACCAATCCCAAAAGGGGTAATAATTTAAAATATCAAAACTCATTTGTGTATTATTTAAGTAGAAGAATAACCAACTAAAAACGTATGGGAAAATCACATAATTTATTTGTGTGAGTCTATGACTTATATGTTGTATACAATTCTATTACTATACTAATTCCTAGCTACATTCTATCTAGTACAATCCTATCTAAGGAAGGTCAATTATACAATTCTATTACTATAATAATTCTGAATATCAGAATTCATTTGTGTATTATTTAAGTAGAAGAATAGCCAACTAAAAAAGTACGGGAAAATCAAATAATTTATTTGTGAGTCTATGACTTGTATGTTCTACTTACAAACTCATTCATGGTCATCACTTGACTTACCAAGATTATTTCTCCTATTTGATAGAGTTTTTTTCTTGGATGGATTGTTGGTTCGTGGCCTTTATTTTGGGCTCTCTTCATCAGTTTTGTACTGGGAACTGCGTATTCCATCAATGTGAGTTCATTCTTTCATAGACACCAGTTTTATTCTTCTTGTCATTGGACAGAGGGTATTATAAGCAGTTGTTATCCTTCTGAACTTTTTATTGTCGCTGATAAACTATTTTCTTGGCTGGCACTCTATCTTCAAAATGAAAACGTCGTTGTATTACTCTTGAGGAATTCAATGTATAGAGCGAAAGGTAGGAAAAATTAAAGAAGAATGATATATGGAAATACTGGCAAGATTGAGCTCTGAAAGAAGTCAGGACTTCTTATCAACTCTAAGAGATGGAGATGATAGATGACTATAACCATCACCGCCTTGCAGTTGTTGCCATTTCAGGCTTTGTGGTCATGTCTAATGATTTTAAATTGTCAATGCTATCTTCCTGTATAAAACGTTTGCAACTCAAAATTACTTGTGTTATATATTCATTTTGAATGGAATCTTGGATATCTAAATTGATCTTTATCATGATAGTGAAGCTCAATTTATATGTAATGCCACATACATTCCTTAGTGATCCTAAATACATTTGTACCTTTTCAGCTACCACTTTTGAGATGGAAGAGATTTGCATTTGTTGCAGCAATGTGCATCTTGGGTGTACGAGCAGTGATTGTTCAAATAGCCTTTTTTCTGCACATCCAGGTGTTAATTTTTCGTACTTTGATGTATTTTTATTATATGATATTTGATGTGAATAAGTTTGGTATGAAAGATTGTTGACTGCATGCTTATCACTGTTGAGTCTATGCTTTTAGGAAAACAGTTTCTAAGGGCTTGTTCAAAATTTTTATGTCTATATTACCGACTGGGGAAATCTATTACTTAATTTTTGGTAGAATGCACTAATTGTGATAATTATAAGTAAAACTGCACAATTGAACAACTAGAATTATAGAAGAAGATAGAAGAGACGAGAAGAAGAGGGGGCAGATAGAAGAAAGGGCAGAGAATAGAGAGAGAAAGGGGAGAGAGGAGAGAGGAGAGAGGGAGAACAATAAACAATTGAGAGGGAGAAATTCTTATAATTGTATTCAATATCAAAGTGTAATTAAAATAAAGCACAAACCCTCGTTATAAGGCCTTTACAATGTCTAATTTAAGTAGGAAAACAAATATAAAAATAACATAAAATACCAGAAAATCTTTGAAAGTAAACCCTAATTGCTTTTCTTAAAATAAGTATCCACACTTGGTAAATCTTCAATATTATATCATTATGGATCTTCATCATGTCTCCCCCGGCTAAGAGAATTTGATTTTGGTGATATTGATTGCAACTTCTCGTCCAAGAGGGTGATCTTTCTTCCTAAGCAAGTATCGGTAACGAGTCATGATGGCAACATAGTGTGTGCAACTTTTGAAACATGAGTTGGCTCCGTAGAAATAGAAAGAATGCGATGAACTAGCATAGTAGACTGGCGTACAAAAACAAATGATTGTAACACCGGAATGTGCCTCGATAAGGAAACAATTATGTTATATTGAAAACAAAATTGCTATTCAAGTGCGATGGCTAGTCAAATATAGGAGCATTAATATAAAGTGAGGGAGCAAGAAATTTATTCTTAACATGTGTAGGATAGTGTACGAGAGAAACACTTAGCAAAAGTGCAAAACATAATAATCTTCTTTAAAGAATCTGTGCTTACCGTGCACGTTAAGAGCAAGTTCATAACTTTCATTATTTAAAATAATTCGTCACTTTATCTAAGGATGAAAATTACGAATTGAATCAACACAGGTATAAGGTGAAGCAATGTGACGTTAGTTAGTAGGTAACAATCTAATGTCAATAGGAAAAGTATTCAAGTGGACAATTTCCTTGAAAAACAATGTAGCAACCTGGAGAATATTAGTAGAGGAACTCCAGGACAAAGCCAATGTGTAACTCATGCCAAGGACTAGGCGATAATGATTTTGAGACTAAGTCGAGGTCAAGTGGATTGGTTTGCACATGTGGCAACTCTTTAGGTAATTCCTCAACTTCGTCATTGTTAATTGTGTCTGCTAAAGGTGCAATCAAAAGAGGGGACACAATATGAGGCTCGAAACTCTCTTCCTCACTATTAGGACATTGTATAGGATCAACCACACTAATCTCATTTTTGTTCTGGTCTGGAGTATCAAAATAGTCATTTTTTACAGGAATATGTTGTGAGACACGTAGAATTTATGTCTTTCTAAATGACAATGGTGATGAACATGTTTGGAAGCATTCAGTAGTCATAGGAGTTGTTTGTGGATTTAGGAATACTAGTACAATGAGACTCCTTATTAGACTGAGAGAACAAGCTTGGGTGTGACTGTCGAGAATCAAAGGGCAAGAAGAATTTTTTGGTTTGTAATGCCTTGTGGTAAGCTTCTTCTAAGGATGGAGGTGCTACAAAGATTTGCATTTGCTCTTAGGAGCCAAAACATTTATAAATCTAGAAGCTTTGACATGAAGAGCTTCTTAAACATGAGTATAATAGCTCCTCGAAGGGACAGTATAAAAAGAATCAATCTAGCGACTAGGTTCAATAATAGATAGGCGTGTATTGGTCTCTTAATATTCATTTTATCTTAACCTACGAAGTTATAGATGCTGAACTAGTAGATCAATGTTATTCAATAGCCAATAACACTTGGCAATCGCCATGAGTAGCAAATGAGCAAAAAAAACGAAAAAAGTCACTTTTGTAGTGCCATTTAAAATATTTTTCAAGAGTATCAGCCAACAAGAAATACGTCGGGGTCAATACTACCATCAAATGAATGAGAGAAAGATGGACACTCACTATCATGGTAATGACCTAGGGGTTCAGGGTTCCTATGTGAGCTGAACATGATAGAAGGTGAATAGGAACAAAAAACTCAAAGAACTAGGTCAAAAGTCAAAGTGGTTTTCCTTTTTTTTTTTTTTTTTTTTTTCTTTTTTGAAAAATAAAGAGGCAACTAACACCTAACTGAAGTAATTAAACCTAGAGTGTGGGTTTTTTTTTTTTTTTAAATAAAGATAAACTAAAGACAATATAAAGCACGACTATCAATTTCTTTGGTCTATTTTGTCTTTTATTTATAATGAGCCACGACACTTAGAATAAAAATAAGCTTTCAACATTACAAAAGTTAACTCAAAGAGGCAAAGCAAGAGGAAAACCAAAGTCAAAATCATTGTTCAAACATATGCAATCCACGCTTTAGAACCCTATGATACTCCTATAGTGTTTGTGATTGATCAATGTTGAGGCAGAGATAGGGATAATGAAATGGATCCTTCGAGCGGGAACTCCGGTGATTGAAAACGTCAGAAAAAAGTGCCCAGAGGTAGTGCAAAGACTGAATCTGGGGCTCGTTATTTGTTCGTTGGTAGTGCACAATTTGTGGTGTGGTGAGTTGCGAGTTAATTGGGGTTTGAGACTTGTTGGGAAATGGAGCTGCGGCGGCGGCGGCGGCGGACAACGGGTTGTACTGGAGGATTCTTTGTGGAGGGGCAAAAGCAGTGGTCGATCTGCGTGGTGGTGATGGTGTCTACAGAATTCCAAGTGGTGGCGGAGGAATGTAGCGGCTACGATGGTGGTTTACAGTGGTGGCGGTGATAGTGGGTTAGGGTACAGGCAATGTGAGATTTGTGGAAAGGATTTGGTTTAGGCTGTAAGTTGAGTATATGGTTGTGGGTCAGATTATTGGGCGGGTGGTTTGGCTTGTATGTACTAGGTTTTCACTTTATTGTGAATTGGCCTAAGGTATGTTGGGCCGCTAGGTTTGGGCTATTATGGAATTGTGTTTGTTGTATGCTTAGGGCTAGTGGCTCTGTGGGCTTGGACTGGCTGTGTGAGGGCTAAGGGGTTGCAGCGGTTGATGGGTTTTGTGTGGGTTTTGGACTGATGCATATGCAAGTATATGTTATGTTAAGTTTTAATTGATGTGTATAGTTTGTATATGGATTTTGCCTCTGGACTGAAATTGCAACAACAACAATTCAACGGGAAAAGGTACTTGCCATCTTTTTACTTTTTTAATTAATGACAATAAACAACTAAAACAACGCAGGAAACAAAATTCTTTTTGCCAGTAGATTTGTTCGTGTTGGTTGCTACTTCCTTTTCGTTTCTTTTGGTCAATTTGGTTCAGGTGTTTAAAGGCAAGTTTGATGGTTTTAGGTTGGTTTCGGCTTTGTGATTCAAGGTTTTGCGGTGGTTGAAGGAAGCGATAGATGTGGAAAACTGTAGAGGCAATGGTTGGGGTGTGTGAATAGGTTTGGGTGGCTGTTGCGAACCAATGTTCCTTGAACGTGAATCATAATGCGTGCATGAACTGTGATTTGGACAGAGAAAATCAGCAAGCTCTAATACCATATTGACGACAGACGCAATCGAACAAGAACTAGATTTATAGAAGAAGAGAGGAGATAAGAAGAACAAGGACGGTAGAAGAAATAGGTAAGAGGAGAGAGAGCAATTGAGAGGGAGAAATTCTTGTCATTGTATTTTATATCAAAGAGTAATTAAAACAAAGATCTAACCCTCATTATATAGGGATTTTCAATGTCTAATTTAAGTAGGGAAGCAACTAGAGGAATAACAAAAAATACTTTAAAATCTTTAAAACTAAACTCTAATTGTTTTTCCTAAAAGTATACCAACTTGTTAAATCTTCAATATTATATCATTATGGATCTCCATCAACAACATGTCATTTTGGACAACTAAAATAAAAACGGTATACAGATTCTGTGTGATAGGATGATTCGTATATGATTAAACCTACTCTGCTTTATGGTTTTGAGTGTTGGGCTACTAAAGGACAAGATGTTTATAAGATGAATGTAACAAAAACAAAGATGCTAAAGTGGATGTGTAGTCATACTAAATAAATAAGATAAGAAATGAGAATATATGTCATGAAGTGGAGGTGGTGTTGACTAAGGATAATTTAAGAAAAGGACCACTTAGTGGTGGGGGCATGTTTTGTGTCAATCTAAAGAGGTTCCATAAGAAAGACGCGATTAGGGTAGAGCAAGTTAGAAGAGAGACCGGTAGACATAAACTAACATGACACTTATAGTTGTTAGGGATCTAGTTGCTTTAGGGTACATCTAGTAATGAACTGAACGACAAGGCAAAATGATTCTTGTAGCCGACTTCAAATTTGTTGGAAATAAAGGCTTAGTTTTTTGTTATTATTGGTTATTCATGTGAACATACTTCCGACATAAAAACAAAGGTAGGCAACCCTTTATAAAAATTGATTGGGATTGCAGTTTCTAAACTTCGAGGGTGAAATGTTCAATTTACAATTTATTGTAGCCTCAACAAGTGATTGGGGAGGAATTCTGCTTTTCTTATTCTATATTTGATGGTGTTCTCTGTTGTTGTTATTTCTTCAATTTAGTACTAATGTAATTTACAATTTATAGATGCATGTTTTTGGAAGACCAGTTGTCTTTTCAAAGTCCTTGGTTTTTGCCACCGCCTTCATGAGCTTTTTCTCAGTCGTCATAGCGTTATTTAAGGTAAACTATGTTTCTTTCAGACAAGAACACGTAAGCAGGATTTTCTTATTGCATGCTGTTTATGTGTATTTATATCATAAATGCAAACCTAATATTAGTAGGGTTTTCTTATTGATCTATATTTGTAATTACATGATGAATGTAAGTGGGTGCTTGTAACCCTATTCAACACTAGAACTCTTTAGTGATTGTAGAGCAGTGTGTTAAAATTACCACAAATATACTGTCGAACAAAGAAATCAGACTAAAGAGATAATCCCTTCGTCCCATAAAGATAGCTTACTTTCTTTTTCATCTTCATCTGTCTCAAATTATCAAATTATAGTCTATTTTCTTTGTTGATAATATAGTTAATTTCTTAGTTTTCTAATATGTCCTTATTTAATGTGCCTTGTTTTCAACAAATATGAACTACTATTATATTAATGTAAGAGTATATTAGGAAAAACATAAGTAAAATTTATTGATCCAACTATAACAATTAAATTTTCTTAATTTGTGTGAAAATAGAAGTGAGTCCATATTTATGAGACAGAGGGAGTACAAGATTTTTTTTTATGCAATCCAAACTCAACGTAATACAGAATTATGGAACAAAATCAATGATCAAGCTTCTGAAATCTCATCGACTGATGTACCCTAAAATTTTGTACACTCATTTCCCCTATCCTGCCCTCCACGTGGAGGCGTGTGTTGAAGTGCAAACTTAAATATGTTCCTCTCTAATATTCAAACTTTTAGATGAGACAATTTAACATGGTCTCAAAGTAAGGGTTCAAGTCCACTGCCATTCATTTATGAAAATTAGGCACATGTCTGCGCCCTTTGATGAAATGAATCTAGCTTGCACATGGAGGGGTGCATTGAAGACTAAATTTAAGTAATTTTCCTTTCTAAAAGTTTAAGCTCTCAGACGAGATGGTTCAAGATGTCAAACTGCTTGAACATGGACTATTGTGGGTTTCTTTATCTCGTTGAGTGGCCAGTTTTCATCAACAAAGATCATAATTAAGTCAACGAAGATTAATGACTACAGCTAGTTTGTAGACCAACCACCTTTGGGCATTTGTAATGATTGGTTCTCTTATCCATCAGATTAATTACAGCGTTTGGTCTGTAGGTTATATGTTTGCTAAAGTTCTAGTGTGTTATGTTTTGATGTTTATGATAGTTTGAAGTGAATGAAAATAGTCGGAGCAAATTGCTAGTCACTCGTCAATTGCCCCTTTTATTGTTAAATGAACTGCATTTACTTGAGATGTTGGATTTATAATTTGAAGAATAATTATCTTTTTATAATCATAGGTTTTCTTAACTTCTGTGAATTTGAGTTTCTTAATGTGTATTTTGCATTAGCAATAAGTATACATTTTTATTTATTTTAAATTATGTGCAAATGCTTGCAGGAGAATTATCATATGGAAAGAGAAAGTTGGAAAACTAAATAGCATCCAAAAACCAATGTCACATAGTTATATGGCAGAGTGATCTTCAATGCTTGAATTTGGACTAGATTATAAATTACAATAGAGTTAAACAACATAGAAATTTAGCATTCAAATTGAGGCTTCATTATGAAACGCCACTATTGTATCTATAGTTGAAAAGTTAAAATTCTTTTTGGTATTTTTCTCTTCCAGAAAAGCAAAGTTAATATACAGACTTCTATGAATTCTTTGAATCATGTCATGTTACTGTTGGGTGATTCAAAACCCAACTATCAAATAAAGTGATTGCTGGAGAGATAAAAGTAACGTCTGAACCAAAACCAATACTGAAAAATTGTGAAAAATCGGATTATTTTTCTCAAGTATTTTTATGGGTAATACATTCCTCCTTTGCTTTATTGTGCTTATGCGAAGTACTGCATCTAGAGAAATTTGTTTGTTCTTAACATTAAAGCTTGATTTTGTAGGATATACCTGATATTGTTGGGGACAAGATATATGGAATTCGATCTTTTACCGTCCGATTGGGCCAACAGAGGGTTAGTTACCAGTTAATGTTGAATTCAATTCTAGAACAAGCTTCTGCACTATGTATTTCTCTGATTGCACTGAGTCGATTTTGCAGGTCTTTTGGATTTGTATTTCGCTTCTTGAGATGGCTTATCTTGTTGCTTTGTCAGTAGGAGTAACATCGTCCTGCATCTGGAGCAAATGGATAACGGTAATTCAATCTTCTACGACTATTGTAAAAATTCAGAATAAAAGGTTGTTACATTCAATTTGCAGATAAAATTGCAATGGCATGTTTGGTAAGGTGGATTGGACAACACTAAACTGTATTAAAGACGAAAAAGAAGCTTTTGAAAAGAAGCTAAAATCTTGTTTATTGTACCAACCAGTCCTGTCTATTACTGCATACGAAACGTGATTCCAGAGTTTAGTCATTCAAAATATGATGTAGCATGTGACGTAGGAATAGAAATAGAAGAAATTTATCGTACTTAACTTGGAAGGAATAACTCTTCGTATTTGATGATGCAATAGGCTTCCAGAACATTTGAAGTCAATTTTTATGTAGTTTTGCCCTAAATCAAGATGAAGAAAAAAAATTAACAAAGTAATTTTGATTTTCTAAAAAAATTAGAATTTTTTTTAATAAATGCAGACGTTGAGACTAGTATCTAATCTAGAGCTTTGAATATTTTGTTCATACTGCTAGATGGGCATGCCGCGGCATATGAGCATTATACGTAGTACCAAGATTAAGAATCAAGAACACGCGCTAAAGCTAGTTTATACCGTTAACAAGTAACAACAGACATTTGTTTAAATATTAAACCCTTCCTTTGCATTTGTTTAGGTTATTGGTCATATTGTGTTGGCTTCTTTACTTTGGAATCGCGCCAATTCGATTGATTTGAAGAGCAAGACTGCAATAACATCCTTTTACATGTTCATATGGAAGGTAGGATACAATGCAACAACTTCAATTCTGCACTCATAAAAGAAACCTCTAGCACTTATTCTTTCGTAACCATTTAGGATTTAGCTGCTGTGTTACACTTGCACAGATCTTGCTTATGATTATTACTTATAATTGACTGTTAAAGTCCATTATCAACTTGCGCCTGCTAAACATATTTTAGACATATTGTCTTAACTTTACTGTCTGGTGCTTGCACTTTGAGTTTAGTTTAGTGTGACATTTTTTAGGAGTAACTTATAAATCCACCCCACCCCCTCTTCCCAAAATAATCTCTCCCGGTTGTAGTAATCAAACTCGTGATATGTTTTTCACATTTTAATATTTCTACTAATTTCTATATATAACTGGTCTAGTTTACGAAATTATGTTGCAAAGGAAAAAGCAAAATGATGGTGAATTAACAAATTTACTCTGCTGATGAAGCCAGGTCTATAGTGGCCATAAAAGAAAATGAAAATCCTGAAAATCTGCCATTTATCTGTATTATCAGTGTACACTTTATGTTTGAGAGGTCGAGTTATCTAGTAGATTTCTTACTCTTAAAATCTGCCGTTTATCTGTATTATCAGAGTACACTTTATGTTTGAGAGTTCGAGTTATCTAGTACTCTTATTCCTCACCAAATCTCTCTCTCGACCGAGGAATTGTTATATTTTTTGGGGTTGGGGGAAAGGGATAGAGAGCACCATATAACTTTGATTTGACTAATTTGCCGAATCATCTGTAACATTCTTCTTCTGTTGTGCAGCTCTTTTACGCGGAGTACCTGCTTATACCTCTTGTAAGGTAAGTGTATAGCATTTGTAAAAAGCAGGCTCTTTTACGCGGAGTACCTGCTCGTACCCCTTGTAAGGTAAGTGTATATCATTCGTAAAAAGTGGCCTGCTGTTCGTCTCTTTGGCTGGGACGCGGGATTGAGTTGTTTTGATTGTAGAATGTATTACAATCTTCAAACCCGTATGTTTATCTCGTTTCTTTGTTAACTTGGAATTCAGAACACAATGTGACATCCTCATCTCATCTGATTCTATGTTTTCTAAATGAAGCAATGGTGACTGAACACCAGCTATTAATGAACAAGATCATGAATTTGAGCTCATATGGACACCTCTTTAAATAAATGGATGTAGGGGTGTCAAACAGGATTGGCCAGCTTGCCTAGTGGCTCGGGCCTTGCTTACAAGACCCTATGGCCCTCAGGGCCGGCCATTTCTTTTGACATTTTTTAATTTAGGAGGGTTGTTTAATACTTTAACCTTTTCTTTTTAACACGTTCTAATTTTAAAAAAAAAAAACAAAAACAATCGAAAACTGCCATCCCACAGGCCATGCAGGGCATAGGGCCTTTAAGACCCCTAAATGGATGAGTTGAAAACAATTAACTAACCAGTTCATTAGCTAGACGGGTCAATGGGCAGCAGAGATGGCCATGACCTAGGTTGGGGACCTCCATGGCACTTGGAGATTTTGACTTGTATGGAGCATAAATTTTTAGGAATATTTTGGATTTAGGGGTATATTTTTCATTTTATTCCTATATATGTTCACCAGCAGACTCAGCTTTCATATTCACACGATAAGTCTATATGTTAGCTTTGGATTCGTTCTACTTAATATTGCTTTCATGTTTGAAATTGTAGCTTAATCCTTAACGGGGTGCCTGTCCAAGGTTTGTCCAAGTGGCAAACCCGATGTAAGCGGGGCCCTTTGTTCGAGCGATCCCATTGAAGATATATGAAAATGGGCAGGTCAAAATTACAATTTTTATATAATCTTTACCACCAAATGGATAGTATGAACCCATAATAGATTGAAAGTATTAATACAAGAGCAGCAATGGGTCGTTACGATAGTCGTGCACATGGCGAGAGATTCTAATTTCTGCACTTGTAAGTATGTTCCAATTATTGACTCCTTAGAACACTTATTAAAAAGTAGGGGCCTAAATTCAAAAGGCAAAATCAATGCAATGGGAGTGGACAAATTGAACCAAAATATAGAGAGAAAAGTATTTGACAAGAAGGGATGGGTGGAAATACGTGCAGCCTTAATAGAATCAAAGAATGATGGTTTTTTAATGGCAATAATACACTCAAAAGTCCTATTCCTAGTCCTTGTCACAAGTCACAAATTGTATATGAATCCAATTATTTCTCATTTTGTGGCCTAATTTCCATCTTTGGTAGGGTAGAAAGTTGATGATGGGACCATAGAATTTTGATCAATTTATATGGTGACCACACTTTTTCTTGCAAAAGTGTCCTTAAAAGTGAAAGTGCCCACAAGTGGAAGCATATTGTTCTAATATACCACAAAATAGCATGATAGGTTTAAGACGGTGGTTCCATCCCTTATGTTCATAGTGCAATCCTATGTGTTTGTCCCCCACTATAAAGCCGAGCCATAGTGAATGTATCTTGTTTTATGAGAATATGTTAATTTAATCGATCTGGCTTGAGTCGTACATGTTCGGATCAACTAGCGGCCTTATTTTTCGGAAGCTAGTCCTGAGGTTAGGAGTTAATTTGTTAGCTGTGGAGGTCGGCCTAGGGGGATTGCTCTCTTCGTTGGTCTTTCGCTTCTTCGAATAACCAATCATTCGCTACATGATATTAGCTATCAAAATATTATGTTTGTACGCAGAATTGAACAATACTAAAACATAATTCGAGAATGAAACATTTGACAAAGTGTCAATTATCATGTTTGATTTTGCTAAAAATATTTTACGTGAATAAAATTGATTTTAGCTATTACGTCAAGATAACAAAAAGGAAGCAGAGCGATTAAAAAGTTGAACACGGATCGAATTTTCTCATTTGAGTGGATAAACGATGATTGTAGGTAAGAGAGAATAATATATAGAGTTTGAAAATGGGTTGTGTTTGGATGAGAGTGCAAAAGTTTACTTTTGTGAGGGAATATTTGCAATTACAATAATTTAAAGAGAATATATGTAATAATGTTGGACTTCTTATCTACCTACCCCAATAACCTCCTCTCTCCTTGTCCTCATAATCTTGATCATTTTTTCTACTTGGCCATTTATCAGAGATCAACTTGGGCAACTTTGACAATTATTCTCTTAAAAATCTCTTTGCCCATCATATCAAATAACACTCATAAAATATTTGGATAAAAATTATTATTATTGATACGATGTGTTAATTAATAAAAAATTTAAAAAATAATGTGGAGACATAAGTACAAGATTAAATAAAAATTGTGGATCTTTAGTACAATTAAAAAGTGGGGACTTGATCTAAAGCTCCTGGTAGGCATTGTTATAATGTCCACCGGACCCTATTATACTCATGCAATGAGTGCAGACACTTGTTCCGGTGGGCATTATAAGAATATCCACTAGGGGCATTAGATTAAAACCGTTAAAAAGTGATGCAACAAAATAAATCTAGTTGACAATATAATCACCCAAATCCCTCAATTGATCTAAGTATTATCTCGCTTGGCCAGTTCTTAGTTTTTATTAGTATTTCAGAAATTAGTCTGGATATTGACCTGAAAAGAGTAAAAGATATAAGAGTCGAACTGGTGGTAAAAAAATTAAATAAATAAGTAAAAACAAAAATTCAGAGGTGAAGTGGCCAATTTTGAGGTTTTATAGCAAGTTCTAAATATCTAATTAAATAGATTTTCGATCAATTCAATTGAACTGTCCACTCTAACCCAATTCTTATAATATTGGTTATTACTAATATTAATTGGGGCATACGTAGAATTTGTGCTCATCAAATATTGCAATTTTGTTGTCGTTTCAACGAGCTTTTATTTTAGTTTAGATCGAACAATTTAGACTTCTCTCGATATGCAAGTTACGCCTTTTTTTTTTTTATAATAAAAAATTAAAAAATAATGAGAAATGGTAAGTATGAGAGGAACTTGTGCAAGTGATGGTCCATGGACCACTTATAGAAAAATATAATAATATTTTTTATTAATTCATCTTATGTAATCCTTTATGAACTGCACTAGAACCTCACAACCTGCCGAAAGATCAATCTTTTATAGGCCAAAAGGACAAATAAAAATCTTTAGTTATATGTTGCCGTGGAAGGTAAGATTTATGCCTTAAAAAAAGCCAGTTCAATTGAAATCGTGCACTCTCCTTTGGCAACTATTATCAATAATTCAATGTAGATTCAATGGCACGTAATTAATTATTTTTCATTAGGAAAATTTTGTAGTTTGATGTGAACTTATAACTACATCACATAGTTGACATTTATAAACAAGATATAATTGAGACGGGAACGCGTAAAAATTAAAATTGTAATTCAAAACATTACGGATCTTTACCTATATTTTAATATCACATCAAACTCGAGATTATACTGTACGTCAATTTGAATTTGAAAACTAAATTGTGAAAAAAACATAGAGTGGTCGTAGATTTACTATGAAGTTGGCTCGTTTCATGAAAAGTTTGTTACGAGCAAAACTACTAAATTTGAAAACTCTCTAAAAGTATCATCTTTGATCCTATGTTGAAAATTACAAGCTAAATTGTGACAAAAACATGGAAAGAGTATACTTATTTACAGGCACTGTTTTAAAAAATCCGCTTAAGCCTCGTCTATGCTTCGTTTAGACTTGAAACTCGGTCTCCACCTCTAGCCACGCATCACGCATCGCCCTTGCTTTATTTTTATCTCGCTCTCGCCTAGGACTCGCCTAGGCTTGAAAAACTTGAAACTCGACCTCCACACTTAACTACACTTTACGTTTTTTAGAACATTACTTACAGGGCTACGTATAATTATAAATTGTAACAATGTAAAATCATGTATCTACAAAAATTAATATGTACAATTAACGGAGTAATTATAGTTTTCGTGATAATTATACTATTTAAATTATCAGTACACGTGGCATTATTTTGTCTTCTTTAATTAAACAATAGACATTTACAAATCAAGCAAAGATGAGTTGTACTTCACACTCGAAACATTACCATTATATGTTTATTTAAAGTACAATTCTATGGAGTAGACAAAGTAGTAAAAAAAAAAAAATCATAAAATGATTAATCTAGTAGTTTTAAGATAATGATTTCGTTATATCACTAAACAATGTACAATAATGTAAAGCACGTGTAATTATCACTTGTATGTGTAATTTTCAATTATTTACACCAGCGTTGAAATTTATTAAAAGAAATGAAGGTGTGTATAATTTTTATATCTTTTATAGGTATTGTATAATATGTGTCCGCTGCGTGTCTTAAGTTTGTTTATTAACATTTTCTTTCCAAATGTTATTTATTTATTTTATTTTTTGTGTTGAGAATTGGCCTACCTATGGATATTTTGCATGTAAGACTAATACAATTAAATATGATACTAGATAAACTATCGTCGTGCCTTTACATTTGTCAAAATATACCAAACTTGTCCAAATTTCGGCATTCTAGGCATAGCCTTGCCATTAGGGGTGGGCATGAGTTGGTTTGGTTTGGTTCGGTTTTGGACCCAAATCGAAACCGAACCAACAAATTCGATTTGGCCATTATCTGAAACCGAACCAAACCGCTGCGTTGGATGAAATCGATCCAAACCAAACCGACCAATCTTGGTTTGGTTTGGTTCGATTTGGGCGATTTGGGCTTTAATGTTTTGGGCTTATATACACAAAAAAAAAAAAAAAAAAAAAAAATTAATTTTATAATTCCCATCTCAAATTTTCTTTACAACATGCAACCTGTTATTAACAAAAAATTAAATATAACTCCTATTTATAAAATAACCTATTATTTAGAACCTGTTTTTTGATATGTTATTTATAAAAATAACTCCCATTTCTCGGTTCGATTTATTTGGTAGTTTGGTTCGATTTTTTGCTTCAAACCGAAACCAAACCAAATATATTTTTTAAATTAGTAAACCAAACCAAACCAAACCGCTAGGGTGTGAAAAATCGAACCAAACCGACCCGATTCGGTTCGGTTCGGTTCGATCGATTTAAGCGGTTTGACGGTTTGGATACCTACCCTTACTTGCCATTGCCAATGATAAGTTTGACAACGAGTCAATCTAACTATATAGTAGGGTTATGTCAATTCTAAAGACAAATTTACACGCCTTCATTACCTTTTGGTTCATGGCAAGAGTCGAGTCGGGCCCGTCTTGACAAGAGCCGGTTATGTCTAGCCTGTCTCATTGCCATTGCTATGTCCCACATATGTTAGAAACTTATTTTGGGCCAGTAAATATGGACTATATTTGATAATAAATAAATATAAGCATCAATCAAACTTTGAACACCTTTTGATAGAATCTGCCGGTCAGGAAGAGAAAAGTAGGAACAAATGGAATTCTCCATTATGTGAATGCCAATGGTCAAAAGGCCCCCTCCCCAAAACCCACAACCCCCACCCAAAAATAAATAAATAAAATAAAATAAAAGTTAAAAATTCTGACTTTCTATTATTGGAGGGCCCCAGTGTGACGGGGAGACAATCTAGTGCATGTTTTGGTAAGCTTATAAATTTGAGATTTTGTATCAAATAGTCCCTAACGTATATTCTTCGTATATTTTTAGTTTATAATCTTTTATTTTTGGTTAGAAGGTCCCTAATCTATACTATTGAGTGTGAAAGTAGTCCCTATAGGTGGATTCTGTTCAATGCGCCGTTAGTTACTTGTGTGGAGTGAACTCTCTAATTTTTTTTTTTTTTTACTTGTATGGGCAAAGTCATCAATTTTCTTTTCTTTTTTAGATGACTGTCATTTCAGTTCAATCCTCCTATTTTTGAACCAAAAACAACTCCACAAAAGGCTGAAACAAAAAAGAAAACCATTCCTTCCCAAACTTGCATTGACACGAAAGTATCACAACAGCAGACATATATAGGTGTAGATTCTTCACTGTTGGATTGGGTTGGGATTTGTTAATCACTGTTGTTCCATAAATTCTAACTGCTACAATTTTTTGCTTCAACTAATCTACATTCCTCACTAAAACATTTTCTTTGCTTGCCTTTTCGATGACTGCTCTTCTAGAAATGTAACTCGTTTCTTGATGACTAATGTTGTATAATTTGTTGCCCATGTGTTATATGTTGTTAGTGTATAAAATTTAATGTAAGTCATGGATTTTTGTTGGCTGTAAGCATTCAATGCTAATGTATATTAAATGTACATTAATGGGATAAAAAACGTACCTCCCTACAAATGTTTGGGACCATTTTTGCACCACTACCAAACGTTACGAATAGTTTATGCACCATCTCCAAATATTTCACATCATGAAATATCTCTCTCAGTGATTACACAATATTAAACCCTCAAAATTTATCTTATTTTTCATTCATTAAACCAAGAACCGCAATACAATACATTACAAAATTTTAACACTTCATCCATGTTAAAGCAATTCTGGAAATAAAACCAAAAATTCAAATCTTCCAAGGAATTTTTTTTTCCAGGCTTTTAAGGTACACATTTTCTTCTAATTTTGGTAGTTTTACTTAAGAGTATATAAGTGATGGGTATATTTTACATTATATTGGCGACAATAATAAACAAAGGCAAAGAAAAGAGAATTGACGACTTTGGCATTGCAAGTACAAATAAATTAAAAGAGAGTCTATTCCACGCGAGTAACTAACGGCGCATATGGACAGAATCCGTCCATAGGAACCACTTTCCCACCCAATGGTATAGGTTAGAGACCTCTTAGTCAAAAATAAAAAGTTAGAGACGAAAAACGAACCAAGAATATATGTTAGGGAACATTTGCGACAAAATTCCTAAAAAATTACTCATAAGGTTATCCATAAGTAAAAAAGTTTATTTTAAAACAAATAAAATTTTTTTTAACTAAAGTTAAAAATAAATAAGTTACTAATTTTTTTGAACGTGAAAAATGTGTAATGATGTATTGGAATTTGGTGAACCAACTGATTGATGTATATAGTATATTTTTGTTGCCTAAATTCCACCGCTAATTCATGTTGTTATATTATTACTGACCGTACGGTTCGACTAGAAAACCGTCAATTCGGACCGTTGACTAATATGATCATTATAGTTGATTGTATTACAATTGGTTCGTACCGGTTAAAATTCAATCAAATTGAACATTGGGCCAAATGAGTAATTGTTAGTTATATTATTTATCAAATCCCAACAAACTCATCTATTGAATTAATTTCAAATCCTTTTGATATGGATATTAGAGTACATATTTTAAATTTAATAATCAACTACAAAAATATGAAGGAAATGTTTTACTAGCTTTTTAGTTATTAAATAACTATTTTTTTTTATTTGTTAATATTTATAGAAGAATAAAATTAATTCCTTAATAGAAAATTACATTAAAAATGTAACATTATGGTAACAAAATTAGTTTACAACAATACTGAATAATTATTGAAAAACAATTTATAAATTTCAAATTTGTCTAATACTTTGAAAACTTTTACACGATTTTTTAAGTATCGACTCACTGATCCAATCAATAACTCGGTGACTTAGTGCGTTGATGCAAACACAAGATTGGGTAACTATGGTGGTATGTCTTGAATCGAATATCATATTCTTCTATTATTTATAACCAAGAAATTTTGTTTTACCTAACTATTTTTAGAAATAAAAATTTACTTAAAAGCAGTATTCTAACAAGTATAAAGCGTGGTTAGGCGTGAAAGCTGAGTTTCAAGCTTTTCGAACATAAGCAAGGTCTAGGCGATAACAAGACAAGGGCTAGACGTGGCTAAGTGTTAAGGTCAAGTTTCAAATTTAGACGAAGCCTAGGCGTGGTATACAAATTTTTTAGAACAGTGCTTAAAAAGTAATTTTCAAATTAGCCAAACATCCTAACATCTATTATAATCCCCATGAAATGGAAGAAGACTTGAGTATAATTGGACAGACAATATGACAAGGCCTTATACAGATAAAATGGAAACATCCCATGTACTAAATAATGTATAATTGACTCTTATATTAATTATTTTTGTTCTAAAATATTGGTTTTCAGGGTCCATCAAAGGGTGAGTTGCTGGAACATCACATGATGTTTCTCCTTCAATTGTGTAATATGTCTTATGTCGTCCCATGTCTTCTGCGTAAAAGTCGGATGAACTGTCTAAATTATAGATTATTTAAGTTTTTTTTTTTTTTTTAGGAATTCAATAAGTAATTCTTTTCCCCCCCACTCTTGGAGGGGAATAAAAATAGAAGAAGTGTGTAGCGTTTGATATTTTAGATTTGATTTTTCTTTCAAGCTCTATAATTTTATATAATTTAATATGTCTCAAATATCGATATAGATACTACTAATCAATAAATATGTTTTACATTAATATAGAAATGTACATTGGTGTGTCATAAAAATGAAGGTGCAAAGTCAATTGTGTCAATTCGTTCACTATGATAGGTACAAAATTTCTTCATTGGTCGCACATCTCATGCCAAAACTATGTTGATTTAATGACAACATCAAAGAAAACAAATCTCCGTAAAGGGCTCCAAGAGCGCGCTTCAAACTTTTGGCCATTGAAGCCTAATTCAAAGCAACTAAAAGTTTTTCTAAGTTCATTTCGGGTAATTAACACAAAACGTCCCTATCTTCTGAAGTCATTGTACAAATCGTCTATACTTTTGAAATTTTGGCATTTTCACACTCACCTATATCATTTCTTGTGCAAAACGTCTTTTATGTCCAATGTCATCCATTTCTGCCATTATCTCATTTCCATAACAAAATTCGTAACACCTATTAAAGGTATTTCTATCCACATACATTCTACTGTTCAAACCAAAGAACATAGGTACTTTCCCATAAAACCTTACACAACCCCAACCCCAACCCCAACCCCAACCCCAACTTCAACTTCAACTTCAACTTCAACTTCATCTTCCTCGATTCGAATTTCTTTTCTTTTCCCTACTCAAACTCACATATATAATTCACTTGTATTTCATATTGATTTCTTCACTTTCACTAGTTATCATTTCTTGGTAAACCTACCAGAAAACCAAAAAGAATTAAAGAAAAGAACCATTTTCTCAATAATTTGCAAAACTAATTCCACCTTCTACATTAAGCGCAAACCAATCCATTTACCATCAAATAAGTCAGATTCTTGAAATCCATTCAAATTTTATTGTTTTCAAGAAACAATGCCCAGTTTGTTTGAATGAAAAAAAATTATTCACTTTTTAGCTTTTAAATCATTTTATACCAGATTCTTGAAACCCATTTGCATTTTCTTAGGTTTTTGAGGGTTTTAGGGTTTTTTAGTATTGATATATTGTAGCCTGAAAAATGAAATTTATTAAGAGAATAAAAATGTTAAATTTTTATTACTATTCTTAACAATGAGAGAAGAAAATCCACCTGATTACAGAGTGAAATCATCAAAGTTTGCTAATCAAAACCATGTTTCAAAGGGTAATAACAGCAATGTGAAGGAGAACATCGTCCTCAAAAGTGAAGTCATCATGAGGGTCTCACATTTGTTCTTAATGCATTGTACAAGTGAAGATAGGGATGTTTTGTACAAAACATAAACAAAGGTAATGACGATTTGCACATTTTTATTTAAAGATATGGATGTTTTTCGCAACAACATTTTACACATCAAAATTGGTACATATCAGTACCAGTGAAGTAAATCTCAACACTGCATTCTACACCACTAAACCATGCTTCTAATTTAGATAATATTACAACACGATTTTTACATGAGTACCCACAAACAAAATCAAAAAATCAGCTTCGAAAATAGCAAGTCATCTTCTCTAGTTTATGATTAGATGACGTTGACATGTGAAGAATCGTCTGCCAGGATTTGCTTGAGTCCACGAAGTCTTCATCTCAATTTGAATTTTACATCCGCACAATCAGTTTGCCATTACTTTTGTTGAAAAATGATATGATTTTTCCTTATTTTATATATGAATTTCCACAACCGTTAAGGACTATAAACACTTAAGGCAGGAGGATGAGTGAAAAATATAAGTGGACAGAAATACCCTTAATTGATGTTACGAATCGTGTTGTGAAAATGAGATAACGGTAGGATATGGATGACATTGGACGGAAATGACGTTTTGCACAAGAAATGGTATAGGTGATGGTGAAAATGTCAAAATTTCAAAGGTAATGACGATTTGCACAATGACTTCAAAAGTTAGGAACGTTTTGTACTAATTACCCATTCATTTCCAATACATCAATATTGTATGATATAAAAATGGGTAATTATATTCATACAACACTTTTTATTTTTTGCACTACATTTTAATTATATTCAACATCCTTAATCTATGAACATTATAGCACTCATGTCCCTAACTTTTTTTATCACATTTTTTATCATAAACTTTTCATTAATTATTACATCTTGTGTTTGATAACGGTTTCAGTCTAAAACATTTGTTGGAAATTCATAAAAAGACTTATTTGTCTATCGTATTTTTTTTAAAAAAAAAAAACAATAGATACAAAAGTATTAAATTTTTTTTTCTTAATTTCAAAGTACGTAAACAAAATATCTCGACAAAACCATCATTAATGATGAAATGTGTTAATTAATGAATGTTGAAAATAAGAATTCGATGACAACAAGTTAAGAATAAAATTACAACAATAACAAAAGTTGAAAATCTTAAATACAATAAAATATAGTGTACTTATAACAAATTGTAGTGTGAATACAACCACCCAATAAAAAATGTCCAACTTCTATTCCACCCGTTTATACCTCTCAATATGGTTAACAAGCAAATTTTTCCACTACTTTCCCATTTTTTTCTTTCCTTTGACAAGAAAATGTTGAATCTAAAGAGCCGTAACCATCAATCTCATGGCTCTAAATAAAAAGTCAAATTGAAAATTTACTCCATATATTATTATGAACAGGTAAAGAAATGACATCACAACTGACACCTAATCTATTTTTAAATGGGAGATTATAATTTCATTATTATTTTCCAAAAATATGAATATTATTTTCTTTGACTTTTATTAATTTTCTTTATAGAAAATTCTCTGTTGACCTGTTCCCACAGCAATCATGCAGTTAATTACTCTTCAAATTAAGTCAACGCCTGGAGTCAAACATCAATTTTTTCTTTTCTTTTGAGGGGTGGGGGAAATTAAAAGTGAATTTAGATTGTTTCCAATTAGATCATGAAATCTGATTTATTTCTATAAAAATTATATTGTAAGCTAATAGCTACATGTCCAAAATTCAAAACAATCACTTTAAGACAAATTGGATTTATAAATGTCCAAAATCTAATCACTTTAACATATCATAGCAAATTTAAGTAGAAAAAATCAAAATACATATACTAGTCAACGTAATTCTGGTCGTTAAATTACAGTAAGAAGACGTAGTTCTCATAATCATAAGATTACAAACAGAAAATTCTATAGTTAATTAATAAAATTAAGCAACTTCACAATTATACATCGTGAAACTTTTGGAGTGTGGCATGTTTTAAACTATTCTTTCAATTAGTAGAAAATAAGAGAAAAAGAATAATTTTATTAGACAAAAAAACAAATGGCTATGGGACGATTTTCGTTGTTGGTAAAATGACTTTACGCGTTCATAAAATTATAAATTAGATTGAGAGCATCTCCAACCATCATCTTTATAATAGTGCAATTTTTACACCAAGATAGTGCAATTTTCACACTATTTATTTTCCCCATATCCAACCATGATCTTTAAACATTGCACCAAATGAACAGTACTTATTTTGTTTTCTTATTAAAAAGATAATGAAAAGGGACATAGAAGGAAAAACAAATTTGACAAGAACAAAAAGAAAGACAAAATTGGGGAAAAAAAACTGAAAAGCCAACGCCAAATGAACTGCACCATTTTGGCGTTCAGTTTTAACGCTCCGTTGGAGCATAATTTCAGCGCCATTTTGGCGTTTCACGCCAAAATGGCGCTGCCTTAGAGTTGCTCTGAAGACCAATTTACTATTGGAACAATAAACCAAAACAAGTGGTACCATTTTCCCTATAATTTTTAGTTAACATTTATTATTTAATTTGGATAACCTTAATTTATTATTTTTGTAAAAAATAAAAAAAAAAAGTCAAAACTAAATATAAATGTACCCATTGCTGCTCTGTGTATTATTTTGACACAATAATGGCTGCCATGTTGACAAGGAGAAAAACCTAATTCAGTGGGACCCATGGAGAGTTGGAGACTCCCAATTTGGATGGGGTAGTCAGTAGTGTGTATATTTTTTGGCACCCCAATGCAATATGCAAGAGTCAGTAAAGACAGGAGTTAAATGCATATATTCTTGTAGTATTTATATATAGGAAATTACATATCTTAATACTTTTTTCTATTTTTATTTTTTAATAAAATTGTTTTTAGTAAATAACTAATAAAATGACAAATATATATATTTTTTTTATAAATGAGGTTTCTGCAGACTGCAATACTTTGAAAAGAAATGAGATATTTATTAATAGGATATTATTGTAATTTGCTCCAATAAATATACATATACACCTAAGAATATGTACGTATGTTGACTGTTGAGAGATAGATATAAAATTGATATTTATAGAGAGAGAGAGAGAGAGAGAGAGAGTTGTAGTTGAACATACGGCGGGCATAATAGGTATATAAAGAGGGCTTGGGGAGGCTCATCTGAAAAGAAGAGAGCCATTTTCCCTTCTTATTCTTCTTCATTGGGGATTGAAAAATCACATTCAATGATTCTCTAAATTTTTAATCCTTTTTTCTCTCTCATCATTTTCTATCTGTTATAGTCTTCCGGAGGAGCTGATCTGCCTCGCCGGAATTCAACCGCCGCTGTAATCCACCACCATGGGCAGCGATAAGGCCATCAGTCTTGAAGAGATCAAAAATGAAACTGTTGATCTGGTAATTATACACATATATATACATACACCATTCTACTTATTTTTCTGTTCTTCTTAATTTCAGTAAAAAATCTTGAAGTGAGATTTACTTATTTTTGTCATTCAGTAAATTAGATTAACAAAATGAGATCTGTTTCTTTTTTTGCTCCTTCTTTTAAATCGTCTTGATTTGGAGGATTATTGCTGATTATAGAAAAAAGTGATTTTCTTCTTAAATTTGGTTCGTCTGTATGAACTCAATTATGATTATAATTAAAGAAAAAAAAGTTAAAATCTTATCTTCTCATGTGTACGACTCTATCTCGTAATTTAAAATCTTGTTTGTTATTCCGAACAATCAAGAGTTAGTAAAAACTTTGACTTTATGCACCATGCAACTTAAAATCTTGATGTGTACTGCATATTTCAAAATCTTAATTACTTGGGGGCAGGAGATCATTCTCGTTGTGTCTAATTCTGTTGAATACTATCTATCTTTTCACTTAATAAAAATTTTAATTTTATGCATGAAGTGAGAATAATAAGCTCTTTTTTCCACTTTTATGCATCTTTCTCTTTTTGTGATATACCGTTACTTGTTTCATCTTTCACTTTTCTGTCTTTTTCATATATTTATATATATGCAAGTCGGTCTTAAATTTATGAAAAATAAGACTTTTAGTTTGTGATCGATGGGTCTCGAGAGTCGGGTCTCTTTGTTTCATGATTTTAAAAATTTTAGTTTGTTATTGATAATATACTCGTAGTCGAAAATTTTTAATTTCTTAATTTAATAAATCTAGAGACATGTTTGGGGGTTAGGCAAAGTTAAAGAAACTACACAATTGCATAAAGATAGATGAACATATTCTTATGCACAAATTTCGGTTTCACATGTTGCTGTTGGACAAGTTGGTCAATCATTTTCAGGCTAACAAATTGGAAAGAGAAACTCTTCTTATTTTCTGATTGGACACTACATTTACTAAGCAGTATAATAATTAATATTAAATTTTATTATTATTATTATTATTATTTGTTAAATAATATGTTCTTACAAATAGCATCACTTGTGATTGTGACAGGTAAACTAACTTAATTTAGTAATAGTTGCCTTTACAAAATATATAATTTGTGATTGTTATTGTAAATTATGATCAAGTAGGACGGACAAATCTAATCCGTCCGTCCTTACAATTGCACGAAAATAGTTTGTTTATATAAGTAGGTCAAAGTTGCATATTTCTTCGTACTTGAGGATCAAAAGTGTCTTGTAATTTCCTTTTGGTCAAATAATACGAATTTTGGAAATTAGATTTGGTGCTTTTTCCGTGGTACTTGCACCTTTTGTCTCTATAGAAATACTTCTTTTATTAACGGGGTCCCATTTATTAGATGTCACGGGCCGGGTCGGAAGTCCACTTTAAAAAAATTATTTTATCTTGATTTACATATATTCTTCTAATTATTTCAAAGATACCCATATTTATTTAATGGGCGTCATATTTCCTTTTTGGCGCGTGGATTACACGTGAAAATGCCACCGCGTAAAACGTGCAGCACTTTAAGGCGTCGTGATTGGTTGGGAAACGAATACCATTCTTTTTGGGATTTGGGGAAATTGATTTGTGGGGCCCAATCACATGTGTAAAGTCAACTTTAGATGCTAGTCTTCATGTTAATAACAGTTGATAACACCACAAAAAAAACATGCACCTTTAGGCCTAGGCAAATTAACTGTCAAACTGTCAAATCGATCCAACTCGAACTGATTCGAATTATTTTTGGGTTGAGTTTAACCGACTTGGTTTAAAAAAAAAATTCTGTTTTTTTGCTATAATTGGGCCCAAAACTGAAAACCCGAATCGACCCGAATAGGTTCGGGTCAGTTTCGGGCCCAAAAAATATTTTTTTGGGTTGGTTTCGATTTGGCAAAAGCCAAACCAAATTTTATTTGGTTTAGTTCGGGTTTGGTCAAAAACCGACCTGACCCGACCTGATCCACGCCCACCCCTATGCACCTTACACACATACAGAGTTTCCTCTGCTAAGCATTGGGTCGAATCAAATGAAAAGTGCGTAATTAAAAATAATGTTTGATAATTTTATAAGTTCTTATAAATATAATATTTTAAAAACATCTGAGGTATCGATTGGGGTCGAATCGTAAGTAATAAAAAACCAAAAAAAAAAAACAAAATTTTCTATGTGACCGGCCGGTTCTTTGCTTTTTTAAATAGTTTTTAATTTTACAAATTTTTACACATAACGGATAATTCCAGTCGAACCTGCCAATCCGGTTTGGGTTTGACAAAATTCTACCCAAAATAATAAAAAAAAAAAAAGATATAAATTTAAATAAATAAATAAAATTTCTTTTTAATAATTCGAGCATACTAAATAAATACTTAAAGTTTAACAGCATGTTCCACATCATGAAAGGTCATGGAATGGCAATTATTAGATATTTTTAAACAAGAAATTGCAGTATAGATACAGTTTCCTAATAACAAATTAATAATCCCAATAAGCTAATTATAATAATGGTTAAAAATAGATAATAGATAATAGATTATTAATATAACAAAAGAATTAAGCAAGCAGCCTTATTATTGTTACTTTATGAATTTATTTTAATTAGGGGGTGTGTTAATTTGGATGTTTTTTTTCCTGCTAATAACAGGAAAAAGTTCCGATCGAGGAAGTGTTCGAGCAGCTGAAATGTACCCGGGAGGGGTTAAGTCCCGAGGAAGGAGCCAACAGGCTTCAAATATTTGGGCCAAACAAATTGGAAGAGAAAAAGGTATTCCCATTAATAAGCAATGGCTTTTTATTCAATTTGTAATGTTTTTATATAACAATGGTTTTGATGATATGTTTGTGCTGAAATTAACAGGAAAGCAAATTACTCAAGTTTCTTGGATTTATGTGGAATCCACTGTCATGGGTGATGGAAGCTGCAGCTATAATGGCAATTGCACTGGCTAATGGAGGTGGAAAGCCCCCGGATTGGCAAGACTTTGTTGGTATTGTTTGCTTGCTCGTTATCAACTCAACTATCAGTTTCATTGAAGAGAACAATGCCGGAAATGCTGCTGCAGCACTTATGGCTGGTCTTGCTCCTAAAACAAAGGTATAAAACCTTTTAAACATTCTGTGTCTAGTTCAATAATTTTTCTGAGAATGTAATAAGATTTGCTGTGTCATTGAAATAGGTCCTTAGAGGCGGTCGCTGGAGTGAGGAGGAAGCTGCCATTTTGGTTCCTGGAGACATTATAAGCATTAAACTGGGAGATATCATTCCTGCTGATGCTCGTCTTCTTGAAGGTGATCCGTTGAAGGTTGATCAATCTGCCCTCACAGGAGAGTCACTTCCAGTAACCAAGAATCCTCATGACGAAGTCTTTTCCGGGTCGACGTGCAAACAAGGTGAAATCGAAGCCGTTGTTATTGCCACCGGTGTTCATACTTTCTTTGGGAAGGCAGCACATCTTGTGGATAGCACCAACCAGGTCGGGCACTTCCAGAAAGTGCTCACTGCAATTGGTAACTTCTGCATTTGTTCCATTGCTGTTGGAATGCTGGTCGAGATAATTGTCATGTACCCGATTCAGAACAGGAAGTACAGGCAGGGGATTGATAATCTCCTTGTCCTCTTGATTGGAGGAATTCCCATTGCTATGCCCACTGTCTTGTCTGTCACGATGGCTATCGGGTCCCACAGGCTATCGCAGCAGGGCGCCATTACCAAGAGAATGACAGCAATTGAGGAAATGGCCGGTATGGACGTCCTCTGCAGTGACAAGACCGGCACTTTGACACTTAATAAGTTATCTGTCGATAAAAGCTTGATTGAGGTATTTGCGAAGGGAGTTGATGCAGAACAAGTGTTGCTCATTGCTGCAAGGGCTTCTCGAACTGAAAATCAAGATGCAATTGATGCTGCCATTGTTGGTACACTTGCTGATCCAAAGGAGGTATTTATTCCCTTTATTGTCTTTTTCCTCTGTAAAGAGAGAATTTAGAAAGGTGAAGCACAGGCTCATGACACATGTATTTGATTCTTAGGCACGGGCTGGTGTCAGGGAGGTCCATTTTTTCCCCTTCAATCCTGTTGACAAGAGGACTGCTTTGACTTACATCGATTCCAATGGAAACTGGCATCGGGCTAGCAAGGGAGCTCCTGAACAGGTTCTCTATCTGATTCTAAATTTCTTGGATTTCTTGCTATACGACATGCATATATGAATATTAAGCAAAATACTGATAATCTATTTCATTTTCCTCTTTTACCTGGAATCAGATTTTAACGCTTTGCAACTGCAAAGAAGATTTCAAGAAAAAGGTTCATGCAACAATTGATAAATTTGCTGAGCGCGGGCTTCGGTCATTGGCTGTTGCAAGACAGGTTTGCAATACAAATATTTGCTGCTAGATATTTTCTCCTACATGCAAGTGTGTGTGTCATAGATATGAATATAAACAACTAAATTGTTTCCCTCTAACGAACTTAAGCTTTTAGAAGATATGGTTCAACATGGTATCAAAAGTCAAAACATGCAGAATTCGTGAGTTCAAGTCTCATTGCAACCTAATAATGATAATACTGTCTTAGGTCTTCCATAATAAAACAAATTTGGCATGCAAGTGAAAGGGGAGTGTTGATGATACATAGATATATAAATTCCCTTCTCTCTAATAGATTGAGCCGTGAATAAGGGAGTTCAACGGGGGAGCGTTCCAACATTTGTTTCGTTAGTTTCTTTTTCTTATTGAAGTTTGATTTCTCTTGCAAAATTATTCCGCTTAATGAGGCTAATGTACTACTATATTTGCAGGAAGTGCCAGAGAAATCAAAAGACGCCCCTGGTGGTCCATGGCAGTTTGTTGGGTTGTTATCCCTCTTTGATCCTCCTAGACATGACAGTGCAGAGACCATCCGCAGGGCTCTCAATCTTGGCGTAAATGTAAAAATGATTACTGGTAATTTCATATTCCATCACCCTGGAAATGCAACATTCAAACCTTTTTTTACTTTATTTATAACCAACCAAATGCATATTCATATTGATGTGTAAATTCTAGGCGATCAACTTGCCATTGCTAAGGAGACGGGGCGTAGACTTGGGATGGGAACAAATATGTATCCATCTGCTTCTTTGCTTGGGCAACACAAGGACGAGTCTATAGCTGGCCTTCCCATTGAAGAGTTGATTGAGAAGGCAGATGGTTTTGCTGGAGTCTTTCCAGGTAGGTGTTCTTGGTTTCGTGCATCTTTGATATTGTATCGAATCTGAAAAGTCCCAAATCTTCTTTCAACCGGGGGAAGGAAATTCACAATCTTTCTCGTCGTACAGAGCACAAATATGAGATAGTGAAGAAGTTGCAAGAGAGGAAGCACATTGTTGGAATGACTGGAGATGGAGTAAATGATGCCCCTGCTTTAAAGAAGGCAGATATTGGAATTGCTGTTGCTGATGCTACTGATGCCGCAAGAGGTGCTTCTGACATTGTGCTCACTGAACCAGGATTAAGTGTTATTATCAGCGCAGTGTTGACCAGTCGAGCTATTTTCCAAAGAATGAAAAATTACACAGTTAGTTTCTTCCTTCTTACTTCTGTTCTGCAGTTGTAATTTTTGGTCGAAACTGGCTTAAATTCTTTACATCTTCATTTTGGCAGATATATGCTGTCTCAATCACTATCCGTATTGTGGTAAGTTGACTGTGGATTGGAAAAAAAAGAGATGATGACTATAGTACTCATAATCAATTGAATTCTTATGAAGTTCGCTTCTTGTTTTGCAGTTTGGTTTTATGTTCATTGCTTTGATTTGGAAGTTCGATTTCTCTCCATTCATGGTTTTGATCATTGCTATCCTCAATGACGGTATGATTCTCCATCATTTTTTGTACATTAAATATTCTGGTCAGTTACACTGTGTGGCTCTTATATTTCAAATATATTTTCAATTCAGGAACAATCATGACAATCTCGAAGGATAGAGTTAAGCCATCTCCATTGCCCGATAGCTGGAAGTTGAAAGAGATTTTTGCCACTGGAGTAGTACTTGGAGGTTACCTAGCGTTGATGACTGTTATATTCTTCTGGATCATGAAGGAAACTAACTTCTTCTCCGTAAGGACTAGCAACATTTCTTTTATGCTTTATTTCCCGTTTCTTAATACTTCTCCATTTAAAACATGCATTGTAACCGTGTCTTGATATACAAGTTTTCTTTATTATCAAATGCAGGACAAATTTGGTGTAAGGTCTATTAGAAATAGTGAGGACGAAATGATGGCTGCTCTATACCTGCAAGTTAGTATCGTTAGTCAAGCTCTAATTTTCGTGACCAGATCACGCAGTTGGTCATTTATCGAACGCCCTGGAATGCTGTTACTGACTGCTTTCTTCATTGCACAACTGGTAAAACTTCAACGTCTCTTTTGTGTTCCTAGTCATTTGTACGAAAACTTCTCTCAATATCCTTTGAGCTTTACGGAGAAGTTACATTTTCTTGAACTCAAAAGGGAAAAAGAAAGATGGAAACCATGTATATAGAGCTCTAATGTACGGAAACTGATTTGATCTTCTAGGTTGCAACTCTAATAGCCGTATATGCTGACTGGGGTTTCGCCAGAATTAAAGGATGTGGTTGGGGATGGGCCGGAGTAATCTGGCTTTACAGCGTGGTTTTCTATGTCCCTCTTGACTTAATGAAATTTGCCATCCGATACATCTTGAGTGGGAAGGCATGGCAGAACTTGTATGATAACAAGGTACATCTATTTTCTCCAAGTTTTTCCTCCTTTTAGTGTTTATTTCACAAAATTCTGATGTGCCGCAGACAAAGGAAGAGTGCTGTTTAATACTCTAAATGATGGATTTTGGCCAAAATCCCACCTTCTCAAAGGCTATGCCTTGGAGTTCTCCTCATAAGCCTGTTTACACTTTAAAATATGGAATTAATTACCCTATTCCGATGGTTTTTCTTGAAACAGATTGCTTTCACCACGAAGAAGGATTATGGAAGAGAAGAGAGAGAAGCTCAATGGGCTCTTGCTCAGAGGACCTTACACGGCCTTCAAACAACGGAAAGTACTAATCTTTTCAACGAGAAGAGTAGCTACAGAGAGCTGTCTGAAATCGCAGAACAGGCCAAGAGGCGAGCTGAGATTGCAAGGTATGAATCGACTTTGTTAATATGCCCAACTCTTCAAGCACAACTCTTGCTTAAATCTGTAATGTCTTTTGGTTATTGTTATAGGCTTCGGGAGCTGCACACACTCAAGGGTCATGTCGAGTCAGTCGTGAAGCTGAAAGGACTCGACATTGAAACAATCCAGCAGCACTACACTGTTTGAAGAATCCGAATGAATTTCACATAAAAGGGACAGGTTGCAAAATTTAACCATAATGAAACTGTCAAGACATAGAAGAGGCAGTATTGTACCATAGTTCCTGATGTGTTTAATTTGGTTTCTTGTGTATTTCGAAGTCCCCATAGAAAGTTCTGTATGATCTTTGACTCTTTATAAGAGTAAAATGACGTCTCGTGTAACACATTTTTTCGACTAGAATCTCTTTTTTTCTCAGTTTAATTTTTATATTTGACTTTCTACATATTTAGTAGTAGTGTTCGTTAATATACATAAGAAAAGGATTCAATTGCTACATTTCTTCAAAGACAACATCATCATTACTATTGATAATACTGAATCACTTCGTCCAAAAAGAGATGGATTTATTCATTTATATTTATATCTTCGGTATGTCCCTTTTTAGATTCATTTTGTTTTTTTCCGAAAATCTGATACTAGAATTATCAAGGGAGATTTCAATTATGGACCTTTATAAAACTTTGATATATATGTATCTTCCTCTTTAAAAAATTAGACTGTAAAAATTGAAGTTATTTATTTATTTATATTTGAATCTTCTAACCATAATAATTCCAATAATTCTTTTAACTCAGAAAGCATCAAGGCTAATATTAAAAAAAAAAAGAAAAAAAAAAGCGATATCTTTAAGTTTTGAGAAAAAATGCAGTTGTAACTTTCTATTGATATTTCATGTTAATTAGTTTTTTTTTTAATTTGAAAATTAATAGTAATAGGGATTAATTGTAACTATCTTTTCTCTCATCCACACAAGTTAAGCAGGAGAAATTTAGGTCTCTGATGTTTAACGTACTCATAGACTTCCAAGTCATACAACTCAAAATTCCTTCATTTTAAGTCATATAGCATATGCCCTCATTCTCCAATTTGCTGAAATGAGATTATCTCTTTCTTTATCTTTTTCTTGTACCTTTCTCAACAACTTGAAACTCTACTCAAATAATAAAGATCTCAACCCCGTCTCTCAAATTTTTGTAGCAGAGTGAATTTTTTGGTTGCTCATTCACCCTAAATTGACCGGCTCTTAAACTAATTTTAATGAACGTTAATTTACGAGGAAACAACATGTTTTGTTTGTTGGTTATTAGGATTTACTGTTTTATTAGGATTTGAGTTTATTAGGAATATTGGTTAATAAATTTTATCTATAAGATAAACCTTATCTATAAGATAAAGCTTATCTATAAGGGTTAGTGATTTAGGATTAGTATATTATCACGTTTTTAGGTTATTCAAATGTGGGTGGTTATTTTGATTTTATCCTCTTGTAATTGGCTATATAAGCCGACTGTTTGCAGTCAATTTAATATATACTTTTGCACTACAGAAATATCATAATGTTTTCAACATTTGGTATCAGAGCCCCATCATAGGGACCTGGTTTTGTGTGAGTAAAAGAAACAGCAGTTTCTTGTGAGTGGTGTGCTAAAAGGAATGGCAGCAGAGACTAGCTTTGTGCAGCCTGCAATCCCAAAATTTGATGGTCACTATGATCATTGGTCGATGTTAATGGAGAATCTCCTCCGTTCAAAGGATTACTGGGGTCTTGTGGAGAATGGGATACCGGCAGTAGTAGACGGGGATGAGTTAACAGAAGCACATCATAAGACTATTGAAGAAGCAAAGCTGAAGGACTTGAAGATAAAGAATTACCTGTTTCAAGCTATAGATCGGAGTATTATGGAGACTATACTCAATAGGGACACAGCAAAGCACATTTGGGACTCGATGAGGCAGAAATATCAAGGCTCCACCAAGGTGAAGCGTGCACAGTTGCAAGCTCTTCGAAGAGATTTTGAAACTCTCTACATGAAAGAAGGAGAGACTGTAAATGATTATTTTGCTCGTACTCTCACTATAGCCAACAAAATGAAGGCACATGGTGAGAAAATGGGTGAAACGGTCATTAATAAGAAAATTTTGAGGTCTATGACTTCAAAATTTGACTATGTGGTCTGCTCTATTGAAGAATCCAACGACTTGGATACTTTGACCATTGACGAGCTGCAGAGCAGTTTACTTGTTCATGAACAAAGGATGAATGGCCATAGAGAGGAGGAACATGTTCTAAAGGTTGTTCATGAAGACAGAACAGAAAGAGGAAGAGGTCGAGGAATGATCAGAGGCAGAGGAAGAGGTAGAGGAAGACAGACTTTTAACAAGGCTACTGTGGAATGCTTTAAATGCCACAAATTAGGGCACTTTAAATATGAGTGCCCTAGTTGGGAGACATGAGCCAATTACGCAGAGATAGATGAAGAAGAAGAGCTGCTGTTAATGTCTTATGTGGATCTGAACCAAGCAAAAAGAGAAGAGGTGTGGTTTCTTGATAGTGGATGTAGCAATCACATGAGTGGAAATAAAGAATGGTTCTCTGATTTGGATGAATGCTTCAAACAAACAGTGAAGCTAGGCAACAACACAAGGATGGCAGTTGTGGGGAAGGAAAATGTCAGACTGCAAGTCAAGGGAATCACTCAAATAATCTCTGAAGTTTACTACATTCCTGAGTTGAAGAATAATCTGTTAAGTGTAGGACAACTTCAAGAAAAGGGTCTAGCTATTTTGTTCCAACATGGGAAGTGTAGGATCTTTCATCCTTTAAAGGGTCTGATTATGCAATCTGAGATGAGTATGAACAGGATGTTTGTTGTGCTTGCAGCCATGATGCCTAAAGCTCCTACTTGTTTCCAGGTTGTGACAGAAAACACAACTCACCTATGGCACTGCAGATTCGGACATTTGAACTTCAAAGGGTTGAGAACCCTTCAGAACAAAAATATGGTCAGTGGCTTGCCTTCACTTAGAACCCCCACAAAGCTTTGCACAGATTGTCTGGTTGGTAAACAGCACAGGGAATCCATTCCTAAAAAGAGTCTGTGGAGGGCTTCACAGAGGCTGGAGCTTATACATGCGGACATATGTGGTCCTATAAAGCCTGCATCAAATAGCAATAAAAGGTATTTGTTAAGTTTTATCGATGACTTTAGTCGTAAAACTTGGGTTTACTTCTTGCATGAAAAGTCAGAAGCTTTTGCTGTTTTTAGAAGATATAAAGCATGTGTTGAGAAAGAGACATGTGCATATATTAGATGCTTAAGGACTGACAGGGGTGAAGAATTCAATTCAAATGATTTTGTTGAGTTTTGTAAAGCTAATGGAGTGAGCAGGCAATTAACTGCAGCATATACCCCTCAGCAAAACGGAGTTGCTGAGAGAAAAAATAGGACAATCATGAATATGGTACGTTCTATGCTATCAGAGAAGCAAGTTCCTAAAGTGTTTTGGCCTGAAGCAGTAAGGTGGAGTGTGCACATTCTCAACAGATCTCCAACTTTAGTAGTACAAGATAAAACTCCAGAAGAAGCATGGAGTGGCATGAAACCTAATGTGGAGTATTTTCGCGTCTTTGGCTGCATGGCTCATGTGCACATACCAGATCAAAAGAGGACCAAGTTGGATGATAAAAGCTACAAGTGCGTCCTTCTTGGTGTGAGTGATGAATCAAAGGCATACAGGTTGTTTGATCCAGTTTCAAAGAAAGTAGTTGTCAGCAGGGATGTTATATTTGAAGAAAATGAAAGCTGGAATTGGAATAGAAGTCAAGAAGAAGTAGGGCTTGACATCCTTGAATGGGGTGACAGTGATGATGAAATTAATCAAGAAAGGAATGAAACTGAAGAAGAGACTAATGAATATGAGAATGGTAGTGCTTCAAGTGGAGTTGGTTCAAATGATGCTAGCTCATCCTCTAGTGAGTCACCTGCTGAGAACTCACCAAGCTCAAATGAAGGAAGGGTGAGAAGAGAACCACATTGGATGCAAGATTATGTAACAGGAGAAGGCTTGTCAGAAGATGAAGGTTTGAATGCTATGATTATGCTTACTGAGGATGATCCAATCACATTTGAAGAAGCTGTCAAGAGTAAAAAATGGAGGGATGCAATGAATGCAGAGATTGAGTCGATTGAGAAAAACAAGACTTGGGAGCTGACAACTCTGCCAGATGGAGTGAAGTCTATTGGAGTTAAATGGGTGTTCAAAACTAAACTCAACGAGAGTGGAGAAATAGACAAGTGCAAAGCGAGGCTTGTGGCTAAGGGATATGCACAGCAGTATGGGATTGATTATACCGAGGTTTTTGCTCCGGTTGCAAGGCTTGACACTATTCGATTGATACTAGCTCTAGCAGCTCAACAAAGCTGGGATGTTTTTCAGTTGGACGTAAAGAGCGCTTTCCTTCACGGTGAGCTTAGTGAAGAAGTCTTTGTGCAACAGCCTCAAGGATACGAGAAGAAAAGTGAAGAAGGCAAAGTGTACAAACTGAGAAAGGCATTATATGGGCTCAAACAGGCGCCACGAGCATGGTACAGCAAGATTGAAGCTTATTTTGTTAGAGAAGGCTTTGAAAAGTGCTACTGTGAACACACATTGTTCACAAAGTCGAGGGAGGGAGGTAAACTCTTAATTGTCAGTCTTTACGTTGATGATTTAATTTATATTGGCAATGATAAGAGTATGTGTGATGAATTTAAGAAGTCAATGATGTTAGAGTTTGATATGTCTGACTTGGGGAGGATGAGGTATTTTCTTGGGGTTGAGGTGCTACAAAGTTCAGATGGAATTTTTGTGTGTCAAAGAAAATATGCTCGTGAAATTTTATCAAGGTTTGGCATGGACAAGAGTAACCCAGTGAAAAATCCAATAGTTCCAGGTACTAAGTTGTCGAAAGATGAGGCAGGGACTAAAGTTGATGCAACTTTGTTTAAGCAGGTAGTTGGTAGTCTCATGTACTTGACTGCAACTAGACCTGATTTGATGTATGGAGTAAGTGTTATTAGTAGGTTCATGTCTTGTCCTACTGAGCTTCATTGGCTTGCAGCAAAGAGAATACTCAGGTATTTGAAAGGTACAACTGAGTTGGGGATCCTTTACAAGAAAGGAGGCTGCAAGGATCTTATAGCTTACACTGACAGTGATTTTGCCGAGGATTTGGATGATCGGAAGAGTACCTCAGGATACGTATTTTTGCTTGGTTTTGGAGCAGTGTCATGGTCGTCCAAGAAACAACCTGTGGTGACTTTGTCTACTACTGAGGCGGAGTACATAGCTGCTGCCTCTTGTGCTTGTCAAAGTGTGTGGTTGAGAAGAATTTTGGAAAAGCTTGGTTATATGCAGAACAAGTGTACTACTGTTTTGTGCGACAATAGTTCAACTATTAAGTTATCCAAGAATCCTGTTCTGCATGGTAGAAGTAAACACATTGACATTCGCTTCCATTTTCTTCGTGATCTTGCAAGAGACAGCATTGTTGAACTGGTGCATTGCAACACTCAAGAACAAGCTGCTGATATAATGACAAAGCCTCTGAAGTTGGAGACATTCTTGAAGCTTCAAAGTATGATTGGAGTTTGTGAGGTTCCTGATATAAACTGAATGCTGAGAAGTATTCAGTTTAAGGGAGGGATTGTTGGTTATTAGGATTTACTGTTTTAAAGGATTTGAGTTTATTAGGAATATTGGTTAATAAATCTTATCTATAAGATAAACCTTATCTATAAGATAAAGCTTATCTATAAGGGTTAGTGATTTAGGATTAGTATATTATCACGTTTTTAGGTTATTCAAATGTGGGTGGTTATTTTGATTTTATCCTCTTGTAATTGGCTATATAAGCCGACTGTTTGCAGTCAATTTAATATATACTTTTGCACTACAGAAATATCATAGTGTTTTCAACATTGTTTGTTTGCTTGTGCTTATATTTAGCTTTTTTGATTGTGTTTTTTTCGAAAATAACAATTGTTTTTAAGCACGATTCTTTGTGTCTTTTTCCAAATCCCAGAGACTACTGAGGCAAATATGCTGCTGCATTTTTTTGTTTTATTTTGTGGGTTTGAACCATTACTGTATATTTTTCTTTTTCGTTTGAGTCTTATATGGGATCACTGGCTGGATGGTGGGGGTAAAATGTAATGAAGTATCCATTTTTAAACTTCTTTTCACTTAATTTTTTTTTTTTTTGTAAAAGGCAACAATGCATTACAAGACATTTTTTTAGCAATAATTACTTTTTGTTTCCTTTTCGTTTTTTGTCCCAAAATCCTTTCATGGCACAATTGATCTCAATGAAAATGGAGTGCTTTTTTAATTGTCAATAGTCCATTTGATTGGTACCAATTTTCTAAGTGGCCCCATTTAGCTAATTTCTTGATTAGATCGATATCACACAATCCCACAAGTGGTTAGGCTTGTGCAATTGGTATGTTCTTGTAGCTGTGTGAATCTCTTGATTAAAATTTTAATGGATATCAAGACATGCACTTCTCAAATTCTTGATGTTTAGAGTATATCACATGAATATTCAATTTCGTTCTTTCATATTTATTTTGTATTATATTAAAACTATTTCTTTAATATAAACTATATTATAAGAGCAATGAAGGGGGCGCACTGTTCATACCATATGGTCCTCAAAATGACGAAAACGGTATCGTTTTTATCAGTCTTTCAGCTGGGTTTTTCTTCTTTCTTTCTTCAATCCATTTCATTTGCTCTCTCTCCCCTATTCTCTGTCTCCTTCATCCATCAGCAATCGTTTGTTCTCTCTCCCCGATTCTCTCTCTCCCACATTCATCTGCAAATGATCTCCATTCTCAAGTTCGCGGATCCATCTGCAATCATTTGTTCTCTCTCTCCGATTTTCTCTCTCCCTCATTCATCCGCAAACGGTCTCCATTCTCAAGTTTGCGGATCTGGAGAAAAGGTCGTCCCTACCGTCTTGTGGTCTAAACTTTACCGTCATATTCAGAAGTCTAGCGATTGTGGCGTGGATCGACGTCCTGATCTAGGGCTTTGTTACTCCATGCTCTATAATCTATTTATGGTTTGTTTTCATCTCTGGTCTCTTATTTTCTCTTGCAATTTGATGATTTTATGCAAAAAAAATAATTACAATTCCTCGATATTTTTCTCATATTATGTTCTTATCTAATTATACTATGTAATTTCTTTCATTTTGCAGATATTTCTTGAAATGGTTTTTTGCAATTGGGTTTTAATTTACATAAATGAAGGCAGATTGCTGTAGGATTTTTAGAGTTGCTATCAGTTTGTACAGGATTTGTTGCTGAGGCCATGATGATTAAGGTATGTACACTTTAACTTACATACATTACCATTTTGGCCACAGAAAAGACTGCAGCCACCACATCTCTGTTGGGTTAGCTTTGATAATTTTTTTTTTTGAGTTTCATTGACCTGAAATTCTTCTTCATTTTCAAGAAAAAAAAATATTTTGTCAAGTTTTTGTGTTGTGGCTTAAAGTGGTGGAGCATTATGGTTGTTTTGTGGTAATTGAAGTTGCTCTACTGCTTGAACTTTTAGGTTAGTATATGAATATAGATAGCATCTTATTCTAACATGTTCAGGTTTATTATGGTGTTCGCTGCTACTTCAGTTTAGCCTGATGACGAAAATGTGGTATTTCTTCTTTCTTGTTTACAGTCAATTTTTAATTGAAGTCTTGTAGGCATATTTTATGTTGAAAATACACAATTTTTAAATTTTGATTCTCATAGATATATAGAATTATATGTTGTTTTACTCTTTACATTGTCACATATTTATATATCTTTACAGTTCATCCAAAGGTAAATGGAATTTAGAGCTAAATTTCACATACATTTCATGTTAGCTTAGAATTGAGAGGCTCAACTTTGAAAGAGTATGTGAGTTATGAAGAATCGCAATCTCGTCTTTCATGGGTTTTATGAGATTTCAAACTTATAGTGATGGTAATAACGTTAGGCACTTCAATATGCATATTAATATGTAAGATATTATTAAGGTTAGAAAAGTTCACTCGATAGAATGTATAGACTTTTCAGCTCATTTAGATGTAGAGTGATATAGGAGGTTACTCTTCACAACTTTAGTCCCTTATTGACGAATACGGCACTGTTCTGTTCTATTCCTTTTTTTTTAAAAATGCATAAACGAAACGACTTCGTTTATGTTGCCCTCCCCACTTCCAACTCCCGTCTTTTTCTCTCTTCTACCAGTGTGTCTCTACGAGTTAATCGTCTGTCATTTACACGCACCTGAAGAAGCTTTCTAGCTGGAGATCTGATACACCGGCAGTTTGTATCTTCCTCGTATATGACACGAAATACCTTTGTTTTTGTTTTATTGTAGATTGTATCAGTTTGAGCTAGACACCTAATACCTTGTTGTTGGTGTCGTCTCATTCGTCAGCTGATAGAAAGTTTGATCTCTTGCACAGATTTTGGTGCTTTTAGGTGAACACGTAGTACCCTAGGTTTTTATTAGCTCCCCCATCTTGTGGTTTGAGGCAATCCCTAATGTTCATCTGCACATTGTAGCAACTTCATTGTGGTGGGTTATGATTTTATGTTAATAACTGCTTGACACTTATTATTAAAGTTTAGGTACATGATAGTTATGGGCTATTCGTTTGTTAATGTGCAGATTTTGCCGATTTCACACGAGAGCTAATTCTTTGGTAGTTTTTATCATCCTGTTCGTGTTTATTGGGTGGGTTTGTTCTCTTCTGGAGATTTGAGTGATTTTTACTGGACGCCTAATCCCGGAGATTGAATCGTTTATTTCGTTCGGTGGCTAGAGGTTTGGCCTGTAGGTGTTTATGCTTTTCATTTAGTATATGATTTACATTTATGGTCTATGTTGTTATCAAAGTTCGGTATTGAGTTTGGGTTACATGAGAGTGAAATGCCGTGCCTCCTTTGTGACTATGTATGAAATAAATGGTGTGTAGTTCAAATTTTTTTATGCTTATATTTTCTCTATTTAGAAATATGAATATTTGCTCATGTGTATCAAATCCAATCATTAACTTGTATGTATGTGGTAACATTACAAAGAATAAACACTTTTGACCAAATAAATAAAAATGTTGGTAGCACATTTAGTGTATCAAATTTTCTTTGTTTGTATAGAATTCAAAGGTTCTTATGTCATGTTTGGTTGTGAAGAAAGGATGTGTGCCTATCAGAACTCCTACGTTGCTCTAGGTTACATACGAATGAAATGGAAATGAAAATTTAAGTGACTACCCATGTGGATTAGATTATGAATGTGGCTTTTCATTTGTGTTGAGATAAAATAGCTTCTTGTATTGGTAAAACTTCGTGCTTGGTGAGAACAATGATTGGATGAAATTTAGCAATTTAAAGTTGCATTGACATGTTGATCATTTATGGTAATTTGATAGAATTTTTTTTTACTCCTAACCTCTGTGTTACACACAACAACTGACTAAAGATAGTCTATGTTATGATTATAAGGTATTGAGGTCTATGTTCTGTACTATCTACGTTGATAAATATTGATCGAGGCAGAGTTGGCATGAAGTGAATGTACTAACATTTTTTAACCCGGTGAGATGGTCTAAAATATAGTATGTTATATTCAATCTGTTCGTATTGTTAGAATTTAGTCTTGTAGAAGGACAATTGATATGGTCATTTCATTTTTATATTGGAGACTCTACATCCGTGCATAAGGATCGTCACTTCATTAGATTGTCGTGGAATTATGTGAGGGATTGGCATTGATTTTTTTTCAACAATGTATATTTTTTGTAGACAGGGAGAACACTAAATGTGTGTTAGCTTGAGCTAATGTTTTTTCCATTGTGTATTTATAGAGAAATATATGATGTCGATGAATGAGGATGGTCGTTTTGTACTTGACTTAAGAAAAAAAGAACTACAGAATAAGTGTCGTCGTGAGCTATATGCTGAGTCTCAACGGAAACAAATTATGCAATCACCACATAGTGATTGCAGTAGTCGTTCGTCGGAGGATGAAAAAAGGATCTCGCGAAATAGGCGACGTAGGAAATTAAATGCAAGAAAGAAGGATCTACGTGAACAGAAAATGGTACTTCCGGGAGAAAACATACCAATACGAAAAAGGAAGTCTAGGCGCCTTGCAAGATTGGCAAGTATGTGTTTTGACCCTATCAATGTCATAATGTGTGTTAAAAATAGAGTTCGGTGGAGAATAATGTTAATTAATCTTCTTGTTTGTGTTTTAGATTATTTCATACTCTGTAAGTTAGCAAGTCACATGAATAATCTTGTCTGTTGTCAGTGATTGTATGATTATCTTTTTGACGATTTTTCTTTTATTTCCTATTTTTTATTTTTTATTTTTTACTTCATAATATGAATGTGTCAGCTTGTGATGGTACAGTGGCGGTCTATACTTGAGAAGGATCTATGGATAAGAGCATAGATGTTTCCGATCAGTCACTTCAGGGTGCTTACGACATTAGTAAAAGTGCAGGTATGCATAGTATTTTAATTTTCCAAACTTTAATGGATGCGCGTGTTGTTCGATCTGGTCTTTGAGTTCCTTTTGCCTACGTGTTTTTTTATTTTTTTAACGACTACGTATAGTTTTTTAACTATGCAAAACAAGTGATTACCTCTCTATACATTTCGAAAGTAGTATTACCATATATTACTTTGTTGTTGGAAATTTATTGTTATTAGTAAATGGTATTATGTGCGATGTTTCTAATGTATGGAAACAATTTTTTATTTTTTATTTTTTAAAATATATGCACTAGGTGCCCCTTGCGCTACTGACGACAAGTTCACTCTAAAAAATGAACAATCATCTACATCTGGATTTGTAATTCGTGCTCCAGAATGTACTGGTAGTTTTCGCAGCTTTATAGATATACGCAGTGTTTCAAAAACCTCCATAGAAAATCACTTGTCGAGCAATGTTTCGATCCTGGAGAACATTGTGGGGCTAAAAAATTCCAGAAAGAGAGTAAAGGATTTTGTTGTTTATATTGAAAAATTAAACTCCATAGTGTTGAAGTTCTTGAGGAGTTACATACCTTGTTTACGTCAACGTCAAAAGAATCTAAGGAATTCAAAACATATGTTAGAATGTACAATAGTAATTTTGCATTCACATCTTTTGGCGTAAAGTATGATCATAATTTATGTAAAAGAAATAAGGATATTTATACTTTTAGGGTGCAAGGACAAATTTCTCATTATATCAATGAAATCTTTCCGTTGGATAGTCAGCCTTCTTATTTGCAACTGTATTTTTATGATACTGAAAATGAATTGAACAATTGGCTAAATATTTCAGATAGACTATCTAGGGATATTTAAAAAAAAAAAAATTGATTGATATTTTAGATGTCAATCCTTTTTTGAGGTTTTCAGGAGTCTCAACAATGTTCCTGATTTAGAAAAACATACGTTGAAAATAAGATCAATCCCTGGGCATGATCAACGAGTATATAATGCTCCATCAGCTTCACAAGTAGCGGCGATTTGGGTTGAAGAAAATCATTCTTCAATTATTAGAATACGAGATATGTTAGTTCATTGTCATTCAGGTGGCACGCATAAAGTACACTATTATTTTGGGTGTTATGATTCTTTTCAGTATCCATTGTTATTTCCTCGTGGCGAAATAGGTTGGCACAAAGACATTGAACGATCAACTGGTCAACAAATTGAAAATAATAATGGTGATGATAGTTCATTTAATATCAACCAGATCCATTCTGTTGAACAATTAATTGCAAACAAAACAATGGATGAGTAATGTCTTTAATTTGTGCATATTTTGTTTGTTATATGTTGTCTTTCTAATTTGTCTACTACTATGTTCTTTTTTGTTATGAAGAAGAAGAAGAAAAGACTACAGGTTTCTTGCCGGGAATATTATTGTTATAAATTATAGGTAAGATATTCTAGTAATTCTATTTTGTTACACGCGGGTCGTCTTTTAACCGTTACTTGCAATCCAAATTGGCCTGAAATTAAGGAAGAGTTAAGATATAATGATGAGACGCAAAATTGACTTGACTTGCTTGCTCGTATTTTTAGAGCAAAATTAGAAGAACTGAAAAATGATTTGTTTAAAAAACAAATATTTGGGCTTATTGCTGCATACATATATGTGATAGAATTTCAAAAGAGATGACTTCCACATGCTCATTTTTTATTAATATTACGTCGTGATAGAAAGTTAGTTTCTATTGATTTAATTGATAAATTTGTGTGCTGAGATTCCTGATAAAGATAAATATCCTCATTTACATTCAGTAGTTTTAAAACATATGATGCATGGTCCGTGCGGCAACCTAAATGCTAATAATGTTTGTATGCAACCAAATGGAATATGTAGAAGCAAATACCTAAAAAAAATATACATTCGAGACTTCTTATGGCGATGATACATACCCGAGATATAGACGCCGCCATGATAACAAAAGAGTTAAGATTAGGGGCCAATTGTTAGATAATCTATTTGATCGCAAAATTCGATTGCCAGAAATTTGTTTAACTGTGAAGGCTGTGAAATACTTATATAAATATGTTTACAAAGGACATGATCGAATAGCTTTCTCTATAGATATTGATAAAGATGTTGAAGTTATTGATGAAATTAAGAATTTTCAATCAGCTAGATGGATTTCTCCACCGGATGCTGTTTGTAGAATTTTTGGATTCACTTTGTTCGAAATGCGTCCATCTGTCAATTAGTCAAATATCAAAAATTTGACGATCTAGAAAATTTTATTAGTGGAGATAGTGCACAAAAAACCATGTTAACTGAATACTTTAGGATGAATATTATGGATGGAACTGCGAAAAGACTTTTGTACAGAGAGTTTCCTCAGTATTTTGTTTGGGATGGTAAGAAAAAATGTTGGGCTCACAGAAAAAAAAAAGAGATGTTATTGGAAGGCTTGTGGCTGCCAATCCATTAGAAAGTGAAAGATATTATTTGAGAGTCCTGTTAAATCACATCAGATGATCGACTTCTTTTGAAAGTCTAAAGGTTGTTAATGGAGTTTTGGTTACTTTATTTCATGAGGCTACACTTTTGCACGGTTTATTAAGAGAAAATAATAGTTGTGAACTTTGTTTGCAAGAAGCGTCAACATATCAAATGTCTAGCTCGTTGAGACGTTTATTTGCTACTATTTAGGTATACTGTACTCCGAGTGATCCAGCGAATTTATGGAATAAATTTAAGTGTTATCTTTATGAAGATTATATACAATGTGATGCATCTTTTAAACAAGCAGAGTTGAAGGCACTACGATGTATTAGTTTGTTGTTAGAACCAATTGGAAAAAATATTAATGACTATAAGTTAGTGCCTTATGATATAAATTTAAGAGAAGACGAGAGGTTGGCTCATATCATAGGTAAACAATTACAAATTCCAATTTCTGAAACTGATTTAGCTTCTACATGTAGACCTAATGAAGAACAACAATTTTCTTATGATGCAATACTAGAGAAAATTTGTAGTGGTATGAACGGCATGTTTTTTGTAGATGGTTCAGGTGGGAGAGGAAAAACCTATCTATATCGAGCTTTGCTTGTAGCCTTGAGATCCAAAAATGTTATTGGTTTGGCCACAACATCTTCTAGAGTTGCTGCTGCATTATTATCAGGTGGTCTCATTCGATGTTTAAAATTCCTCTAAATGTGGGTTGTGATGTTACATGCTCCGTAAGTAAACAGTCAACTCTAGCTAATTTGTTTAGAATTTCGAAATTAATCATATGGGATGAAGCTCCGATGGTTAAACATTGTGCAGTTGAAGCATTAGATAAAATGTTACAAAATTTTAATGATTGTTGTTTGCCATTTGGTGATAAAGTTGTTGTTCTAGGAGGGGATTTTCGTCAGGTCTTACCTGTTGTTCAAAAAGGAAAAAAAGAAGATATAATGAATGCGAGTTTGCCTTATTCCTATATGTGGCCTCATTTCACCAAATTATAGTTGACTCAAAACATGAGAGCGAGACTATATCCTTTGTTTTCGAAATTATTGCTACGGATTGGTAATGGAACTCATGAAAAATGCAATTGTGATATGATCAAACTATTGCCAGGGCTAACAATATCTTTTAAAAATGAAATATTGTCTCTAAAAAAGTTAATTAATATTGTATTTCCTGACATAGATTATTACGTGAACAATTTAGAATTCATGATTAACCGTGTTATTTTAACTCTGAAAAATGAATGTGTCGATCAGATAAATAATTTACTGTTGGAACAATTTCCAAGCAATGCTTTTACTTATTATAGTTTTGATGAGGCAGTAGATGACATTGAACATACTCTGCAGGAAGATTTCTTGAATACTTTAACTCTAAATGAAATTCCACCACATGAACTTAAATTGAAACAATATTGTTTTGTTATTTTACTTCAAAACATTAACCCTTCTGAAGGGCTCTGTAATGGAACTAGATTAATATGCTGATCATTTGAAACAAATGTAATTGATGCCCAAATCGCCGTTGGAGAGTATTGTGAAAAGAGAGTTTTTCTACCTAGAATTCCTTTTATTCTACTTTCGGGTGATCAAGATCCACTGCCTTTCAAAAGGACGCAATTTCCTATTCATCCATGTTTTGCTATGACAATAAATAAGTCTCAAGAACATACATTAAACTTCGTTGGATTATATCTTCCAGAGCCAGTATTTTCACATGGACAGTTATATGTTGCCTTATCAAGAGCACAAACGAGTAAATCTATCAAAGTTTTGATTAAACCTACTATAAAAGGTGAATCTCATGAAAGATGCACAAAAAATGTTGTTTACCGTGAACTCCTCGCATTGATTAACTCATTTTAAATATACAGATTGCCACAATTATGTTCCTGCATTGCTTATTTCTTCAACTTCATTAAAGTTAATTTGTGGTCGGTGTTCAACATAGTATTGTATTATGTTGATATTGGATTGTCTATCATTAAGACTTCTGATTATAGATTGTTCAATCAGAAATGATTTTGTACTAAACATACATTCTTTTAAACCAAGACAAGAGACTAAAATGCAATGCATTGAAAAATGGAAAAATACAATGGCACATGCTAGATTTGTATCATGCGACTTCGTAGAAGACATATGACTTTCAAAGACTTCAAGGACTTAGCTCCACAATAAAGGTAATTCACACTGAACTCAAGCGACGTTATATTGCATATTGAATACCAATTTAATGCCTGAATTTTTTGAAATTGATGATGTAATTACATAAAAAAAATACATGTAGGCCATAAGAGTTAAAAAAAAAAGGAGGGGGGGGGGGGGGGGGGGATGCAATGTTTGTTGATTTCTTTGTTCTATCCTTTCATATAAACAAGGCTGATATTATATGACCTCCGTATTTATTGCCTTCAAATTTTTCGTTTGTTATCTAATTTATCTAGCTTTAACTCGATTTCAAGAATTCAATATTTTGTTTTGCTACACCACTACAATAAATTCACTGTTTTTGTGTTTCTTGGTTATCAATATGTTATACCAATTTCTTTTTTAGAAAAACCTCTCTTATTAATTACAACTACAAATCTATACCACTATATCTTTTTGTACTTTATTGTATAGTTAGTTGTTTAATTATTTAGTCGTTAAATTTTTATTTTCCATCTAATTTGAAATAGTGGTTCGTTCTTCTGTAAGAAATCGTTGTCTAATCATATGCATATACTATTGTGTAGTACATGGATTTCATGAAATTGTAAAAATAATTGGACATCCAGTGATCAACAACGGTTGTGACTTTGGATTCTAAAATATGAATATGGTGGATCTCATAGTCCGGCGGCACAATCTCCACTATGTAAGTATTTGAACAGTACTGTGAAAAGATTTTGAGCAATTAGCACTGTATTTCCAAATATTCAAGTTCCAGATGGGTATGACAAAGACTTTGAATCAGTAACCACAATGATGCTCAGGTGAAAAAGAAGCATGGGTCAAATAATCGCTATTATCGTTCTGACAACATAAGGTCTAAAGCTCTGCATTCCATTGGAATTATCCGTGATATATGTTGGAACCACAAGCAACGATATCATCTAACTATACGCCGATTACATTTGAAGAATTTACCTAGTACATAGCTTTCCTTTCACTCCAACAATTTGTTTGTTTTCAACATCTCCAAATTTCGGCCATTCCTTTCTGTCGAAGCTTCATGGGCGTTTCTCCGTTCCCCAATCAGATGTTTGGATTTAGGCACATGTTTTTGTGTATAAGTGCGTTTAGAGTTTCATCTTGTTTAAATAAATAGCATGTCTCTTAATTTGTACGCATGATTTATTTAAATATATAAGGTCAAATACATATGATGGGGTTGATGTTTGTAGATTTATAAGTGTAGATGCTAACTTTACTTTCAGGTATATAGTTCGACTCTACCATACACATGGTGGTGCCTAAATTTAATCGCATTATGTATACCTGGGATAAAGTGTTAGCCACTTGTACAGTACTAGCTTCCATCTATTGTGCTGATTTTAAGTGTAACAAAGTACTGGCTACAGATTTAGTTTTCCTTATTTTGTGGGCTAAGGACGTACTACCATGTACTGTCACCTAAACTCACTTTTGGTTACTGCTTGGCCTCAATGCTGTGTCATGGGTAAAGTCTATCAAAAGCCTACATCTCGGTCTATGTAAAGTCATTAAATAGAGCACCCATCACTCATCTCTCTCTCTCTCTCTCTCTCTCTCTCTCTCTATATATATATATATATATATATATATATATATATATATATATATATATATATATATATATATAGCCTCTGTTTGCATATATAATAAACCAAAAAATGCACTGTATACCAATTGCTGATAATACGATTGTTTGTATAGTGCACAGAAACTTGTATAGCCTCTATATATATTTCATTCAAGTGTTGGCTCTTGGAAAAGATAACACTATTGCATTCATCATCCACACTTTAGTGTTACAACTTCCCACTGCTTTCAGTTTGAAGAGATCCACCTCACAATAATTTTCAAAGTATGTTCCTATATCCTCTTCTGTTATAATTTCGTTAATATTAGAAAGAAAATGACTATCTATGTATTTCATTCATGTTAGTTTGCATTCGAACTCATATATATATATTGCCTCTGTTTGCATATATAGTAAACCAAAAAATGCACTGTATACCAATTGTTGACAATACGATTGTTTGTATAGTGCACAGGAACTTGTATGGCCTCTATATATATTTCATTCAAGTGTTGGCTCTTGGAAAAGATAACACTTATTGCATTCATCATCCACACTTTAGTGTTACAACTTCCCATTGCTTTCAGTTTGAAGAGATCCACCTCACAATAATTTTTCAAAGTATGTTCATATCTCCTCTTCTGTTATTATTTCCTTAATATTAGAAAGAAAATGACTATCTATGTATTTCATTCATGTTAGTTTGTATTCAAACTCTTTGTTCTCTTTAACTTTTTCTCTCTCTCAATATATATATATATATTAGTCTATGTATTTTTCTATCCAATATTTTTCCCCCTGTATTCAACTATAATTCAGGCATTTTTTGTATTTCATATATATAGTTCCCAGTGGTTAATTGTATAGTTTTCTATCAATCAATGACCTGCAGGAACACAATGTGTGCACAACCCAAGCTTATTCCTGAAATTAATCCTGGCCAAAGCTCTTGGACAGCAAAGGTAGTAGTGGCTGAGAAAAATATTGCAAGAACATCACAACGTAGTCCAGTTAAATATCAAACCATGATTCTTGTTGATCCACATGTATGATACATTTTTTTAAGATAACAATGACCAACAAATAGTTTACATTGTCTATTCATTGTTACCTGTAACAATAGGCTTAGTTCCAAATGAACATTAGTACACAAAATTTGTATCCTCGTGTACTTCTTCACACCTGCAATTGCGAAACATGAAGACGACAAATTAAACATGAAAATAGAGTATAGATACATTGCAAGATAAGCAGCAGAGATGACGTCTGAATGCCACAAAAAAAAGATATAAATGTTAGTTACTAAATTATTTGTTGAATTTATAGCTCTAATATACTATGTTGTTACTCTATATAGGAAACACAGTCCATGCTACAATATACAACCGTGACATTACGGCGTTCCAAAACAAGCTCATTTTGTCCAAGGCTTATCTGATACCTAATGCAACGGTGAGACACACATACCCAAAATATAGAGCAATTGCACAACCGGTTCAATGGACAATAAATGGTAGAACTATAATAGAAGAAATACATGAGAACCATGACGCTTTGATATTTCCAACTTATAACTTGGTGACCTTTGATGGTCTTCAGGAGCATATGAACAGCAAAAATGATATTGGTATTCTCTTGTAAAATTAAAGAAATTCTACATTGATTTCAGTTTACTGTTTCTGTCATTTGTTGCTGGTTAATCTTTTTTCACCATACTGTAATTTTTTAATTTCATCTCTTAGCTCTTCTGGCACTTGCGCTGGGAGTTCTACCCAGAAAGGTTGTACAGACCAAAAATGGAATAAAATCTCACATCCAAGAAGTGGTACTGATAAACGACATGTTTGCTCATGTTATTTGTTTATGTGGTCATTATTCAATACTGTCTATATCCCAAAACATGTTAATCTTACATGTATTTACTTATTGGTAGATTTGAAACTTTGATGTTGAAAATGTGGGACAAATTTGTAGAGGGTGGGTGTAAGAAAATATCTGAAATAATAAATGAAATGCCAATTATCCTTGGAAAAAATTTAAGAGTTTCATCCTTCAATGGTAACGTCTTTGGTCCTAATTGAATATCACAAACCAAGCACTAACAATGTATTATAATAACACATCAAGAGCATTTTTAATGGCAATTTTTGCAGGGATGGAAGTATCAACAAAGCGAAATAGCTCTATCCTCATCAATCCTTCATTCGAAGGAGTTCATCACTTGAGATTATGGTAGGCATTCCCCACTTTACTTTTCATCAATGTGTGTTTATGTTCTTATCAACCCATTCATTAAACCTTTAATATAATCTTCAATAATAGTGAACTCATTTTCTATTTCTTGATGTTTTTTTATTGGATGACATTGTACTAGGGCTGCTGATAATATATAACGATTAGATGAGATATTGTCTCAAAAAAGTTATCTTGAATCATCAATGTTCGTGAAGGTGTGTCCTCCCGCGAAGCACAAGATATGCAAGATCAAAGAGATTCGAGTGTTGTTATCTGAGGTATTATATTAGAAAAGAGACTTTCCAAATCTCATTCTCAATGTCCATATTTATATACTAACTATAGTCATTGCACAATCCTTATAGAAGGATCAACATTTTTTCTGGCTCATGGATAGTTTGAAAATTGAAATTCTGTAGCAGTCATTTTTGTACATGTGCTGCACATCTGTAACAAATTCTCCCATGTTGACTATGAAGAAGTGTATTAATGCTTGTATTGCAAATGCGACGGTGCAAGAGGAACACCACGGTACAACTAACCAGTCATTGAAGCTTCATTACTTCTAATAGCAGCTCACTTTGAGATTCTGTGCATTTCATCATTATTATGAACTATGAAACTATAATGATATTATATAACCACATAAGTTTTATTCAAACTACTGCAGTGCAAAGGCTTACATACAGATTAAAGATTGCACATGATGTACTGATGCAACTATAATGGAGAAATGGCAGAAGCTTTCTTGAAATCTACAGCACTGACACTCATGAATCTTACGATCTTGGTAAACAAAATAACCTTTTTTGTATGATCTATGTCGTCTATTGTATTAAAGTATTTCTAACTACGTTTGCAATCTTGTACCATAGGACAATCAAACTCTTATATAGGCCATCCACACTTCAATTGACGAAGAACAAAATTTATATATTAGAGCAACCGAAAAGAATGCAGAAGGCACCATAGTGAAGTATGATATTGTCTACATGTTTGACCCAGTGACTCAGCTTGATGAACCCCTGGATCCAAGGAGTGCAGGAAGCAACGGCATCGAATCCCATCCTGAACACATATCATGTACCAATAAAGACAAGCAGATCGTTAAACTAGTAAAGCGAGCCTTATTCTCCCTGAGGGATTCTGACAATAGCCAGGATGAAGAAGACGGGATGCCTTCAGCCACAACCATCTTCACTCACTCAAGTAGAGGTTGAGTTTATGCTATTTTCATGTCTTCTAGAGAAGAAGACAATGTGCCTCCTTCAAATAAGTAACTATCTGTGAGAGGGCATGTCTTTAGTACTAATATTTGTTGCTCTTTTATTTTGACTATCGGCACACCAAAGCTGTTCCTTTTGTGGTTTTCATATGTGTGGTAGCACAACCATATTTATGAGAACTGACTTATGTCGTGACAAATATATTAAAAGGTGTTTATTTTATCGACAAAAATTGCACTATTGTTTTTATATTTAGAACAGCAAGTGACGTCAACTATGTATCTTCAAACAACTTGTTTTGTAGAATGATTATGGTATGAAAGAACATTTTAACTTAGACAATTTGTATTTTTTTTTTATGAATTAAAGGTACAGCATTAATAGTTATTAACAACTCATTGAATAGATTGTATAATAAAATGTGGAAATATTGTACCCTCTATCGATTATTAACAATTTCTTAGGTTTGTCGATCTTTAATGGTAGTTGTCAATTTTTTTGCTTATCACAACAACCTATGTTAGCTTACAAAAGAGAGTCTTGGAACAATTGGGAGTCTATCTTATTGTGACATACTTGACTAATGGCATGGGAAATTTACAATAATTGGACACGGCCACATTGTTACTTGCCTTTAGAACCCTGAGATTTACCAAGTGCTATTAAAATTTTAAACTAGATTTTGATTAACTTTGAGAATTTATAAACATGCTTTATCATGGTTTCTTGTTACCGGGTTATTATGAATGCCCTTGGCTCCCATCTAATTTATAGGTGAAGCAATGGCCATAGTAGTGCAACCTGCCATGGAAGCTGCAGTAAAAAAGAAACCTCCAACCAAGCAAAAGTGAGTGGTCGTGACTGTTATGGGTGTGGAGAGGCCAATTAGTCATAATCTAGATGTGTTTTACAATAACCTGCTTGAATGAGTTAGTGGAATTAGTGAGATAGAGGCGTTTGATTGTTCCCAATTTCAAACAGTATGTCATCACTACACTTCTATTGTTTTGAAGCAACTGGTTTCGATTTTGACTACAGGGTGATCATTGTCATTCTATTGTTTAATTTGAACATTACATTTACCCACAATTGATCATTAATATTAGGGTTATCATTGTCATTATTATTTACTATTAGCATTATTAATAACCCAATTATCTATATATAATTGGTACAGATAAATAAGAACCAAATGGTTGTAAAATTCAAAGGAAATAGATTAACGATGTATTTGGTTTATTGAATTGTATCAAAGTTCAAATAAATGCTCTCAAAGAGAATTATGCAGTACAATACAAAAGGTTCAAATTTGCATGTGACAATTTGAAAGCATTCAGAACAAAGGGAACTACCATCGTCAAAACACCTCAACAATAAATGCAAAATAACACTTACACACAAAAATTCCAAAAAAATTATCTTTTGTAGTATATTTTCTAAATTTGAAACTCATCTACATGACTAGAAATTATATACACTACTTACTATTTATATCTCCACTCGACCCTTCTCCTTCATCTACTGCTTCCTCCATCCACCGCCATCAACACTACGCTCCCGCCACCACCAAAATTATAGCAATAGATCCACATAATATCAACACCTCCCCTACTTTTTCTTCACACACTCCAACCATTGCCTCCACATCTCTTTCCACCACCAAAATCAACCATAAAACAGCTAACAAACTACCAACGTCAATCCCAACACGAAAGGTGTCCAATCGGATCTTTTCCACCGTGGTCCACTAAAATCTTCAAATCTAAAACACCAATTGGACCTTCTTTACCAACGATTAGATTTAGATCTTTTTTTTTGTGGTGGTCTTGCCGGTGGTGGAAGCAGCAGTGATTATGGCAATGCAGCATATCATTGTTTGTTACATGTGTTACTTATTGTAATAAAAAATGTATAATTTCGTTGCAAAATAATCTGGTGTAAAAAAAACATTATTTTGGTTAAAGGAAAAAAACTACTAGAAATATTTTCAATATTAGTTTATTTACAAAAATTTTCCACATGACTATATGTATTGGGTCATCCATCAGAGGAGCTTGTTCTTTGGGTTTCCAAAATTTTAACTTCTTATTGGGCTTCAGATATTTGAAAACCAACACGGTGGACTCATCTTTTTCATTTCCATGTTACCAGAAGCATTTAATTCAAACAAGTGATAATTTCACCATAAACCATAAAATATAAATTAATTTAAAAAATACTATCTAACTTTTTTTTATTCTAAAAATACTATTTTTTATTTTTTATTTTTAACACTTGTTGTTACATTTGTTTTGTTTGTTAATAACAAATGTAACAAAAAGTGTTATAAAAATTGAAAATAGTATTTGTATAATAATAAAGAGTATGATAGTATTTTAAGAAATATTTTATTTATTGTGGTTATTTGTGAAAAGAGTCCTTCAAACAATGTACATCACTACAAACACCAAGATTGTTTGTAATCTCCAAAATCAAATCAGTCTCACCAAATCGCCAAATTCGAGGGCCATTTATTAAGTAATAAGGACACCAAATATGCAGCTAATCAAAAAATGTACAAACTCTCCAAAAAATGCAGATTTTCTTCTCCTAATCCCCCTCTTCCGTACTCGATTAACTTTCAATTGAGCAAGCACAAATACTTTATCAAACACCCATACTCTCCCCCTATTATTTGTAAGGCTAATTCGTCTTTTCAGTTTGGTTGTATGCACAGGTACAATACATTACCCTGATTTTTTTTATGTCAATTCATTACTATTCCTACGTTTCTCCAATATTATACAGCAATAGTCTAGTAATTTTTGTTATTATAAGTAAAAAATTACTTGTGTATATATCTATATAAATATAGATATATTTTAGGTGCCTGAGTATCAATTCAGTGGGTGCATTTGTCTGATACTCAATCACACAAAAATATATTGTTCTCATCTATTTTCATTCCTAAGTATGTGCTTCTTCTATTTTTTTAGAGTTAGTTGTTTGCTTAATTTGTGTTATATATATTAATGATTTTCAGTGTAAACAACTTCTCTTATTTGTTGGTTGTTCTTGTTGTTTAATACAGAACAATCTTCTTGTTGTTTCAGTTTATCAGCATTCAAACCATGTATTCTATGGTGCAATACCATGGCAAAGCAATTAGTTTGTGTTCATTCTTATTGAAATTTCCAGGATTGTGATTTTTTGAACTTTGTACACTGCATCTGTGAAACTTGTATTCAATATTATGATGTTGTCTCACATTCAAAAGAAATTAATATCACGCACATTTGGTGTTACCTGAGAAGATTAAACAATGTAATCTAAATTCTACTCACTCCCTTTACTTGAACCAAATAAAAAGCTAAATATTCATTCATAGGACAGATTTAGTGCTAGCTAACAAGTATTGGTACTGATACTGTTGAATATATCCATGGGACCATAGAAGAAACAAGAACTGTGATATCTCAGATGATATTATACACAGCAAAATCATGATCATTTGGTAAAATTGTAATTCTTCAGGCTCAACCTACACCTTCCTTTTTTTTTACTCTGGTATTAGAAATTCAATACTCTCATACCTCTGTTGTCCACTTTTACTGCTGCATGCCTTCTTTTGTTCATATAGTCAACAAATTGTATTCTCTCTAGGCCACATTACATCATGACTAACAGAAATAGTAATTTCTTATTAAATATCAACCAATATTTCATGTTGTAGATCAGTTGTGCTGTAAGATTGCAGTACCAATAAATGTATGCAAATAACTTTATTCTGGAATATCTAAAATGCCATACAAAATCACTAATCAGATATTGGTATAAGGACAGTGGACATCCAAAGTGGTGGTTGCAGGAAAATGTGTTCCAAAAACATCGCAGGACAAAAGACTAAGATACCAAAATTTAATCCTCGTTGATCTACAGGTCGATGTAACTTTCAATCTTTGACTTGCTTTTGTATTCATGTTTTATATATAGTTTATTATATTGTAGCTTTTGTTTTAGTAGGGCATAACTTAAAAATGTATACAGTTATATCATTCAAGTATATTCATCAAACATGTTTGTTTCATATCCAAGCTATCTTTGTAAAATCAGGGGACTCAAGTACAATGCACAATCTATAATAGTGACAATGCTGCATTCCAAAATACCTTGATGTGGTCGAAGACGTATCTCATATCAAATGCAACCATGAAATTAATGGAACAAAAATACAGAGATTCTATGGGACCCATCTAATGGACAATAAATGGAAGGACAAAAGTGCAGCCTATTGATGAGGATCATTGCGATTTACGATTTTCAACTTATCGCCTTGTGTCTTTCAACAATCTACAAAACCACATGGATAGCAAGAGTGAAATTGGTACTCTTTTACTCATATTATATTTGTATATAACACCATCAACATTAAATAGTTTGCTCATAACTATACTAGACAACTTGAATCAGTATTTGTTTACAACTAATTGTATACTCATGGTTCAGTTATCCTAGGTGTCGTGATAGATGTTCTGCCAAAAAAATTGTCCAAACAAAGTATGAAAAAGAATCCTGCATACAAGAAATTGTGCTCATCAATGAAAATTCAGTACAATGTCTATTATATTGATCACATGTTTTCAAATCATGATATAATTATACCTCTAAGTATTAATTTTTCATGTCCAACAGATTTGAGACAACGTTCTTGATGGCATGGGATGAATTTGTGGTCAACGAATGAAAGACTATGGTCGGTGCAGCTCCTGTTATTCTTGCAAGAAATCTTAGGGTGTCATCTTTCAATGATAAAATTCCTCTTTGTCAACTGTGTGCTATTCTTCTCTATCCAGAGTATGCTCAAAATTTTCGTAATTCTTTTAATTGTCTCACAATTTTCTAGGGCTGGGAGTATGTACTAAACGAAACAGTTGAATCCATGTTAATCTTTCTTTCAGACAAGTTCAATTTTTGCAGTGCTGGTAAGTTTTTGTCAACAAACAGATCAAAGATTGCACCTCTTATATCCATTTGATTGAGTTACATTTAATTTTCATTTCTCCAGTTTTATCTTTACAAAGAGTCAAATTCTACTAATGTCTTATATCTAAACTCTTGACATGTCAACAACTAGGGTGGACGACAATCTAGAAATTTTAGAAACCGTGATATCAAGAAAAAATTATCTTAGCTCAAGGACAGTGCCAATATCTCATCCACCTTCTAATAAGATTGTCCACTTAAAAGATATTCCACATCTGTTCACTAAGGTATATCGTTAATTTTCAAGATTTCATTCAATAAATATGTGATCTTATTCTTACAATGCTTTTAATGAGTTTGTTGAATTGGTGCTTGTAGAAAGACCAGCAGTTCTTTTGGCTTAAGAGAAAAGTTCATGTAAACAACAACAATCAGCCATTTTGGTATATGTGTTGCAGTAACTGTAACAAGATGTCGAGTGTTGGCTTTGATAAAGTATACCAATGCATTTATTGCAAGTATAATTGTGCGAAAGGAACACCAAGGTACTACTGCTAGAAGTTATTCTCGTACCATTCGGTGAATAAACTAGAGTCTTTTGACTACGTACAAGATTACTTCTCTAACATTCTTCTTTCACTGATTACATGACATTTTAAATACAAACAACACAGGGCAAAGGTTTACGTACAAGTAAAAGATTACACAGATTGCGCGAGTACAAATATGATAGGAGAAACAACGAAAACTTTTCTACAGTACTCAAGACAGAAGCTTATACAGATCATAGAATTAGTATAGGAAAAAAATTATTTTACATGATTAAAACTTATTCCTATAATTGAGAGTATTAATAACTATGGTATATATTTCATATTGCAGGAAAATCATGACATATTAAACAACATTCGTGCTTCGACCACAGAAGAGCATATGTTATATCTAAAGGTTATCAACAACAACAAGAAAACATTAGGCCTAAAGTACGATGTTATATTTATGCTCGAGCTAATACTTGACATCAACACAGTTCTAGATATTGGAGAAAATTCAGTTAGTAGTGTCGTGTTGGAAGTGAAGAGTGCATATCGTACAGGCATCAACAAACAACCCATTCAAGCATATGCTCTGCCTATGTTATCACCATCAGATCCCATATATGGCAGATAGAATGCAGAACATACATGCTTTAAAACCAACACAGTCACTGCCTCTCAGAATATTACAAATCTCCGCCTCGTTGCAAATATCGCCAATCAAAGTGGCGTGCTTTCTGCAAATTATTAATGGCAGAGCTCAGTAGAGTCAGACTAAAAATAGTGTCCCTTGGTCCTATGTTTTTTTATCTTGCATCCATGTGTATCATCTTGTTATCTTATTAGTGCGCAAAAGTAGCTATCTTGCTTGAAAAACAATAGCCTGTTTTGTGCTTCAGGTTTTTTGTAAATAACTTTTGTATGGACAAATATATTTATATATATATATATATATATATATATATATATATATATATATATATATATATATATATATATATATATATATATATATATATATATATCAGTTGAAGTTAAAAAATTGGGTCACTTTCAGGCAATTGTGTTTTTCTTTTTGGATATTAAAAAAAATGTACATGTTCCAAAACCATTGTATCTTCGGGTAGAAAGTGTACACGTGAAAGGCTGAAAACACATGATCAACCAAAGCTATTTAATTATGTCTTTTACTAGCATAAGCACATGCAGTCAGATATGCCTTAGAAATGTTTAAAATATATTTATGCTTTAATTTCAATAAATTTGGAAAGAAGAAAAATTATGCTGAGGTTGTTAGAGCTTTAATTATTCATTTTATGGTGTTTACATGATACTAAATGTTAGATTTGGAATGTATAAGTGTGGGTTAAGTGTTTGAGGTTTAACATTGCTATTTTGTTTTCACATGAATTTATGTGGTTGTACAGGTACATATGAAAATTATATGCATTCCTATTCCTTTAGCAAATTGATTTTGGGCTTTTCTTTATACCTATTTCTTGAGCAATTTGATTTTTGGGCTTTTTTGTATGTATGCATTTTTTCTGTAAATGCATACCTATTTTTCTAGCAAATACACTTTCTCCGTTTGTTGGTGAGTTCGACTTCTTTCTCATCATTTTGCTCTATGTTTGTGTAGTGTGTCCCTTGATGACTAGACTAGATTTTGGCACTTTCTCATCTGGCATATAGAAATTTTCTCACTGTTGAATAGTTTTAACAAAGAAACTGAGTACAAAAGTATTGAGTATAACTTTTCATTTCTTGTTTCTGCTTCTGCAGTTTGCTGTAAGATGAAGTGTGTGTTTGGAAAAGCTTTTTTGAAGCCCAAAAGAACTTATATAGCAAAGTTTGAGTACATGTGTAATAAAGTTTGAATCTTTATTTTGATTTTGCAGAAAAATCTTTATGGGAAATCAATTATAGTTGCTGATAGGGAAATGGTTTAGGAAGGATGATGAAATACTGTAAAAGCTCGGTCTTCTGATGTGGCATTTTTAGTTCTCTGCAGCATAAAGAAATTGTTCTTCATGGGAAAAGTTAGAAAATAAATGACTAGCAAGAGATTACTGAATCGTCGATACTACTTAATTATTAATACTAAGTGCATAGTGCAATGGCGGTTAATGGCATAATGTTATAAAAATGCTAACAACATTATTTTACTGGATTATTGAAGTTTGGTTTTGATGAATTTAATCATCTTAAAATTGTGGGGATGGAAATGAGGTTTCAACAATACACATGGATGCTTTGTTTATCTACATATCGCAAACAGTCATCATTAAGAACAAAAATTGTAACTTCAGATTACACTTAGGGTGTAACTGATGGAGAGTGTCGACTCATAATCTTATTTCAAAAACCGACCCAATTCAATTGATGTTGAGTTAAGTTGGATTTTCGCGGTTAAATTGCCCATACCTATGTGTCAATATCAATTTCAGCAAAAATCAAACAATTATTCACATTTTTACTTATGCACGTACTGTTCTTTTTGTCCAAAATTTATAACAAGAATTGAAATCATACTGTCTTTTATCATTTATTTATGTCACAAACAATAAAAATCTAATTATACATAAATTTCACTTTTCTAGCACATTGATGCCCAAGAAAAAAAATACAAAAAATAAAGATAAATTAACTAAAAAAATTTCCCTATATCAAACAATATATTACATGACAACAACTGCAAAATCAATTAATAAACATATTCACATTCACAATACGCACAATAATTAATATGCCATCTACATAATATAAAATAGTTAAAATTCTTTCCCTGCATCAAACAACAAACTACGTGACAAAAACTACAAATTCAATTCATAGACCCATCCACAATACCTACAATGACTACTGAATAATTCATTAATAGCTAATTTACTAAAATCCCAAACTTTACTCAATTCTACATATTTTTAAACAACTAAAAAGACAACGTTCTAAATAGAAGCATACAATTTCAATTTTTAATACGACATACCACTACATCTCTTCATATATAGTCGATTTATTCTATACCTAATTACTAAATTCCAAACACACTACGTTATATAAATGTTCCAAACATTAGCGTCAATTCAAACAAAAATCCAAACAATTTTCACATTTTTAATTGTGCATTTATTATTCTTTCCTAATTTTAGAACTATTTCAAATAATACAAATTTCTTTTTTAGACTATAAAAATCAAATTACACATAAATTTCATCTACATAGCACAATTTCGCCTAAAAAAAACATAACTACACATACAAAAAAAAAAAAAAAAACTAAAATTCTTTTCCCATATCAAACAACAAGCTACATGACACAAACTAGAAGTTAAATTAATAAACACTATTCACATTCAACAAACGTAAAATCAATAGCTAATAGTTCATTGAAATATAATTCAACAAAAGTCAAAACATTGATATTCCCAAAATATACTCAACAAGCTAAAAAACAATGCTAAAATTCAACTACACAAATTCAATTCACATTGCCACAAATTACTCCATCTTTTCATATTGATTCTAAACCAAAATACTAAGTTCCAAACAGCTCCACTATATAAATGCCACAGACGTAAACATTCACTATAACTAAAAATCACAAACTTATTTGCATTTGAGCTTTTGCAGGTATCATTACTTTCCTTCTAATTTTTACCAAATACTATGATAATTCACTTAAACATACATTCAATCTTTCTAACGCATTAGTATATACAATATTTATTTACAATTTCCTCTATCAAAAAATTTATGATCAACAATTGAATTTTTTTTTTTTTTTTGTGTGTAATTGTAAGGTTTATCTTCTAATATTCATATTAATAACACTTTCTTGTCGTCTTAGCTTATTTTCTGTTTAGAGTTCATGATGGCCGATACCAATAATGGCGCCAGAATCGTAAAATCAGGGACAGTAGTGGCAAATCTACCAGAAATATAACAAATGTGAAATGTTACAAAAGTAAAAATATTATTTTTAGGATAAAAAAAGTAAAATGGTATTTTTTAAATTCTTTTATTTTTTATGGTATGTGGTGAAACTATCTCTATTATATTAGGCTTGGTTTATGATTTTTTTTATAGCTTTCTCAATTAGTCATTATTAAATGTCAATTTTAACTCCGTGAATAAAATTAATTTATTTTATGTTTTAATTTTGTTGTTATTCTACATTTACTCTACAATAAAAAATATCCTCCATCATTCATGTTGAAAATATTCTTTTATTTTTCTTTTTTAATGGCATATCAAATTTATTTTCTACTTCTACAAATTTTGAGATTTGATAAATATTAAAAAATTTTACAAAATAACTATGGCGAATATATTGTCTTAAATAAATATTTAATAATATTATATATCTTTGTAAAAGTAAAATAAATTTTATAATAATAATTAACACTAGAAGATTATTATAATCAATACAATAATTCTGAAATAAAAGTTTACCAGCCACTTAACTGGCTTTTTTTGTATCTGATTCTTTATTCAACACAATTAAAGCTGATTCTTTTAAAAATATAACAATATCAAACTAAAGTAAAATTCGTGAATCTTAATTATAGTGGAGGACTTGAAGAAATTTTATGGAGAAGATGGGATAACAAGTATTATCTCTTCATAATATCTTTAGTTTGTAAAACATCTACAAAAAGTTCAAACTCCTACAACATTTATAAGATTAAGTATGCATAACACCTGCTACATGCAGCTCATTATGTTCATAATTCTTATATTTTACGGTGAGAATATTGTTGACTAACGAATGGTATTTTACAATAGTACAAACTACAAAATGTGTCAGTTGAAGTAATTTGTATCGTGGAAAAAGACAAGTCGTGTGTTTTCCATAGATAGAGCGAGATACTCGCACCCAACTTAATTATTTACGTGTTATCTTCTCAAGAATTTTTTTTTACAAATGTCTTTCAATTGTCTTTTTCAACAAATTTAAAAGAGGACCAACACTTTGTATTTATGTTCTTATTTAAACTAGTTTACTCAACATGCGTTGCACGTTTTATATATACGAAGAAATATTTTATAATTTATGTTTTTTATATATTGGAGTTCAAAGGGATATTTAATTAAAACTATCTTATTATACTCTGTATTCTATATCATATACATATGCACTAGGTACTAGGTACTTGGTCTACATATAAATTCAATTAAGATTTTAATTTTTTCTTGTGTTACTATATATAGGATGATTTCAAAACATAGATTTCTCTTTCCCCAAGTGCATCCTACCAATTCCTTTTAGCACTATTTTCAATATTTATCCATATGATATGATACAACTCATCAAAACACAAAGAGTATGTCATATCCAATGCTAAAGAATTGAAAAATGTTAGTATGCATTGTAATTTCGACATAAAATGATCGAGAAAAAATTTGCAAACTACACATTTTATTATTTGATTTTTTTAAAATATGAAATACGAGGTGAATGCTTACTAGATTTTCCCGTCATAGATAAGTTTTAGGATATAATTGCTATTCAAATTTGATTAACAAAACCGAAAAGTCAATATTTTAATCTTGTAAATAAAAATATTATTCACTTTATTTATATTTCATTTGTTTTAAATGCTGAAAATTGATGTTGTTATTCATTACAAACATGTTCCACTTCAAACATCAAGTATTATATGAAAACGAGGGGCTTGTTGAAGTCCTACTAAAAAGATAGTTAAATAGAACAATTTTGTACAAAATAAATAAGAGTAAATAATTTAATATCATTCATCGCCATAAAAAATCGAAAGGCAACAAATTCGATAAAAAATGAAAGTATAATTAGGTGAACAAATACCAATAAACTAAACAAAATTCATCAGTTGGTAAAAATCAAAACTCATGTGTAACACCATGAAAGTGTTTCTTTCACTTTGCAGTAAAATAAGTAGCTTATATTTCTAACATTAATCAATAAAATAATTTATTTAAAATCTATTTATTTACTTATAAGTAAACTTTTTAAGCATAGCCAAATATGATATATATAATTCCTTCTTCTTTTTTTTTTTTTTTTTTCTCATTATGTTGGGTTATCGAAAGACATCCATATATCACCCCATCTTGCTTTTCGTTCAACTTCTTGATTCAAAAAATGAAACTCGTAAGCTCTAACATTGCTTCTTTTAAATTACATTAGACAAGATGATGAATACGTTGATGTGCATTCATAATTTCACTTAGGGTCTAGGGTATAGGGTCTAGGGTTTAGGGTATATATATAATATATATAATTAAAAATAACTTAGTTTAACAAATTTAATTTGTAGAGACAAATTGTATTGCTAAATAAAATAATAAAAATAAAAAATAAATATTTTCTCTTTCCCTAAAAGATAGACTTCATTTATTAAGAAAATATAGTTATTATATTTATAACAATAAATTTTACTAACGTTTTTCTTAATATACCCATATGTTAATATCATTAATCTATTAAATTTAAAACTAATTCATACTTTGTTAATAACATGACACATTAAATAGAGGCATATTAGAGAACTAAGAAAACAACTATAAAAAAAAGGGGCCTATAATTTGAATGGATAAAAAAAAGAAAACTAGTCTATCTTTTTTGTGAGTATTTTTCAAAACAAAAGTCCACAAGTAACAAAATAACAACTAAAAGATTAATAATTGAGTTTTTTAGGTCGTTGATAATTTTTTTTAAAATCTTAATAATTTAATTTACCCATAGGATTTTTCTCGTTAAGTAAAGTAGAGAAATTTTGAAATGTGCCCAAAAGTAAATAGTAGATTAGAAATATGACAACTTTTGATAACATTTGTAAAAATGTCATTTTTTAGATGAAAATTTTTAAACATACCCTTTTGTAAAAATTACCATTTTTCATTTGACTAAGATTTTACAGTAGTTGACAATCATACAATAGCTTCTAAGAGAAACTATCAGTTCAAAAATTGACAAAGCATTACAACAAATCAGAAAAATTTATAATGAAAATCGACAAATAAGTATGAAAATTTGACATTTGAATTTTTTTTTTAAAATATCCACAATTTGATCCAAAAAATCGACAAAAAACTTTTGTGCGTCGATGGCACAAAATGGGCACAAATTTGTGCCTATTTTGTCCATCGACAACATAGCCGTCCATTTTGTCGACAAAGAGACAAATTTCATGCCCACCATTTTTGTGTCTGTTTTCAATCAAATGTAATCAATTTCATTCTCCGTACATCGACAACAAAATGAACCAACAAATTAGATCGACAAAATTTATAAATTTAACTCAATAACTAATACAATCCACTAATATTAAAACTAAATCGAAAAAAATTACCTAACAACATAAAATATATTGACAACAAATAGATATATATATATATATATATATATATATATATATATATATATATATATATATATATATATATATATAGTATATCAATTTAAGTTTCATGTTAATTTTCTCAAATTTTAATAGCTTATAACCGACTTCAAAATTTTTAAATCAGTCAACTTCTTCTAATGGCTCAAAAAACGTTGACAAATCTAACAATGTATTTGAATTTGGGATAAAAATAAGAGAATCCGACCACAAAAATAACAAAGGAGAGTGAGAAATATAGCTTAGGGGGGTCGGCCAAAATGGAAGAAGTGAAGAAAGTGAGTGTTTAAGTGAGAGAGAAAAATTGAGACTAAGAAATTAAGAAAATGGAAATAAGGATATTGAATTATTCATCTTGTCCAAATTGAAATTTGGTCAATTTGTCAAATGTTATAAAAATTATGCATATTTTAAAATACACTTCTAGAAGTTGGTAGCTTGACCAAATTCCTCAATAAAGTAATAAAAATATAAAATAATAATACTTTTTAGAATTTTATCAGTAATTAAATAACAATTAAAAATAATTTAAGATTAAAAATGTCTTTTCAGTTACTAATATAAAAAAAAATAAAGAGTTTTAACAAATTTAATTTATCGACAAAAATTTCGTCAATAACAAAAATAATAAAATATAAAAATTAAATATTAGGGATGACAAACGGGTCGAACGACTTGTAGGCTCGCCGGTTCAAGCTCATTTAGGAATGAGCCCCAAATGTTTTTACCTCGTAAAGACACCGGCTGGCTTGTGTATTGGAAATTTTTTTATTTTGAAGTTGTTTAAACATTTTGCTTTAAAAAATAAAATAAAAAAGAAAGAATCAGTTCAGTTCAGTTCGGCCCATGATGGATCATGAGCCGAGTTCAGGCTCGACTATCGACTCGACCTATTGCCACCCCTTTTAATACTAACGAAAAACATAAAAGTATATTTTAATTCTTCCGTAGGTAAATTTATATAAATATGTAAACAATAAACAATTTAAGGGTAATGTTTAAGGTTTTGTTTCGACTATGAGGGACCGAAACATAATTTATATGAGGAATTTAAAATTTTAGAAAAATGCATAAAGTTATTTGAAAAAATGGCAACTTTCAATAATATTTACAAAAATGACAACTTTTTGATGCAAATAGTCACGTATTCCATTTTGTCGAAAAGACAGTTTACAGTTGAACTGTTGGAATATAGTTCAATTGTCTTTTTTTTTTTTTATCATTCAACTGTTGAGTGCAAAAAAAAGAAAGAGGAGAAAAAAAAGTTGTGTTGACTGACATTTACTGTTAGCATGACAGTTGTAACTGTCGAGCACAGATAGTTGCGGGCAACATAAATTCTTCTTCTTTTTTCTTCTTCCAGATAGTTCAAATAAAAGTTGATCTTCTCCGTTTCCACATTCTTCTTCAATCAAACATTAATCTATGAATTCAATATCTTCCAATAATTTTTGAGCAATTATATTTAACATATTTTATATCTAAAAACAATCAATTTAATCTAGCACAAAAATTTATTGAATTTTTGTTCTTTTATAATCTAAATTAATCTATCAAAATAGTAATTTAGCTGGGGTGTATTAGTTGGTGACGAATGGTGACATTAAGGTGCTAGCACAATGTGGTGTTGGTGGAGCAAGATTTGATTTTAGTGAAATAATAGATCTGATTTTGAATTAGATTTGTCCAGGATATGGTGACTGTTTAAGTAATGAATAATGCTATTTACAGTTGCTCACTATCAGTAGTCATCATACGTGGCATTACTCAATTGGATAAATTATTTTGAATAATGCCACGTAAGATGACTACCAACAGTGAAGACTATGAATAGTATTACTCTTAAGTAATTGTTATATTTGTCTAAAGTGGGCCCTTTTAATTTGTTTTTGAAAATTGTCAATTTTCAAATGTACCGCATACAAAAAGACATTTCCTACAATTTCTTCTATTTATAAATGTGAACGACATCATAAAAACAACATTACCATTGATTTAGGTTCTAATAAGGCTTTTTTGCACAAATGGTCCCTGACTTTTGTACTTACTGTAAGTTGAGGACCAATCGTTTTATTTTTGACAATTTGACCCCTATTTCAAATGTTTTTGGCAGTAATGGTCATTTTCATCATTTTCCGTCCAAATCCCTGTGAAAGTTGACAATGGAAATTTTTTTATTTAAAAAGAAAATGAAAATTTATCGCAAAAGTCCCTAATCTTTCAGAAAGTATTGAAAAGTCCCATAATTTTCTAATCCTAACACATATGACCTCAAACATTTTTGACAATTTAACCTCCAACTTAAATAAATTAAAAATAACTCATAAACCTTTTAAAAAATACAAATAAGTCCTAAATTTTTTTATTTTTTACAGATTTACACTTAAAATAATAAAAAGTGTGTTATCAAGTCCCAAAATTTTTAATTTTGTTCACCAAAATGATATTTAAATTGTGTTTGATTAAAATCAGATTTTTTAGTAAAAGTTGTTGAAATGTGTGGTTGAAAAGTTGTGGGACAATAAAATGTGTGGTTAAAATTAATTGTTGACTTTGACATTAGCTTTTTATCAAAATCAAAATTGAAAACAAACGGGCTCTTAGAGTCTCTACAGATTTTGTCCATTGGTCCATTAATTAACAAAAAAATTATACACATGATCAAAATTTGACCAATTTAAAATTTTAATTGGTAGAGCTGGAAAACAGGCCAGATGAACTGGCCCAACCCGAAATTGGACGGACCATATAAAAATTGGATTTGACTAGCTCTGACCCAATTTTACATAGGCTGGTATTTGCTGGCCCAACCCAGCCCGATTTTGAGCCAATGGGCCAGCCTAATTTACATTTTTAACTTATTTTTTTAAAATAATTACTTATAATTAAAAAAAATCAAAATTCACCATCTTCCTCCACCACCCCACCCCACCCCACCCCACCCCACCCCACCCCACCCCACTCCGACCCCTAACCCACCCACTCCATCCCTGAAAATCCGACCAGAGGGGAGGATATTTCCCTCCCTGGTCGCCGAATTTTTCCGGTGACTAGGGGGAGAGAAATCCCCTCCCTGTTGGTCGAGAAATCAGGGAGAAATTATTTGTTGCGACGGGGAGGGGGATTTCTCCCCATTTTCGCGACGGTTTCGCGAGAAAAAATTCTCGCGAAACCAGGGTGATTTCTCCCTGGTTTTGCGACCAGCGGTGAGTGAATTTCTTTTTCGACGACCAGGGGGGAGAAATCTCCTCTCCTCTGGTCAAATTTTCAGGGATGGGGTGGTGGGGTGGGGGTAGTGGAGGAAGATGGTGTATTTTGATTTTTTTTAATTATAAGTAATTATTTTAAAAAAATAAGTTAAAAATGTAAGTTGAGCTGGCCCATTGACCCAAAATCAGACTGGGTTGGCCCAGCAAATACTAGCCCATGTAAAATTGGGTCAGGACTAGTCCAATACAATTTTTATGTGGTCCGTCCAATTTCGGGTTGGGCCAGTTTATCTGGCCTATTTGCCAGCTCTACCAATTAAAATTTTTAATTTGTCAAATTTTGATCATGGATATAATTTTTTTGTTAATTAATGGACCACTGGACAAAATCTGTAGAGATTCTAAGAGCCCGTTTGTTTTCAATTTTGATTTTGATAAAAAGCTAAGGTCAAAGTCAACAATTAAATTTAACCACACATTTTATGGTCCTACAACTTTCAACCACACATTTCAACAACTTTTACTAAAAAAAATCTGATTTTAATCAAACACATTTTAATTGTCATTTTGGTGAACAAAATTAAAAATTTTGGGACTTGATGACACACTTTTTATTATTTTAAGTGTAAATATGTAAAAAAAATAAAAAGATTTAGGACTTATTTGTATTTTTTAAAAAGTTTATGAGTTATTTTTAATTTATTTAAGCCAGGGGTTAAATTGTCAAAAAATTTTAGGGTCATATGTGTTAGGATTAAAAAGTTATGGGAGTTTTCAATACTTTCTAAAAGATTAGGGACTTTTGCTGCAAATTTTCATTTACTTTTTAAATAAAAAATTTTCCACCGTCAACTTTCACATGGATTTGGACGGAAAATGATGAAAATGACCATTACTGCCAAAAATATTTGAAATAGGGGTCAAACTGCGAAAAATGAAACGATAGATCCTCCACTTGCAGTAAGTGCAAAAGTCAAGAACCATTTGATCAAATAAGCCATTCTAATAATTATAAGTTTCGATTTGAACCCATGGATCATTATATGATTATAATAAATATAGGGAAATTAGTGCATATGGTCCTTAACTTTTGCCTTTATTGTGAAAATGGTCCTTAACATTTCATTTTTAGTAAAACAGTCCCTAACCTATCTATTTATGTGCGCAATTGAGTTTTATTTGATAAAAAAAAAGGCAAATATGGTCTTATTTTTATTAAAAAAAAATTAATTGGATTCATAACTTTTATAAAAAGTACAAATGAGCCCGATACTTTTATTTAAAATAAACTAACAAATTAATAATATACTAAATTATTTTGTATATTTTACTAACTATTATAAAATAACTGAAATTTAAGCTTATAATTATTAACAAACTTGATAATTAAAATTATTTTATTATTATTAAGTAATCATTGAAGTTTAAACTTTAATTTTATCATTACAACATAAAAAAATTAACTTTGTCACAAATTTAATAATCAAATATTATTATTTCATTGATCTATTCGTTTATTAACTACGAATATTAAAGCTCAAATTGTATTCTTTATATTTTAATTTATCGTTTTATTATGGTTCAAAAATAAAGAACATAAAATGTGTAAATTAATTTTTGTTAGTATTGTTATGTTAAAAAATAATAAAATTGGTTCAATGTCATAAAATTATATATGTCATTTTGTTATTATTTATTTAACTTAATTTTTATTCAAATTTTTCACGTCACATAACAATTACATATACCTAAAGCGTAATAATTTTATATTTTTCTCTTATGAAAAATTTATTTGACACTACTATAATGATATATTTGATATGCTAAATTAAATATTGGTTAATAAATGTATCGGACTTATTTGCATATTTTGCAAATGTTGAAAATCCAATTGTAATTTTTTTAAACTAAAATTAACGGTAGTTTTATCTTTTTATCAAATAAGGACCAATTGCGCACCTAAATAGATAAGTTAGGAACCTCTCCACTAAAAATGAAAGATTAGAGACTATTAGCGCACTATTAGCATACATTAAAGACCATTTGCACCAATTTCTCATAAATAAACATAAAAATATATTTAAAATAGAGCATATTTGATGTTCTTCACAATTATCGCTTGAATAATAATGAATTTACATAGTATTATTCACTTAAAAATCAGGGATCGTTGAACCATTTTTCAATCCTTGCAGTGCATAAACTAGGTTGCAACAAAAAACAAAAAAAAAAAACCGATGTATACCAATAATGCCCCGGCGATGTCGATTATCTTTATTACCGCAGCATGATACAAGGCCTTCACTCTATGTTGCACCGGGGAGGCCAATAAGCTGGTGCTTGTCCTAAAAGCATATTCTTCTTACACCAATCTAACTAGTCATTAGAAATTGCCCAATCCAAGAATTAATAAACAGTCGAATAAAATTGCACGATAAATGTTCTCGTCAAGTGCAACAAAAAGCGCTATCTTGTTAAAAATCGTTAACAGTGAATTGAGCAGGATTTGTATGATTGAATTAAATTTATTAGAAATAAAACATAGTTTTTATTTTTTTATTTTTTTATTGTTGTACATTTCTCTCTTCATTTTTTATTTTCAATCATGGTCTTTTGGATATGTAATTTCGTCAAGGACTATCTCGTCACAAAAATTTTGGAGCCCTTATATCGAGAAAATTAAATTCCAAAATCAAAATACCTAATAATAATTTAAACAATATAAAATCGATAGGGAAAAAAAAAAGACTGAATGACATTATATATCACGAAAAATTAATATACTTATAAATCCACTAATTGATTTTGAACATTGAATTGAGAGTGGTTGCAAAAGGTTAAGAAAGTTAAAAGGGTTTAAGTTACAAAATTTATTATTATAGAAAAAAGAAAATAAAAATAAATGGTAAATTACTAAAGTCTAAAAGTAGTTATAAGGGTATTTTGGTACTTTTGGAAATATATAATAATTAATTAATGGGTAGTTATATTGGCACATTATTTTTATTTTTGGCACCCTATTTTAATTTCATTTGAAGTCCTCAACTTTTGCTCTTTGTAGCACTTACAATCCCTAACATTTTGTTCGTCGTATTCTGATATTTAACCTTCTATTACTTAACACCATTCATAATAGTTTCTGTCCAAATATCACGAAGAGAAAATATTTTGTCGTTTATAGATTTATCTAAATTTTTTATTCTCTCTTAATAGATTTTTTTTGACCAAAATTGTTATTAAAGATGATGTGCTAATTAATGAAAGGTTAAGAATAATAATGTGATGCAAGAAATTAGAGTTATAAGTGTTATAATGGAAACAATTGAGGATCTTAAGTGCAATTTAGCTCTTATGCAATAAATAAAAAATATAGTATGAATATAATATTTAATTCATTAATTTGCTAAACAAAACAGAATCGCGTGGTACGTTCTCTGGTAAGACGGATTCACATACAACATTCACACAAAAAACTGAAACCCACATAAAACGTGAAAAAGCACACACTATTCACGCTCTGTACCAAAATCTGATAATCAAAATTCAATCGCTGGAAAATTTTGAAATTGAAATTCTTCTTCAGTTTGCATAATTCGACTATTTGTTGATTAAATGCGAAAGAAATAATCGAGACAGATAAATACGTAGACATATATAGATACAGATAGTTGTCGATTAGTGACGTCACATGATGTCGTCGACGGCGGCGGTAAAGGCAGCGATCGAGAGGGTTCCGGTTGAGATTTGCAAGGGAATCAACGGCCTCGAGAAGGTCGTCCTTCGTGAAGTCCGCGGCAGCTCCGCCGAGGTATATGTATAACTATGTAAACGACGCCGTATCTTGTTTTCTGCTTTTTAGTGTGATATTTTATTTTGTTGAGTTTTAATCTGTTTCCTTGTAGGAAAATTGGAAATGATGTGACGAATTATTGAATTTTATTGATCTCCATTTTTATATCGTTTGATCTGTGCTGTCTAATTAAATCGGATCCCCTATACATGCGTATCCCACAATTATGTATGTGCGTTTCCTGCAGCTGGTTATTTGGATACAAATATGCTCTTTCATCAACTGAGGAGTGATTCGTTGTAATCAGACATTTGTTCCTAAATTTGAGTCTGAATTTGATGATGCAAAAGCATTGTACAACAAGTACAGAATAAATTGCTACAGCATCATTGTTGAACTTTGTGCTTTAGTGCATGTAATTTGGCAGTGTTATAGAGGAGGAGAATGCTTAGACATTTAGGTGTACTTTTTATTTCCTTTTTGAAGTGTTTTTAATTGATTAAAGTTTGAATAGCATATTCTGTCGCATGCATTTACTAGTTCTTGATCATGGCAAAAATGATAGCAAATACTTATTTCTATATCACCTTATGGATATTGTTATGGATTTTTTATTTTGGTTATCATTGATATGCACTCTAGTGAGCCATGTGTGTTAGCTATTACCTAAAATAGTTACACGCTTCTAAATGCATTGAAGTATCTACCCTTAGACACCTGACAAGAGTATATCTCACATTTCTCAATATTTGCATCTAGATAAACTTAGAAACAATATATCTAACAAATATATCTAAGATGTTTGATTTGTTAGATATATTGTATAACCATCTCAACTAAAGTTGAATGTCCCTATAAAACAGGTTAATATATATTGAGCACTATTTTATTATAAAAATAAAGAAAATGATGCTGGGAAATACTATCGTTCACCTTAGTTCATACTCTTTGATTTTTTTATGAAGATTTTTTAATAAGAGAATTTAGGATGTCTCATCTATGGGTTTCCTACAGTGCCCAAAAACTTTCTTCTTGAGAAGATTTCTTTATTTGGTATCATCTTTTGCCAGCGTGACCTTTAATTGCCTCTATACTGTGTGTAGACATGTTTTGGTGATTACTTAAATGATATTCTAGATTTATTTACTGCTAATTGTTCTAAATGCACTTTGCAAATGCTCATAAAGCTGAAATTTTTATAATCTTAATCTCATTTACAGGTTTATCTTTATGGGGGTCACATAACTTCATGGAAGAATGATCATGGGGAGGAGTTGCTTTTTGTCAGTAGTAAGGTATTTCTCTGACTTATAAATGGTGTTTGGTTACACACATTGCTTGTCCGTCCATTCTATTGTTATACGTGTAGTAATTGCCAATGGATTTGGCATCTGGTTTTATTGTAGAAAGTCAAGCTTTATAACTGTAATAATGTAAAACTTCCTTCACTATGAGGGAATAATTTCATATGGTATTCTTATTAGCTGTCTAATCTTGCGATGCTATGACATTGTACAAATGCAAGATGTTACGCATTCCTCAATCTTTCCTCCATCAAGTTTTTATTACTGGTCAGTTGTAATATGTCTTTCATTCCACTTTTTATTTCTTGGACGGCACGAATTTTGGTTGAGGCAATATAATCATTTGGTCCTTTAAATATCAATGTTCAATCTCTTGGAAAAAGATAGACCTACTGCAGTATTTTTGTTCTGTTGAATGAAGGATTTGATGGATAGAAGTCATGCATATTGTTTATATTTTGCAGGCCATTTTCAAACCTCCAAAGCCAATTCGTGGAGGGATCCCTATATGCTTTCCGCAAGTATGTCCACAACCTCTTTCCTTTCCACTTGCGTGTGTGTTGCTCTTTGGTCTTTATGAGATGAAACTTCTCGATATATGCAGTTCTCGAACCATGGCTCTCTTGAGCAGCATGGATTTGCTAGAAACAGGTTTTGGAGCTTTGACACTAATCCCCCTCCATTTCCAACCAACTCCTCCAATAAGACATTTGTTGACTTGATTCTCAAGCCCAATGAAGATGACATAAAAATCTGGCCTCATAGGTAGATATTTGAGGTCTTTTTATTTGTGCGACGCTTATTAATTTGGTTTTTACTAAAAATATTGTTTCGACTCTTATCTTTGGTGTTCCATTGCTTTTTGTCAGTTTTGAGTTTCGCTTACGTGTAACTTTGGGACCTTCTGGAGATCTTATGTTGACGTCTCGTATCAGGAATACCAACACTGATGGAAAGCCTTTTACATTTACATTTGCATATCACACCTATTTCTCTGTTTCAGATATCAGGTACATCGTGAAGTTGACGTGTCGTTAATTCTGTGTGAATTATTTCTTTCTGAGGTGAAAAATTGATTCCTTTAGTAATAAGTAATGAGCATATTCCAAGCAAAAGATGTACTGTGAACATGACGGAATCTACTTTGTACTTTCTCAACAAGACCAGACAGAACTGCCTCTGTTCTGCCCTATATAATGTACCCATATGGACTCCAAACTCCTCGACCTCCACTTATAAACCTTTGTGCATTTGAAATTGTCTGAAGGCTGGGTGGCTTCCCTTTTTAATATGACAAGTTGGCCCTAGTGGCTTTATAGTAGAATTGGATCCTTGTAAAGCATTAGATTGCATGCAGATATGTAAGTGGTGTCATCTGCGCACCAAAAGAAAAACCATCCCTAAAATTGTTGTAAAATCAAACACCTATAACAAAAAAGGAAAAGAGGAAAAATAGTTACAAGTTGAAAAGAAAGTTACACTCTCCATCCTACAAAAATAGCAATACTTGCTATAGTACAAAGTCAAACTGTCAATTTTATGAAATGTTCTTTTATTTATTTTTCAATATTATAAGACTTTCAACATTTGGTATTTTTTTACCTTGGTTGATCATCATCGAGTGTTATATAATAAGTTTTAGTAAATTGCATGTCATATCATTCCAAGGAAAGGCAATTTGACCTATACACTGTTGCAAAATTGGTGTTTTTATGTGACAGGGAGCATGAAATAAATTTTATGATTACTTTTGTTCTGATAATTGCTATGAGATTAATTATATATGTGTAACTTGTTGAGCAGTTGGTCATGTTTAGAATATTGTCGATTTTTTGTGTTTTCATTGGCTCAATGATGCTTTACTTTTGAGAAAAGACATTGAGTAGCACATACATTCTTTAAAGTTGTGGCTGTTGTGATTTTGACATGAGTAACAGATTTGTAAGCATATAAGTTTGAGATGATAAATGTGTTTGGTGTCAACCAAGGGACCTTGAAAAGTGAGTAGTTGAGTTTTAAGTGGTTAAAGGAAAGATTAAGGCCAAAGTGTTATGAATTGAACTGTGAGAAAGGTCTGGAATTCTTTGACAAAGTTGCTCTCTCCTGACTCTCTTCATTCAGCTGAGCTCCTTTTCTTGTTTCTCTGCCATAAATTATTTATGTCATCTTTAAAGCATCAGAAACGTGCACTAAAATGGCTCCATAGTATCCAATGTTAAAAAATTATTAAAATGCAATATAAGTGCATAATAAATCACTAAAAAATCTTCAAAATTAATAATCGAATTATTTAAAGTGTGGAAACAAACAAAAGAAAAATCTATAAAGTAACCAAAAAAAAAAAAAAAAACTATTACTTTAGTAGGGGCCAGTGGACTATTCCCAAAGTGGATCTATGAAAAACAATTTTTTTAAAAATGTTTTAGTAATAGCTAATTCCCAATGTGGGTTAATCAAAAACACAATTTTTAATGTTTTAGTAATGGCTAGTAGGGCAGTTGACTCTTCCCAAAGTGGGTCAATCAGAATTTTTATTGTTTTGTAGGCCCACACTAAAAGCAAAGTAAATAAAAAGTACACAAGTATAAAGAACTAAGGATCACAAGCCTTGAGGCATGTTGTGAGGCTCGTGCCTCCAAAAAGTGCCTCACATTTAATGCCTTTAGGCCTTTTTTGTTCGCCTCAATTGGGATTTTTTAATCAATGATGGTACAACATGATTATGGTGAGATATCTCTCTATAGCAGAATCTTTTCTAAGTTTTCTTGCTTGCCTATAATTGAGTATTTTTCTGATCCTAGCCTTTGTCAAATTAGATTCAGTTCTATTCTCCTTGCATGTGATGTGTTTTCTGATCTCAAACATTGGTGATAACCTATGGTATTGTGCTCATGGTGTCTGCCCAGCCTTGTTTCTCTCTCTTCCTCCATGTCCCTATCTATCAATCTAACATGTAAAATCTTTTAATTGATGAACGTCTCCCATGTCTTTTCTCCTTTCCCTCAAAGTCACCATTTATCTTGGCATGCTGAATTTGGAGTTGCTATGCCATATGCATGCACATCAATGTACATGCAAACTAACTCTGGGTTGGGTGGGGGATAATATTGCTGATGCCTGAATATCAGTCAGCCTTTTGGCTGGAAAGAAATAAGTTCTATGTGATAGTGATAACATAACCCCTGAGAACATTTGCATCATGGTGATAGTGGATCTATTGAAACAACATTCTGTAATTACTGGTCGTGGGCTTATTTGCTAGAAATTTAATCTTCAGTTATATTTTAATTTATTCTTAAATTTTAAATATTAATTTTTCATGATTAACATGAATTCTCAAAGTTGGTTTTATTTTTCTCCCTCTCCGGTGTTTATGGTTACCTTGCCAATAATCAGATATCTAATTTTAATGCTTACCACTCAGAAAATCATTTTAGTGACCCTGGATGCTTCAGATGTAGATTGCTACTTTTTAGATGTTTAGTATAAAAGTGATTTTTTTCATGGCAAAATAATACTGATCTTCTCGAGTTATGTGATTTTATATTTTCTGATGATGTAGGAGTTCTATTTATAATTTATAAAAAGTATAAGAAGCTTTATGGTCTTCTCAACCATATGTTGTATACTCATAGACTATATGCAAGTTTTGTTTCAATACAAACCAATATCTGACAGTTTGCAATTGGTATTATTACAGAGATTCTTGCCCTGTCTTTTAATTATGTTATTTTCTTTATATACAGTGAAGTACGTGTCGAAGGATTGGAAACTCTGGATTATCTTGATAATCTGCAGAACAAGAAGCGATTCACTGAACAGGGGGATGCAATTACTTTTGAATCAGAAGTAAGTTTTGTAGATCAATGCTTCTTTTACTCATTTTGTCTTTGTGTTGGCTATAGTACCCTCGAGCACTTACCAGTCTATTCTATGTCCATCAGGTGGACAAAATATACCTCAGCACACCCACAAAGATTGCAATTCTGGATCATGAAAAGAAACGGACATTTGTGATTCGTAAAGATGGGCTTCCTGATGCAGGTAAGATTGAGTATCTCTGTTCATTTGTTCAGGAGCCACCAGTTTTATTCATATTTTTGACCGTATTTGGCACTTTATGTTTCGGCAGAGATATATTACCTGGGATATAACTTGTAGTTTCAAATTGGTTTCTTTATGAGAAATGTTCTTGAACCTTGAAAAAGTTTGCGGATGCAGCCCTAACCCAATAGGCAATGGGGTAAACATGGCCTGAGATAGGATTAAAAAATGATGAAGGAGATGGGAGGAGTGCAGGTTTAGGATTTGACTCTAACCCTGCTGTAAGAGTAAGGGGGAAGGGCAACATTTGACTTGTGGATCAAGGGGGCTCTATCCTGTGAACGCCAAATTACAAAATTTGGTTGGAAGGGAATCAGTATAAAAACTTTCCTATTTAAATTATATAACAAATAACAATAATAATAAATATATACTATACTATATCTATATAATAATAAATTTCCTACATTGCTTAAATTTATTGTTCATATCTCTTATTTTAAGAGTTCGTGATTTACCTGGTTTATGATCAGTCTGAATTTGCTGTAGTTTTCTTGATTTTCGCCTGGGTGTTACTGAGTTTCTATTGAGCTTCTGTATTTTGTCTATAGTTGTATGGAATCCATGGGATAAGAAGGCGAAGGCAATGGCTGATTTTGGAGATGATGAATACAAGCACATGCTGTGTGTTGAGGCTGCTGCAGTGGAAAAACCTATCACTTTGAAGCCTGGTGAGGAGTGGAGAGGAAGGCAGGAACTTTCTGCTGTGCCTTCAAGTTATTGCAGTGGGCAGCTTGATCCTAAGAGAGTCCTTCTGGGCAGCTGAAAATCCTGATATGCCCATTTTATCATGTACAGGTACTTTTCTAACCTAGTCTATATAGCATGCACATAAACATCAAGTACGTAGTATATATTGCACTTGGTGGAAATTTTGAAGGTTTCAGACACTGAAATGAACACATTTTCCTTTTTGCCTCAGCATTTGTACATTTAGCTGTATTCTGTTCAGAGCAATGCTTTTCATCCAATACAAAGATTGGGACAGACTCAATCTTCTCTAATGAAGATATGAAGATAGAAGCACTCTTTTGTTTACTTTGTTCTGGTCGAATAGAGGTCATGGTTGATTAAAGCTGTAGGTCGAACTGGATTTCCTATTTGTTAAAAGTTTTCACATGTTATTACTCTGGACTTATAATGTTAACTAGTGGCGTTTTGGTGACAAAATCTTTTATCCACTTCACAAAAACTTCGATTCTATTAATATTCTTTTACTTGTCGCTGTAGATCTCTAGTGGCATCTAAATTAAGAATCTCAGTTATCAATTAAGAGAATGCATTCATCGTTATTAATTTGCCACGTAAATTTCTTGTTGATCTGACTTGAGCCTGATGTATTCCGAACTTCTGCTGTTGTTTTTTTTTTGCTGAATTGCTGTCCTTTGAAAAATAATTGTGTTAATTTCCATAATCTGTTGGCCTTTTTTCCCCCTGAATGAGCATCTTTATCTAGATCTCAGAGTCAGTTGATCTGTTACTGCAGGTGCTCTACTGCAATATGGGGCTAGAGTGCGATGGCAACCTCTGTTCAAGACCATTTTTACTGTCTTGTCCTCGATACATTTTCTTTACTTGGATGGAAAGGGGACCCTTTAGTAGACTTGTCAAATGCTTTATTGCTTAATCGATGACTTTTTTTGGTGAGCATGCCAAAAGTGTAATCAAGTTTCAAGACGCCGTGTATAAGATTGAGGATTCCTGCTACTGTGGTAAAATTCTTCTGAGGCGATTATTTCCTGTTATCGAATATTATTTCAGGGATTGGTTGAGCTATATTCAATGGTTATATTGTCACAGTACATTACTACATGCACAAATGTCAAATTTTCCAAAGTCATCTCGGCCCCACCCCTTCATCCTACCCCTGGTGAGTGGAGGGTGTGGCGTGGTCGGGGCTGGGGCTGGGGCTGGGGCTGGGGCAGGGGCTGGGGCAGGCTGATTTAAGTTTCTCCTGCCATTATTGCAGGCTGCTATGTTCTAAATAGTTTGGATAGCAGATCTGGTTGTGCTTGTTTGAAAGTTCCAACTTGATTCCCTTCCTTCCCTTAATGGATGGAAAGAAATAGAATGTTACCGTAGTCCCTTTTTTGGGTCCAAATTACTGTTATACTCCCTTGTTACAATTTCTCGACAAAAGGCTAGTGATGGTACCAGAACAATTTTCTTATTGCCAGAGTAGATTTCCCATTTTTACCCTTGGAAAGTGAGTAGTGAGATTCACGACTTCACGTGACATTTCAAGTTGATGGAAACTGCTATTAGGGACTTGTGTGCCACAATACCTCTTTATTCTATTTAGAATAATTTGAGACTCCGGCTCAATTTTTCCTTTCCACAGGCCCAACTTCAGATCTGAAGAGTTCGGCCTCTACAAAAATATTATGAACACCATAAACTATTCCTTCGATAATTACATCATGGTTGTGCTGTTTCTATTGGTGAATAGTTCGGAGATCCCATGGCTATCGAGCATGTGTAATGTTATCTAGAGAAAGTTTGAACTCGTTGTCTAGAGACATTATGTATCTAGCTTGACCTTAGGATTTGTTATGCTCAACTAGATATGATTGGATAAGATTAAACATGACTAGATAAGGGAGGAATGTCACTAAATTTGTTAGTTGCGATGTAATTGTCTATTCTATCTTTAAAAAATGGCACACAAGTAGTGTTAACTGGATTATGTACGAAGCCAAATGAAGAAATCTGGACAAATTAAATACAGAACTAAGATGTCAAATAGTTCATGCAATTGTTACTTATACAAATCTGACCTTTCAATACATTTTGCATCTAAGATAAACGCAAGGAATTTGTCATAAATGATGTGCTAAAAAAGGATCAAAACAAGATCATGTTCTATTTAGGCTCAGATCTTGCAGCAGCCAATGGGGCCGCGTGTTAGCTTGATTTGCGGTGGCACTTGAACTGCTCATACTAGAGCTTGGGTCACCATATTCTTCTCCTTTGCCCATTTTCGTCGAAGGAAAAACAAGTTTCTCACTATGACTCGACTGATCATAATCGCCTAATTGTGGGCTGCATTGATGCAAATGGTGTTTCGGCCTCTTCTCCTCTGTGCAACACCCAATGCTCAATGTTAGCTCAACTTCCAAATCAGTTTCTTCATCTACACTTTTTGTTCCCTTTTTATCTTGAGTACTAGATCGTGTGCCCTCTTCTGCAGGCCTTTCGAGGTCAAATTTGAGTGGCATTCTTGAGCTCTCCCCAGAGCAGCTACCACTCAGTTCCCTTTGATCATCTCTCAAACTATAAGCATGGATGTTAATATCTGCCTCTTTCACTTGTCCCATTTGTTTTTCGTTTTTAAGCCTGTGCATTAGCTTCTTCTGAAGATTGTACAACCGGTGGAGCTCTCGAACCTACAATTCGTATAAACTTGTATAATTTGTTTTGGTAATGTGAGCGTGTTTGGTACCGTTTATTTTAAACTCCTTTTTTTTCTCAAACTCATTTTCAACAACAGAGTGGTGGTATAGTACCGGGCACGAATTATGGTGCCCACTATCCACCACATTTGTTACTTTTTAAAAAGTTGTTGATAACTTTTTAAATTTTTTAAAAAGTAACCAATGTGGCAATGCCATGTAGACAATGGGTGCTATATTACTACTCTTCAACCACATATTTCATGGGACCCGCAACTTTCATCAACTTTTCAACTATACATTTCATCAACTTTTATCAAAATCTTCTAAAAAATTAGTTTTAAACTCCACCAAACAAACACTTGTATTATCTAGTCCCGTACCGTATAATATTGCATACGGAACATAAATTTATGTATTTACCAATGTTGGCAATCAACAAAGGATGACTCTGGAACTAAATATCATAAAAGTTAGTAAAGATTCCTAAGTTTTTTGAAGATTAAAAGATGCATATGCTAATGTATATATGTTTATATTCAAGTTCATTCACACCTGCTGTTTGAAAATTTCTTCATGCATCATCATTGTATTCTTCATGGACTCTATGTTGACTAATTTTTGCTGCAGCCTATCCATTGAACATCTGATTTTGCGAAAACCACTTTTCGAATGATTCTGTAACCTCAATCGATGACCAGAAAAGTATTCGTTTGGAACCCTAATCGACAGATTTATCGTATGTCGAAATTTAGTTGCCATGCCTGAAAGAAGGTGGTGGCCATAAGATTAATAAGTATTGAAACAAGAATAAAACTATTCCTCCATGGAGTTTTTGCTATGATTACTGAATGATATAATAAACAAGATGTTAACTTCATTTTAGTCCTTAATACTGTCAAGTCTTTACAATCCACCTTTCCGAACAAGCAACCAGATTTTCAAGAATCACTTGTGCCTAACTATATGTGCAAATTAAATTCATATCAGGTTTATCTTCAAAATCAAATATTTGAAGTTTTGGCCTCATAGGAGTCAAGAAAAGAGGCTAGAAATTCATTAGATTTCAGAAATAATCTAAACTAGTTATTGTAGTAAAAAGTGTTGGATTCAGAATTTTATATGATTTAATTATATGAAATATTACTGCAAAACAGATCTGTCTATTATCCTAAATTATGTCAATAATTGGCTTATAAAAGAGAGAGATCTTCTTGAAAATCCAATGTGCATTTTACATTATGCAACTAAATATCATATCACCCCAGTAAAAGCTCATAAAAGGCAAAGATTGAAAGACTTGAGGAACAAAAATGGCAAGCACCAGAATTATGCCTCCATGAAAAGAAAATATTGCCAAGAAGGATTAAACGCCTGATATCATACAACCGAGAGCAATAAGAACATGAAAAAGAAATTAAATTGAAAGCACACAAAATTTAGAGTGGTTCATTCTAAATGTAAGAGCTACGTCCATTGAGAGAATATACGTACCCGAACGCAGAATTCTCCTATTAGGCTCATTTAAAGTCTTATTAGCTCATCCACTTCCTTCAGATACAACCAAATTCCCAAGGAAAAAGAAAAATCTCAACAGCCCACAAGCCAAATGAGCTGATCCACATGCAGAAAATCAATCAAATTATGTTCTCTTACAGAGCTAATACAAAGTCATATAATTGATGTTCTGTAATAATTACGATCATGGTTTTAAAGAATTAAATTTGACAGCCTGTTTTGTCTAGGTCCATGTGTTGTTTATGTCTATGGAAATATAGCTGTTGCTAGTTAGAATATTTTGTCTAGTTTAATCTAAACATTGTATTTAGGAGTGTTGTGTTTTAGGAAGATCAAATAAGGGACCCACAGATGAATAAAATATACACACACACACACACATGTACACCTCCTAAACTTCAGCCAATGTAGGACTCTGAACAAAATATTCCAGACAGGTCTTTGCAGCACATGATTATTTTAGTTTAGGAAGGAGTTGATTTATGACATAAAGTTGGGATAGACCTTCGAAACCATCTGGCCAGTTGTTAGGAATATGATGAAACGAAAGACCAAGGAAAGAAAGAAGAATACACCAAAAAAAAAAAAAAAGACCAAGGAAAGAAAGAAGAATACACCAAAAAAAAAAAAAAAAAAAAAAAAAAAAGAAAACAATGAAACAATTCATATTGGTCAAGTCTCCTAAAAGGAGGATCTTAGTCGTCTTTTTTACTCCAGTAATGAAATTTATACCGTTAGGTTCACAAGCACGTCTCAATCATCTAACACATTAAGATAAAGAGATGGGATATGTCTCACACTCTCAAAGCATTACAGCCTTTTTTTACTAAAAGTGGGGGGGTGGGCGTGGGGGTTCTTTTGCAGACCATAATCATATCAATATCCTTCATAACCAGTTCTGCCTCCTTCTCTTCTTGCTATTGACATGGGAAATACAGATGCACTTAAAAATTTCTTGTTAGTACAGTAATCATGGTCCTAATGATTTTGGATGAAATATGACGGTTTTACCCTTGAAGGAAATAAGTGGATAATTACGCTATGCACGCAATACTTAGTATTGCGTTCAAATTGTGGCTCGTTTTGTAAGAATTAATGTTCAAGGTCCAATTAGTTGGGTCGGACTTAATTACTCATTGGGCCAAATTAATTAATAAGATTATTTAATCGGGCCTGATTGTTGATGAGTTCTAGTTGGACTAGAACTAGGGCTAGGGTTAGCCCCGCCTATAAATACATAGGCGCAACGTATTAGGGTTAAGAGTTGTTTTTTTCCATTACTTGCTAGCACAAGCAAAAGACAACCCAATCAAATTCTCCCAAAATTCCGCTTTCATCTGTTCTTGATTGTGGAGTTCAAATCTGTTCTTGCTGTGTGGATCACCATTGGAGGCTGGACAATTGGACAGCTGTGGTATTGAAGATCGCACCTTCAGCCAATCAGATAATCAGATTCAAAACATTAATCAAAGGTAATATTCTATCACGAATCCTATCTAAGTACAAGGTTGATCCGGGCTTATAGGAATTGAGCATTTAATTTCCGCTGTGCATGTATACCTCAATTCCTTACAGTGGTATCAGAGTCTACCTTGTAACTTGTTAGAGTTCGTTAGATTGCTTTAATGAATTGAACAATAATCGTTATTGACATATTAATTTGATTTGAGTTTTGACAGTAAATAAAATTGTGAATTTTTTAAAATCTGAATTTGATTTAGATTTTATTTTTATTTTTGGATTAAAAAATAAAAAAAAAAAAAATAGACGAAGATGGCGACCGGCAGCGGCACTTTGGAAGTCCGCTGCCGGAGATGGCAACCAGAGGCGGACTCCGCCGCCAGAACAGCGGTCGCCACCGCTTGTTCTCGCGGCAGCGAACCACAGCGCCGCTGCTGCTAGCAGTGGCGCTGCCTTCACATGCAGCGTCGAACAGCGCTGCTGTTCGACGCGCAGTGGCACTGCACGCCGGTGTTAGACACCGGCGTGCCACTGCAGATGTGCCGGCGCCGCCTTGAAGAGAACGCCAATTGCATCGTTGCACAGATTAGGGTTTCGACGTGGTTTTCAATTTGGAGACGGGGGCTACTCATGCAATTTTGGAAATTGCATGAGAGGCCCTTCTGATTTCAAAGGTTGTTGTTGGACCTTTTTGCAATTTCAGAAATTGCAATGCATTGACTCATTTTTTTTAAAATTTTTAAAGGTTGACTATGCAATTGAAGAAATTGCACGTTGGGTCCTCAAGCTTTAAAAGAAATTAGGGTCTCAAATATGTGATTTTAAATTTTTTTATGGAAAAATTGAAATTGTTTAAATTTTAATGCTGGTCAAATATTTAGTATTGACTAAAATTCTTTTTAAACGATATTTTGAATTTTGACCAGATTAAATTTTGACTTTACTTTATAAAATTACAATTTTGACCCTATACAAATTTTATCTTCAATTTAAGATATGACTTTAAATTGGGAGATAAAACAATGTTTCGAAAAATCCCCTTTATGAATAAAATTAATTGATTAATTTGATTAATTGATTAGTTTTATTATTGAAAAATTAAGTAATTAATTAGATTAATTATTTAATTCTGTCTAGTCCGTTCCAAAATGTCTAAAAGGTTTAGACTTATACTGTCAAAGCTGCAAATTTAGAAATTAATATAATTTTAATATTAGCTATTAAAATGCATGTTTAGTGGATGATTATGGACTCGACCCATGTGATTGGTTGTATGGTTAATTATTTCTGTTATTTGTTGGTTGGGCCTGCGAGCCTATTATTTAATTAAATGGGCCTGCGAGCCTATTATTTATTTAATTAGATTTTCGAGTTATTTATTTATTATGGGCCTGCGTGTCCATTGATCAGGGCCTGCGTGCCAACTAGTATAGGATACAGGTTGCAGCAGAAGATGGAGATGATTGCATTTAGCATTCGATAAATGAATGCAACGTCACTTAGGAATTGACCAACTAATCTTCTTTTTGGTTCAAGAAGATTAGATAGATAAAGTCCATAATCATCCACACTTATTATTATGTATGATTGATTGCATGTTGAATGTTGGTTAATATACATAAATGTGATGAGACAAACCCCTATTTATCAAAATATTAAATTCGTATTAAATGGTTAATACAACGTGCCTTCCATTGTTATAGTGAAAAACCAGAGTCTATTATCGATGTCAGTTTGTTGAGTCGCTCAAGGCTGCTCGCTCATAGATATGTTTACCACTATGAAAATTCGATGTTTCTGAACAATGGGTCGAATTTAACTAGAATTTTATTTTTTGTTGAGTCGCTCAAGGAAATAAAGTTTTAGGGGCACAATCAAATAAAACACATAAGATGTGTACGACAATAAGTTGTCTACTTGATGATCTAGGAATCACATAGAGATGTGATTGATAAAGTATCTACCTGGATGTTTTATTAGGGCTTGTTGAGTCGCTCAAGGTTCTAATAAAACAAAAGGGATCCTAGCCCACTGGGAATCTAACCGGTTCTATTAATTAATGTTTGAGGGTCATTAATTTAATTTAAACAGTGGGAGTATAATTAATTTAATTTAAGTCCATAATTAAATTAATTTTCTATATTTAATTAATTGTTCTATCTTGTAATTTAATAGTTGAATCATGAGTAACCATATAAGTTTGAGAGGCATATTGGATGCCAACAAACATATCGGACCAAATTTTTTGGACTGGCATCGCAATCTGAGAATTGTTCTCAAGCATGAAAAAGAAAAATTGGATATGTCAATAAGCAGCCAATGCCGGAAGCTCCTATTGAGGAGGCTACGCTGGGGAACGTGCAGGCTTACAAGAACACAGTGATAATACTAACACTGCAACATGTGATGCTTGCAGTATGTCACTTGAGTTAGAAAAGCAGCACGAGGGTTTGGATGCCTATACCAAAATATATCATTCAAGGAGTTGAATGATGAACAGTCACGGACTGAATAGTATGAGACATCCAAAAGGTTATAAAGAGGTTTGATGGTAAAAAGATCTTCAGTCAGTGCTCATGTATTGAAGATGATTGATTGTATTGAAAAATTAAATCAATTAAGTTTTACCAAGGACAACGAGCTAAGTGTTGACTTAGTTATGCAGTCCCCACCTAATAACTTTTCGCAGTTCATTATGAATTTCAACATGAATAAGATTCAGTGTACCCTACTTAAGCTGCTAAACGTGCTGAAAAACTGATAAGCCTAAGGAAATGGGTAAACTTTGGCCATTGATTCCTCTAAGGGCACTGAGAGGAAATCTAAATGGACCTTTTAGAAAGGATCCAAGAAGGCCGAATCTGTTGGAAAACAGTTAAGTAAAGACGAATCCAAATCTGATGATCCGTGTTTTCAATGTGGAAACAAATGGCATTAGAAGTGAAACCACAAGGCATAAAAGAGATAAAACTAAAATACTCATATCTTTGGCATTGCATATTCGGTCATATAAATGAAAACGCATCACCAAGTTACATAAAGATGAATACTTGGATTCAAATGATTATGAATCATTTGATAAGTGTGAATCATGCCCGTTGGGGCAAAATGACCTAGACCTTCTTTTCTGGAAAGGGAGACACAGTTGCAGACATTTTGGGTCTTGTACATACTGATGTATATGGACAAATGTCTAAAGATGCTAAATGTGGCTTTTCTTACTTTATCATATTTACATATGACCATTCTAGATATGGTTTTATATGCTTGATGGAATTCAAGAGTGAAGCCCTTGAAAAGTTCAAGAAATTCAAGTAAGAAGTAGAAAGGCAAATCGGGAAAAATATTCTAACACTTAGATTTGATCGAGGTGGAGAATATTTGAAAGGTGAGTTTTTAGACTATCTAAAAGAGAATGGGATTCTCTCGCAGTGGACTCCACCGTATACACCATGACAAAATGGTGTATCTGAAAGGAGAAATTGCACCTTACTTAATATGGTGCGATCAATGGTGAGTTGCGTAATTATTCCAAAATCGTTTTGGAGGTATGCGATTAACACTGCATGTTATACACTAAAATCGTGTCCTATCTAAATCGGTCAATAAAACTCCATACGAGTTATGGAAAGGGAAAAATACCTAATCTTTCATACATGAAAGTTTAGGGATGCGACGCTTATGTGAAGCGCGTTGAATCAGATAAGCTATGAGCTAAATCTGATAATTGTTTATTTGTGGGGTATCCAAAAGAAAGTGTTGGATATTATTTCTACAATTCTATTGAGATGAAGGTCATCATATCGAGACCTGCTGTATTCTTAGAGAAAACAGTGGGAGCAATGTAGATCTTGAAGAGATTCAAGAAACCACAAATAAAATTGACCAATTAAATATTCCAATGGCTGAGCTTGCATCTGATGAAGCACAGATTGAGAAAGTGGGAACCACCAGTTCCCAAGGACACACCAGCTCCGCGTAAGTCGAGCAGAGTCATTCATTTTCCTCTTAGATACGATCTCCTGATTACTAGTAATGTATTACTAATCGAGGAAGATGAACCTACTACTTACGCAGAATCGAAGTCAAGTTTTGACTCAAAGAGATGGCAGGAAGCCATGGAATCTGAGATGAACTCTATGTACGAAAACAAGGTTTGGACCTTGCTTGACCCGCCTGAAGGGGTAAAACCTATAGGCTGTAAATTGGTTTACGTTAAAAAGGATCGACATAGATGGTAATGTTCATACTTACAAGGCAAGATTGGTTGCGAAGGGTTACAAGTAAAGACAAGAGATTGACTTTGACGAAACCTTCTCACCAGTAGCTTTGTTTAAGTTAATTCGGATTCCGCTTGCGATAGTAGCATACCATAACTATGATATCTGGCAAATGGATGTCAAGATTGTATTCCTTAACGGGAATCTTAGCGAGGATGTGTACATGACACAACCTGAATGTTTTGAATCCACAGAGTCAAAAAGGTATGCAAACTACAGAAATCCATATATGGATTAAAGCAAGCCTTTCGGAGCTGGAATCTTTGTTTTGATGAGACAATCAAAATGTTTGATTTTATCAAAAATGAAGATGAACCATGTGTGTATAAAAAGGTTAGTGGGAGTAAAGTCGTATTTCTAATTTTGTATGTGGATGACATACTATTATTAGGAAACGATATCCCAATGCTAAAATCAGTAAAATTGTAGTTATCCAAAAATTTCTCCATGAAGGATATGGGAGAGGCAACGTACATTCTCAGTATAAAGATCTATATAGATAGATCTAAGAGAATGCTTGGCCTATCTCAAGATACGTACATAGATAAAGTCTTGAGAAGATTTAGCATGGAAGAGTCCAAGAGATGACTCTGTCCCATCGGGCATGGGATCTATCTCTCAAAAGAGATGTGTCCAAAGACACAAATTGAAAAGGATCGCATGGATAGAATTCCTTATGCATCAGCAATAGGATCTATCATATATGCCATGCTATGTACTCGACCAGATGTTTCATATGCTTTGAGTGTCACAAGCAGGTTCGAAGCGAACCCTGGCGAGAAACATTGGATCGCAGTCAAGAACATCCTTAAGTACTTGAGAAGGACTAAGGACATGTTCTTGGTGTATGGAGGAAATGAACTTAGAGTTCAAGGTTATGCCGATGCTAGCTTTCAGTCTGATAAAGACGATAGCAAATCTCAATCTGGATATGTATTTACTCTAAATGGTGGTGTAGTCAGTTGGAAAAGTTTCAAACAAGAAACGACTGCTGATTCAACTACAGAAGCCGAATATATAGCTGCTTCAGAAGCAGCAAAGGAAGCGGTCTGGATCAAGAAGTTCATTTCAGAACTTGGAGTAGTTCCTAGCATTGTTGATCCAATATCTTTGTATTGAGATAACAATGGAGCCATCGCACAAGCGAAGGAACCCAGGTCTCATCAACGATCCAAGCATATATTGAGGCGATATCATCTCATTAGGGAGATAATCCTAAGAAATGACATAAAGATAGAAAGAGTCCCAACTGATGACAATGTAGCAGATCCTTTGACAAAGCCGTTGTCCCAGCACAAGCATGATAGTCATGCTAAATCTATTGGTATTAGATACATGAGTGATTGGATCTAGTTTGTATGAGACGTTTTATATACTCTTTGTTAGACATCGAAGTGTATGAATAATTTTATTAATTAAATATTTTGTCTACATTTTAATGGCAGATCTATTATTATTTAAATTTTATTATTATTATTTAAAATAATAAAGTCCGAAGAAAAGTTCATAGTAACTTGTTAATCACAAGGTGTTGTGATTGTGAGATACAAGTTATAAATAACTTATTCTTGAAATATTCCTAGACATAGTAATAATGAGATACGGATATCATTATTGCGGATAGACTAGCATGTGTTGCATTTCTTTTAAAGAAAGTAGCTAATCTCACGAGCTAAGATGTAGAGGGACATCTGAATGAACACATGAATGCATTGTTATGAGAACATGACATTGGATGATCCGCCTAGAGATTCCACATGGATAACTATCCAAGCGTCAGTGGTAAATCTCTAATGCGCGGTTGTGGATTTGGTCCTTTAACTTGAGGACATCATAGAATCTTATATGAAGACCACTGTACTTTGGCGAGCGTTTGATGGGGCTCGAAGATTTGAGTCACCAGGAAGACGTCGTACGGGTACAGTGAGAATCGTATGAAGGTTGTGAATGTCCAATATGAGGATTTGTCACTCCTGGAAAGTAGGAGATTATAACCTGCATTTTGCCCACTTAAGTTGATATAAATTTCCTCGGCCGGGGTGGAGTTATGAGTTGAAAATGTTTCAATCATAACTAGATTAGATCAACGAAGAGTTGAGGTGAATAACATAATTGGTTGAAATGAGATTGACGCTGATCCATATCTCTTAACCAATTGAGTTATATTGATGAAGGGATTATATTTCTACGGTAACCGCACATATATTGGTTCTGTCATACCACATGACATTTTCCTTCACATGGATTGCCTTGACACATTGCTAGATGTCAATCTTGGACGGCGACGTGAATTGATCGATCTCGGTGAATCGATGAGAATATCACTGCGTTTGCCATCGTGAATGGGAACCTAATGGGTCACACACAAAAGGCGAGAATTGAGCATCTGGAGTTGGACCTTGTCCAAGTGGGAGATTGTAAGAATTAATGTTCAAGGTCCAATTAGTTGGGTCGGACTTAATTACTCATTGGGCCAAATTAATTAATAAGATTTTAATCGGGCCTGATTGTTGATGAGTTCTAGTTGGACTAGAACTAGGGCTAGGGTTAGCCCCGCCTATAAATACATAGGCGCAACGTATTAGGGTTAAGAGTTGTTTTTTTCCATTACTTGCTAGCACAAGCAAAAGACAACCCAATCAAATTCTCCCAAAATTCCGCTTTCATCTGTTCTTGATTGTGGAGTTCAAATCTGTTCTTGCTGTGTGGATCACCATTGGAGGCTGGACAATTGGACAGCTGTGGTATTGAAGATCGCACCTTCAGCCAATCAGATAATCAGATTCAAGACATTAATCAAAGGTAATATTCTATCACGAATCCTATCTAAGTACAAGGTTGATCCGGGCTTATAGGAATTGAGCATTTAATTTCCGCTGTGCATGTATACCTCAATTCCTTACACGTTTAAAGTACTCAGATGAACTTGTTCGTATATTTATCATCTTCTAGGCGTGTTACCAAGGGGGATCAGGGTGCCATCAAAAGGAAAAGCTAACGTTTTAATATTGTCTGGTTGTGCTTAATAGTAAGTCAAACTTATTTTTAAGTTACTTATTCGTCAAACATGATTTTTACAGTCCTAACAAAAAATAAATTACATTTGATTCAATTTATAAAAAAAATATTATCTTATATTCACATATTCATTACCTCGAAATACCATAATCTTTTGAGAAAAAGATATACAATTATTTAAAACACTTTCCTTATTATACTTACTCAATTGGAACGAATTTCCATGGCTATCATATCATCTTCATCAACCAAATCTTTCGATGTTTTCACAATTAAAATTCAATGTGTTGATTTTTGGTTCTAGCTAGTCGTTATGGGTTAGGACATCGAATCTCAACTCTTGAGGGATGACCATTATTTAGGAGAATGGTTATTAAATGATTAAGAGAGTGATTGGAGAGATGATTAAATAATAATAATAGACATCGAGACTTGAGATTTAGGGGATAAGAAACTTCCCCAAGGCATCAAATCACTTTCTCCAAAAGTTAAGGGTCCAAAATCCAAATCTTATCTGTCTCCAAATATTTAAAAAAATTCAAGAATTATATTATTTTTTCTCTTACATGGGAAGCCTGCACCATACTCTTTCACATGGTTGGAAGACATTTTATATTGGAGAAGACCCTCTTTGCCATTAACTAGATGATTCCCCTTCATAAAATAATATGGAATTATCATCATTTCTCCCTTAGTGCAACTTCAACCATAATTTTTTAAAATAGTGCAATTTTCACACTATTTGTTTTACTCATCTCCAACTATGATCTTTAAAAATTGCACCAAATGAATAGTATTTGTTTTGTTTCCTTATTTTTTTAATTTTCAACAATTTATTGATTTCAAAAATTATTTAATAAAATATTTTATCACTACTCAAATTTATAAATGAAAAATTAAACAATTTTTTATTACTAAAAATTATAAATTAAAATTTTAATTTAATTATCTAAAAAATTGCATTTATCACAACAAATTTAAAAATGCATTACAATTAATATCACAATTAACAAAGTACATAACATAAAAAAACATAAAACATAAAAACATTCAAGCACAAACATTTATAAATTAATTATTTTTATTAATCGATTACAATTTCTTATATTAATAAAAATAATAATGAAATAAACATAAATAAAATTAAACCATAAAATAATAAAAAAGTATGAAAAGAGATATACAAGGAAAAATAAATTTGACAAATATAAAATAAAGGACAAAAATGGAATAAAAAAAAAATTCACATTTTCACACCAAATGAAACTGTTCACTACTCCATTTTGGAGTAGTGATTTAGCGCTACATTGGAGGTTGATTTCAGCACCATTTTGGCGTGATGCATTAGAGTTGGCCTTAGAGAACACATACCTATTGTGGGGTTGGGGGTTGGGGTTGGGGTTGGGGGGGTGTTTAGTTAGGAGAGTAGTGATATAGCATCTATAATGGACATTAATTATAATGTCCATTGTCCACGTAGCGTTGCCACATTAGTTACTTTTTAAAAAATTCAAAAAATTATCAACAATTTTTTAAAAAGTAACAAATGTGGCAATACCACGTAGACAGTATGCACCATAATTAGTGCCTACTGTATGTGATATATCACCACTATTAGTTATGATATCTTATGGGGTTATATACTATCCAAGATATAAAGATCATAATGTTGAAATTATTTTTTAAGTGTATAAGTTGTGGGTTCTATGAAATATATAGATTATAAGATGTAGTTCTTATGAAATATGTAGATAAAAGGTATATATAGCCAGTTTCATCAGTAACCAAACATGCGCTAAGAGAAGCCGAAAGTACTGACGCGACAATGGATTGGAAAATCGGGTACTCAATTAACAGGCCTCTATCTCCTACCCACTTATAATGTCCACGTTAAGGTATATGAGATTAAGACCCCTCAATTAACACTAACATGTATGCTCAATTTGAACAGCTCCATTTGAATTTCATTTCCTATATTTTTTTTCTTGGGTTATTGAGTAAAATTTTTTTGGGATAGTTTCACCATATACCATAAAAATATACCATAAAAAATAAAAGAAGTTAAAAAACACTATTTCACTTTTTTTTATTCTAATTTTTTTTTATTTTATGTTTTGTAACGCTTGTTGTTACATTTCTTATAAAAAAATTTGAATTACATTTTTCCATTTTGTTACATTTAAAATTTAAAATATTAAAAAATAATTGTAAATTTTTATTAAATATGTAGCAAAATTATGGTGTTACAACTAGAAAAATGTCTTCCAGTTTCAAAACGCCACTTTCGTAGAGTCCACCGGTTGCTCCACAATTAGGGTCCCCAGTAAAATCAGTATCTAGTCTGGGCCCAATTGGGTTTGGCCACGGTTCTACTTCTATGCACGCTTAATGGACTATAACTATGTGAGGCCTTAATTATTTTTAGGGATTTTTTTCATAAGTAAGCCAATTTTTTAAAAAAATTACAAAATCTATTCTTGTTTTATATATTTTAAAAATACTGTTTTTCAAAAATCATTATTTTAATTTATTATCATATATATTAAATTTAGCAACCGAATCATTAAAAACTGGATTTGATAGAAATACTTATATTATATTACATAATTTTTTATTGTTATCACTGACCGTAAGAAAGTTTACTCCGTTACAAGCACACAAAAAAAAGTACTCCATCCGTTCCGTAAAGATAGACTCGTTTTTTTTTTCACACAGATTAAGAAATTCCATTTAATGTAATTGAAACTATAAACTTTTCACACACTTTTCATATTATACCCCTATTTAATATTAGTCATTCATTAATCTAATAAATTTAAATGTTTGTTTTGGGTTGATAACAATGTAAATTAAATAATGGTATATTAGGAAAATGAAAATTTTAATACACATTCTATAAAGTAAGTTGCCTATAATTTGGGACAGATAAATAAGGAAAACGAGTCTATCTTTGTAGGACGGAAGGAGTATTTCTTTGTTCGTCACTACGTCTTCATCCTCTCAAACCAAAACACATAGCTCTCTCTCTCAATTCCTCCATTTCTCCATATACTTATCCATATTCATCAAAATCAAACTCCCCTCAAGTAAAACTCACTCTCTCCCATTCTTCTCAACTCCTCAATCCATTAAAATCCTCTACGGTCGAATTTCACCGCAAAGAAAAGCAGTATACTAGTAGTAACTGAATCATTAAAAATTGAAATTGATTGGAATACATATATTACAGAATCTTTTATTGTTATAATTGTGAAATATATATCATTTGTATCAGAAATTGCAGTAACAACCACAAACAGATCCCTTCAATTCAACATTTGTAACAATCTATGTTACAAATTGAAATGTAACGTATAATACCAGTTTTCACACAAAAAATTTATGATATACCCAATTGTATGATCTGTATCAATCAGTGATACAAAATATCAATCGAGTATAACATAATCTACATTAAGAATCATAACATCATATTAATATTAATGTTACAAACATCATATTAAACATCAATTAACCAATAACAAGTTGTAACATTTTAGCAGTTAGTGCTACAGAATAACAAATTATAACAATTCAATCAAAAATATTTAAATATCAAAAATAGAGTGCTCAATCAAAACATCATATTAATATCAGTGTTACAAAAAGTGTATCAACAATACGTGTTACATGCAATTAACCAATAACAAGTTGTGACATCTTTTAACAGTCAGTGTTACAGAATAACAAATTGTATAATATAATATGTATTTTTGAGTGACAATTCAATCAAGAACATTTAAATATTAAAAAAAAAAATAGAGGATTTTGGTGTGTTTAAAAATAACAAATTTTCACCTGATTTAGGGGTAGTTTTCTTTTTCAGTGCGAATTAAAAAGGTAATATGTATGATCAATCAAGAAAACTAATTGCTATTGATGAAATGATGGAAATAATTATGTAAATAATCTTTTTTGGTCATTATTTACGCAAAATAATCATGAAGGTTAACTATAATAAATTAAATATTAGGGAAACGAAATTAGTAGGTTAATATGCTGAAGAATCCAAAATGGAAGGTTAATCTTTTTATAATTTGTTTTGATTTTAAATCAATATTTTATTTATTAATATAATAATATAAAAACAATATTTTTAAAATAAAAAAGTTAAGTTTATAAAAGTAGAAATATTATTACAATAGTAAGTAGTTGATGTAATTTTCACTTATTTTTATCCACATCACATTACATTCTTGCCCATTTTGATAATTCTAAAGATACTAGTGTGATGCAGAAAGTGGCAGAGCTAGATATTTTGAGTTGGAGATTTCAGATTAATGTGCAAAAATCTTGAAACATATTTATAGTAATGAAATTTCTTTTTACAAATGTTACTTACGAGTTCTCATACTTTATTTTATTTATACACTATACTATACACAAACAGATAAACTAATTCAATCGCACTATTGTTTGACCTGATTTCACATCAATATGTTGGTTTTTCTTTTTAACATATAACTTAGATTACTAATGTACAATATCTAAAATAAGACCACAAAAGAAAGAAATATCAAACTCTTCTTGTTCACATTGCCTTCTACAAAATTATCTTCTAAAATAGGAAGACCCAGTACAAAAATAAAATTAAATACCACTCAAGCTCAAAAGAAAAAGAAAGAAATCAATTGAATATGGTATGTATTCACAAGCAAAGTGCCTTTATTAATTTTTATTTATCAAAAAATGACTTATTTTTTGTATTCCCTTTACTTTAAAGAATTTACCAATTGAGTGATGAGTATGAAATTTGTTCCATGCTTCAGCGTCTTGTACATCGTCTTGATTTTTCCAGTGGTCTAGCAATTGAGAATTTTATGGTAAATTTTAGGGATTGGATTTAAAATTTTGGGGAAAATTAATATAGGGTGATTATTAAGTAATTTGGGAGAATTTTGTAGATATTAGAATATCGTAATCGAACTTCTTCTTTACTTAATCTAGAAAACGAGGAGGAAAAATGTGAGATTCAGATTTCAGATAAGAGAACGTGCATTGAAATTGAGGAATGGATCAATCATTTGTAATTTTGTATTATGTGGAAATTAGGCCATTTACTCCATTTCCAAAAAAAAAAAAATGAAAAATACGTTTTTTTTTTAAATTTTGAAAAATAGACTTTCTTATATTAGAATAAGGAAGGGTAAGAGAAGAAAATTAATCACTACAGACTATACAGTACCCAAACCCTCTCGTTTCACTCTGTGATTCCGACGAAAATCCATCAAATTCCTTCGCTAATCTATATTTTCTGTCCGTTTCTTCTTTATTTTAACACTATAAGTTTAAACATGGTTGGAGAAGGCGAAAAATTCATTGTAGAATCTTTGGGGATGAAGAGAAAATGTATTTCAGTCGAAGGATCTTCAAATAAAATGAAAAATATTGCACAATCAAAGGTTAAGTTCGATTTATTCTTTATGTTTATATTTTTTCGATTTTCTATAATTTTTACATTTTAAGAGATTTTTTGCTTTGTGAAATCGAATTTCTATTTTCTATTATTATTCACTTGATGATGTTGCATTTAGAAAAATGAGTGACAATGGTTGCTGTGTGAAATTTTTACATTTGAGAGATTTTTTGTTATGTGAAATTGCATTTTTGTTTTCAATTATTAACTGGTTGATGATGGTGCCTTTATGAATCTAATAACACATTGTAACCATTGCCAAATCAATGATATACCAAAATGAGATTAAAGTGTAATTTGATTATATTTAAGTTCACCAACCTATTTTTTGAATATATCCTGTATGAAAATATGTCCATTATGGTTTGATATGTTAGTTCATATTTCAAATACAATAAGTTTAAACATGCAAACTAACAAATTGATAATATGATCAATATTTTTTGACATGTATACCACTTTTTGGAGATGTTTTTCACTTTTTACTTAAAAAGTGACAAAGCATTCCCCTTTTATCTAATATATAAATGCAATAAGTTTGAACATCCAAACTAACAAATAAATTGTATGATTATTATTTTTTGAAATGTATATCACTTTTAAAGAGATCCATGTCACTTGTTAAAAAATAAGTATGTCACTTTTATTTAATATATAAATACAATAAGTATGAACATCCAAACTAACAAATAGATTTGTATGATCACTGTTTTTTGAGATATATGTCACTTTAAAAGAAATGTACGTCACTTTTTGAAGATGTTTGTCACTTTTTACTTATATAGATACAATAAGTTTGAATGTGTAAACTAACAAATAGATGTATGATCACTGTTTTTTGAGAAATATGTCACTTTAAAAGCGATGAATGTGACATTTGTAGATCTATATCATTTTGAAAAGATGTTTGTCACTTTTTGGAAATGTTTGTCAATAGAACATGTTACTTTTATTTAATATATAAATACAATAAGTATGAACATCCAAACTAACAAATAGATTGTATGATCACTATTTTTTGAGATGTATGTCACTTTTAAAGAAATCTACGTCACTTTTAAGAAATGTTTGCCACTTTTTATAGATGTTTGTTACTTTTACTTATATAGATACAATAAGTTTGAATGTGCAAACTAGCAAATAGATGTTATGATCACTGTTTTTTGAGATATATATCATTTTAAAAGAGATGAATTTAACATTTTTAGATCTATATCATTTTGAAGAGATGTATGCTACTTTTTGAAGATGTTTGTCACTTTTTACTTAATATATAAATAAAATAAGTATGAACATCCAAACTAACAAATAGATTATATAATCACTTTTTTTGAGATGTATGTCACTTTTAAAGAGATCTACATTACTTTTAAGAGATCTACGTCACTTTTTAGAAATGTTTGTCACTTTTTACTGATATATATACATTAAGTTTGAATGTGTAAACTAACAAATAGATGTTATGATCACTGTTTTTTGAAATATATGTCACTTTAAAAGAGATGAATGTCACATTTTTAGATGTATATCATTTTTTATGCAATAAGTATACAAATTTTTATTTCTTTACACAATAAAATTTTAAAAAAAAATTAATCGACATGTCGACAGTGTGTAGGTGTCGATACTTTTTCGAAATCATGTGTCGATGTATCCGATACGTGTCGTGTCAGACACGCGTATCTATATCAGTGCATCATAGTTTTTTTATTAGAAATTACAATCATGAGCATAATGAAGATAATGTATTGGCAAGAATATTAGACCATAAAAAGCTATTATATCTTATTTAAGCCGCCTGCTTCTTCATGAGATTACATACCTTGGGACTTTATGTTCATAATGATATCATACTTGTCTTTGGGACTCCAAAATTGAAAATTTTGATCGAACATATCCCTTGTCAACTCCGAATGAATGCTTAGTTAGTCGTGAATGAGAACTCTTGTTGCTTGTTGGCAAGTAGCTCCATGTAAGTTTAGCTTGAAAGTGAGTTCTTACTCTTTGATCCGAGGAAGAAAGTTGTGATTACCTGGGCTGAGGTTGACTTTTTTTCTGTGTACGACTATTAGTCTTATTATAATCAGTAGCTAAGAGTCTCTTCTTCTGCCTATCAGCGGTGCAACTGTGACTTTCTTTTTGAAAAGATTGCTTTCCTTTGAAAGAGATGTGGGCATAGCAAAACTTTCTCAAATGCTGAATCAAAATTTCCACTTGATGCAGTAGAAGAGGTCTAGTCTAGGTCAGGGCTTTCTTTAGCTAGAGAATATGGCATAACCTATGTAGTTAGCTCAAAAAGGAGTTCAGTCACTTATAGATTCGGATTCAATGATTGTTGAGTAGCCGATTAGCAACAGAAAATAATGTGCTAAACTGCTATTTGAAAATCTCATACCCTCCCAATCAAAGACAACAGATTCCAGCTCAAATTGAAGTTTATAGTTAAAGCTGAATAGTGTTTTACCTACAATAGGCTCCAACGAAACTTAAGCTCCTATCGAATTCAATTATAAAGTTGAGATGAATAAAATATTCCATACATAGGATGAGCCAGACTAAAAGAAACTTAGCAACCTCGATCATAAAACGTACCATAAAACATAGATCAAAATGAAGCAAACAAGAGAAATTAAATCGCTTATTATTGAGTTCTATTTTCGAGTATTATTGGATTATCCAACAGATCCATTGATGATAATAGATATCAATGGATGATCCACTAATAACCAACAGTGTTATGGATGTATCTGAATCCATAACAATGGATGAATTAGATAAATTAATAAATTTTGGATGAAAATTGCCCCCAACTATTCGAAGAACGAGAATAGATGACTAGCATGATATTGAGGATGAGATGTACTCTTCATATCAAATGTACTCGTGATGAAGAATGATGATGATGATAACGCGTAGTGTGAGTTGAATTTACCATAATAAAGTTAAAATCGCAACAAACGACAAATTTTCATTGTTATATATGACTATCAATTTTATGCGAAAGGAGTGATAGAACAAAATTAAGCGTAGATTTTTCACCTCGTGATCATTCAATTCTAGTATCTGGAGGTAAATCGTTCTCTAAACAACTCAAGCTATCTTTAACTAAGAAATTTTTTTCTGAATTTGTTAGAATAAAGTGCATCGTTATATGCAATTTTGTATTATTTGATAAGATAATACTAACTCTTCTGGTGCCTTCAACTATATTCGATGTACCGGATATCGTATTAACATTATTTTCTGCTAATATTAAGTCCAAAAATTATTTTTGTCTTGAAGAATTGTATGAGTAGTTGCACTATCAGCTGAACAGGTATCATTACAATTTATCGTTAATTTATAAACATGACCAGGTAGATATTTAAAAATGAGTTAAACATAAAGCAATACTTTGATGGACTGTGAAATATTTTAGCAACGAATCGATAAATCACAATAATTAATATTCAAATTACATGAGTTGTATGATTTCCTTCAAGGATAAATATTAGTTCATAAATTATGCATATATATCACAAATTTATCAATTTTCATTCGATTATATGATATGGTATAGTTCGAGACATGTGCTTCTTCTAGAGCACAATAAAATATTATTTAGACTACTGTTCAATATTCTTCTTAAATATTAAATTTAAAACGGCATACTCTTCAAGAGTAAATTATTTTCTTCTGAAATATTAATTAATGTTGTGCTACTTCGGAAGTAACAATATATTATTATTTTAAAATATTAAAATATTTAAGATTTTACTAGTTAAGAGTAAAAACATAATAAATATTAGATCTTATACAATTATGCTCTTCGAGAGCAAGTGATATTCTACTAGAATTTTAATATAATATTGTGTTTCTTCAGAAGCGACAATAAATTATTTTAAAATATTAAAATTTATAAAGATTTGCTCTTTAGGAACAAGTAATATTCTGTCATAATATTAATATAACGTTATACTTCTTAAGGAGCAACATCAAATTATTTTAAAAACATTAAACTTTATAAAAATTTATTTTTCAAAAACAAATAGTTTAATGTTAAATTAATAATTACATTCTTCAGAAGCAATCTCATAATTTACGTTCTGCCAGAATATTAGTATAATGATATGCTCCTTCGCGAGTAACAACATATTATTTTAAAATATTAACTTTATTCTGAAGTAAATATTTGCTCTTCAAGAGCAATATTATACTATTCTTGTATAATATTAGATCTTATAAAATTAGGGTATTCGAGAGCAATTAAAATCTACTGAAATATTAATATAATATAAAATTGTGCTTTTTCCGGAACAATAAAATATTCTTAGGTTGTATTTTTTTTTTCAAAAATCTATAACATAATATTCTTCTGGAATATTATGATATTACAAACAAATTTAACATTCTATATCAATCAACAAAGAAATTAAAATCTTCATAGAGAAGATAATTAGAAAAATATTATACAACTTGATAGCTATCATCATAATTAAATCATATTTAATTTTTAATGAAAGCCATTGGTCCAGAAGTGAAATGAGCACGTATACGTGTTATATTCGAGAAAAGCAACAATTGTAATATTCTTTTTAAATATTACTAGATTTGTTACAATTGTAATATTCTTTTTAAATATTACTAGATTTGTAAAATACAACATAATATTCTTCTGGAATATTGATAGAATTATAAAATTGTATTTGTTCATGTTGAGCATACTCTAAGGTTCTAAACATGCATCATTCATCAATCACACAAAGTAATTCAAAAAATATGTAAAGAATTAAGAACAAGAACACAAGATTTGTTTTGCTAGTGAGGCAGGCAGTTCGACAAAAAGTCTACTCTGCCTTGAGGCTCCCAAATGGGATTACGGCCTCTCTGCACTAAGAAAGATAAACAGTGTTCAATATACAAAGGAGATCAACCCTTCGACTGAAAAACCATATACTTCACCCACAAAGATTACAACGCTAACTTCTCCACAGAAATTCTCAAGTTACTGTTTACACATCTGAACAGAATACTAGACCACCTTACGTTTTTCTCTCAAAGAAAGGTTTAAAGATGAAGGGGAAGAAAAGGAGACGAATCATATTTCTCAGCTCAAGAAGAAACATTGTCGAGCGTACCCTAGAATCTGAAAGGTAGAAATCCTTTTATATACGCAATCAATGGATTAGATTGTTTCAGGTGATCCAACGGTCCAGCCAGCATCAGAGAGTTAAGTTGTCATTTGACATAAAACGCATTTCCAATCAAGAAGCAACTTAAATTGATACAAAAATATCAACATTCTCCACCATTTTTGTATATCACACTTACAGCTTCAAGTATCAATTATGCAGAGAGGAAAACTAATCACCATTGTTCATTGCCTCCAGTACCTGCAGTATCAATGTTTACCCTTTATCAATATTTAATAAACTCAAACAGTTTATAAATTTGTTCAGAGGAAGTACCTTAGTTCCCATTTCAGCAAGATTCACATCAATGTGAATCTTATCAAGTTGAATCACATTGTTGGCAACGATATCACGAATAAAGTGTAATTTTATATCTATGTGCTTAGTGCGTTTGATAAGTACGATTTTGTACTTATCTGGGCTCACAAAAATGGACAATTACAAGTTCTTTCAGTTGTTTTCAGTTTAATTGCATGTGTTTTCTTGTCAATTTAGGAAGTAATCAAAGTCAAGTATAAATGGGATGAAAAGAGAGCAAAATGAAGACAAGGGGACCTAATTGCTAAAGAAATGAAACTTCAGGGACTTGATGTGCAAATACCTAGGCGGGAAATTCAAATTCAGAACCAGGATAAACCATGCGATCGCATGGTGTTATCCTGGTGCGATCGCAAGGGGAATAAAAATCCAGCAGAATGTTAAACAGACAAACCATGCGATCGCAGCTATCAAAGCCATGCGATCGCATAGGCTAATCGGGCAGAAATTTTGCAGAAACCTGCTTCGATTAGAATTCTACCAGTCCAAATAACTTCAACAACCAAACACACGTTTGGAGGTCTGGAGAGAATACTATAAAAGGTAGAAGGTAGACTTTTCGCGGGAGACGAATTTTAGAGAAACAAGATACAAGGCAAAAACGAAGATCAAGGGCGGAATTGAAGATTATCGAGCCGAGATCACGGGTTTTATTTTACTTTTTTGTTTTCCTTTCTCCGGACCATGATGAATTCAATTCTTTCGTTAATTGAAAAAATCATGTCCGGCTAATTTCTTTATCTAGGATGAACGATGAAACCTCACGTTTTGATTAATTAGCAGTTTTTTCCCTTTTTAGTAATTAATTGCCGTGGATTGATTATTCTTTATTCAGTTTCTTTATTATTTTAATGCTTGCGCACCATTAGAATATATTGTGATCTGTATTGAAGTCGAGAGATTTAATATAGATTAAGCACGTGGTATTGAATAACATAGGGTCCAATAATAGATAGAGATTACTATTATGCCTTATGAAATCCATGTAGGCGATCTTGAGATTTTAATGCATGTGTTTATGCTCGAAGCTTAATTAGAGATAATGAAGTTCGCATAACATATAGATTTGATTGACCATCGAGAGAGGCTTTCGATTAATTTAGGAACGCCGATTTTCAGTCCAATGTAATTAAAAGCTAAAAAGTGATTAACAGATAATTGAGTAGAACGTGTCGGTGGATTCGTGAATCCTAGTATTGTGAAACTTTAATTCGTTCTCATATTTCAAAGTTGCTTTTTATTGTGAATTTCAATTTAATTAAAATAGTTAACTCAGTTTAGAATCTTAAGAATCAAAAATTGAATCTGTGTTTATTTTCATTGTTAAAATTTGAGTTGTGAAATTAATTAGTATTTTAGTATCTAGTCCTCGTGGGTTCGACACTTTATTTTATCACTATATTACTTGTCAACGATCCGTCCACTTGCGGGATATATATCGCACAACAAGTTTTTGGCGCCGTTGCCGGGGACTAGTTTTATTAATTGCTACGTTAATTTATAATTTGGCTTTTAACAATTCTTTTTAGTTTTATTTAGTTCTATCTTTATTTTCAATTTGTCGTGATGCTGCTGAATTTTATCTGTTTTCTAACTTTTCAGGTGTTAAGTGTGTATGCGCCGTACAAAAGATCTTGATCTTTTTGATTTAGATCCAGAAATTGAACGGAGCTTTCACCGACGACAACGTGAAAAAAGAGAAAAGAAACATCAGCAGAGAGACACAATGGAGGATAACCGAATCCAGAATCCGTTGCAAGTAGATGGCCGACACAATCATGCACCAATAGCTCGACCTGTTGAAGTCAATGAGAGAGACATTCTTATGGGTGAATATATGATGCCACCGATAGTTGAAAATCGATCCAGTATTATATATCCGCCTTATGGGCACGACAACTTCCAGTTGAGACCAGATGTGATCAACTTGTTCTCGAACAATCTGCCTTTCTACGGGAGGGTAGATGAAAACCCTCATTACCACATTTCTCGCTTTGATGAAATCTGTGTTAATTTCAAATACCAAGGCGTTAATGAAGAGGCACTGAAGATGAGGCTTTTTCCACACACACAGAAGGATAAAGCTCGAGAATGGTTGGATTCACTACAACCTGGAGCATCACAACTTGAGGTGATCTGATCCAAAAGTTCACATTGAAGTACTTTCCTCCAGCTAGGGTGAACAGATTGAAGTACGAGATTTCCAATTTCCAACAGTCTGAGTTGGAAAACTTTCATGAGGCATGGGAGAGATTCAAGAAACTGTTCAGGAAGTGTCCAAGCCACGGGTTTCCGTTATCAGCTCAGAATCACTACTTCTACTCTGGTCTAGTTCCTAGCAGTCGTTTTTCAGTTGATTCTGCAGCAGGTGGCTCTATCCAAAATAGGTCTGTCGGCGATCTCCATGACTTGTATGAAACAATAAATGAACAATTCGTTATGTGGCCAGACAGAGGAGTACAAAGGAAAGCAGCAGAGGTACATGAGGTAGACTCAAATTCGCTTTTACTGGCAAAGATCGATGCATTGGCAAAGCAGATGGAGACGATGAAATATTCTCATTCAGCTAATATGGTTCAGATGTCTCCACCAATCTGTGTGACATACGGGGCAAACCATCAGTCTTCGGAGTGCCCATTGACAAAGGTTGATATGCCTTCTCCTGAGCAAGTTGCATATGCTCAGAATTTTCAGCGTCAGCAGAATAATCCTTATTCACAGACATACAATCCAGGATGGAGAAATCATCCAAACTTCTCCTATGGCAACAACCAGAATATCCAGAATCTGCCAAATCAAGGGAGGCCACAAGAAAAAAAAAGGAGGATTGGAAGAAGCTGTCACTGAAATAAAGGAGATGCAGAAAAGACAGGATGTTGCCATCAAAAATATGGAAAATCAGATTGGGCAATTGGCTAAATTGTTGACTGAGAGACAACCAGGCACATGGCCAAGCAATACCGAAGTCAATCCAAAGGAGCAAGTAAATGCAATTACCACGAGGAGCGGGGTTCAGTTACCAGAGATTCATGTGACTAGGCCAGGTGTAAAAAAGGAAACTGTGTCCAAAAAAGCAGGAGAAAATAAATTAGATGCAGAAGTTGCACCAGAACAGGACTCTCCACCAGCTTATATTCCACCACCGGCTTATGTCCCTCCAATCCCATTTCTTCAGAGGCTGCGAAAACACAAGCTAGACAAGCAATTCGAGAAATTTCTCGATGTGTTCAAGAAACTCCAGATCAACATTCCGTTTGCTGATGCTCTAGCACAAATGCCGAGTTATGCTAAATTCATGAAGAAAATCCTTTCAAATAAACAGAAGTTGGAAGAGCACGAAACAGTTATGCTTACTGAGGAGTGTAGTGCTATCTTGCAAAACAAGCTACCGCCGAAGTTAAAAGATCCGGGGAGTTTCTCTATTCCTTGTACTGTTGGTAGTTCATTTTTCAAAAAAGCATTATGTGATTTAGGTGCTAGCATTAACTTGATGCCTTATTCTATTTTCAGGCAACTAGGTCTCGGAGAAGTGAAGCCAACCACAATTTCACTCCAGCTAGCTGATCGGTCAGTTAAACGCCCACGTGGAGTTATTGAAGATATTTTGGTAAAGGTGGACAAGTTTATATTCCCAGCTGACTTCATTATCCTCGATATGGCGGAGGATAGAGATGTGCCACTTATCTTGGGGCGACCATTCTTAGCTACTGGAAGGGCCCTCATTGATGTGCAAAAAGGGCAGATGATGTTGAGATTGAATGAGGAGCAGGTCACTTTTGACGTATTCAAAGCAATTCAGTATCCAAGCTCCTCTGACTCATGCTTTTAGATCGATATCATCGACCACGAGGCTGCTAACACATTTGCCTTGGAAAATCCTACAAATCCATGGGAAGCGTGTATTATGCATTCTCAAGATGAAAACTCTGAGTCTCCAGTCCTTGAGGAATGCGCCAGATACTTACAAGGAGCAGAACAGATTGAACGAATGAGTAGATATATGGATTTGGGTACCACACCTCCTCAGCAGCCTCCCTCGGTCCAAAAGGCACCAATCCTCGAGTTAAAGCAATTACCTTCTCACCTTAGGTATGCTTATCTTGGTGAGTCATCCACCCTTCCAGTCATCATCGCCAACTCTATTGATCAGGATCAGGAGGATAAATTACTCCGAGTCTTAAGAAATTACAAATCAGCCATCGGGTGGACTATAGCAGACATCAGAGGTATCAGCCCATCTTCATTCATGCACAAAATTCTAATGGAAGAGGCTTATAAACCGACAGTGCAACATCAACGCAGACTGAATCTCCATTTGTAAGAAGTAGTCCGAGCTGAAGTGTTGAAACTGCTTGACGCAGGTATTATCTATCCTATTTCAGATAGTACTTGGGTAAGCCCGGTCCAGGTGGTGCCAAAGAAAGGAGGGATCACAGTTGGGAAGAATGATAAAAACGAGCTCATTCCAGTCAGATTGACCACCGGCTGGCGAGTTTGTATTGACTACAGGAAGTTGAATGATGCCACTCGAAAAGACCATTTTCCTCTACCTTTCATTGATCAGATGTTGGAGCGATTGGCAGGTCATTCCCATTATTGCTTTCTTGACGGGTATTCAGGCTACAATCAGATTTATATCGCACCGGAAGATCAAGAAAAGACTACCTTTACCTGTCCTTATGGCACGTTTGCTTATAGGCGTATGCCATTTGGCCTATGCAACGCCCCAGCCACATTTCAGCGTTGTATGATGTCGATTTTCTCGGATATGGTCGAAAAATTCATTGAAGTTTTCATGGATGATTTTTCAATTTTTGGAGCATCATTCGACGATTGCCTCAAAAATCTGACCCTAGTACTTCAGCGTTGCGAGAAAACCAACTTGGTACTGAATTGGGAAAAATGCCACTTTATGGTCCAAGAAGGCATCGTGTTGGGACACAAGATATCAGAAAGGGCATTGAGGTCGACAAAGCAAAGATTCAGGTTATAGAGAAACTGCCTCCTCCGACATTAGTTAAGGGAATTCGGTCTTTTCTGGGACATGCAGGTTTCTATAGAAGGTTCATACAGGATTTCTCAAAAATAACCAAACCATTGTGCAGTTTGCTGGAGAAAGATGCCAAGTTCGAATTTTCTGTTGACTGTCTCAAAGCTTTCAACACTCTCAAAAACAATCTAATCTCAGCACATGTCATTGTACCACCGGATTGGGATCTACCTTTTGAACTCATGTGTGATGCAAGTGACTTTGCCATTGGGGCAGTTTTGGGGCAACGTAGAGCAAAAGTCATACATACCATCTATTATGCCAGTCGAACTCTTAATGACGCTCAGATGAATTATGCCACTATAGAGAAGGAATTACTAGCTGTAGTATTTGCCTTCGAAAAATTTCGACCTTACCTCATTGGGTCGAAGGTGATAGTGCACACAGACCATGCAGCGTTGAAGTATCTTTTTGCTAAAAAAGATGCAAAGCCAAGACTTATTCGATGGATCTTACTTCTCCAAGAATTCGACTTGGAAATTAAAGACAAAAAAGGGGTTGAGAACGTGGTAGCCGACCACTTGTCAAGAATCGAGCAGACGGAAGGCAATGAGGAAGGTGAAATAAATGAGAAGTTTCCAGATGAGCAGATTTTTGGGATTGAGCAATTGGGGAGTGCACCGTGGTATGCAGATTATGTGAATTACCTTGCTAGCAATATCATGCCACCGGAGTATGATCATCAACGTCGAAAAAAGTTCTTTTCAGAACTTAAACACTATTTTTGGGAAGATCATATTTTTTACAGAAGGGGAGCTGATCAAGTAATTCGGAGATGCCTACCTGAAGAAGAAATGGAGACTGTCTTGGAGCAATGTCATTCTTCACCATACGGAGGTCATTTCGGGGCTACCAAAACAGCAGCCAAAGTCCTACAATCTAGGTTTTATTGGCCGACTTTATTCAAAGATGCCTACAGTCTGGTAAAAAAATGTGACAGGTGCCAAAGGACGGGGAACATATCTCGGAAGTAGGAAATGCCCCTACGAAGCATTCTAGAGGTTAAACTTTTCGACGTATGGGGTATTGACTTCATGGGCCCATTTCCACCATCATTCTCAAATTCTTACATTTTGGTAGCTGTGGATTACGTGTCTAAATGGGTAGAAGCTGTAGCCTTACCGACCAATGATGGCAAGGTGGTGCTGAACTTTCTCAAAAAGAATATATTTACGCGTTTCGGGACTCCTCGGGCAATCATCAGTGACGGGGGTAAGCATTTTTGCAATAGACAGTTTGACACTCTTTTGGCAAAATACGGTGTGAAGCACCGTGTGGCTACTCCATACCATCCACAAACCAGCGGGCATGTGGAAATCTCCAACCGGGAGTTGAAAAGGATCTTGGAGCTTACGGCGAGTTCATCAAGGAAGGATTGGTCGAGAAAACTGGATGATGCCCTTTGGGCATATCGAACTGCATTCAAAACTCCAATTGGAATGTCACCTTATCGCCTAGTTTTTGGGAAGGCGTGCCATTTACCGGTTGAGTTGGAGCACCGAGCCTAATGGGCATTGAGGAAGTTAAATTTCGACTTGAAAGAAGCCGGTGAGAAAAGACTGCTCCAGTTGAATGAAATGGAGGAATTCAGGTTCGAGGCTTACGAAAATGCCAAATTGTACAAAGAGAAAACCAAGAATTGGCATGACAAAAATATTCAAAAACGGAGTTTTTGACGGGACAAAAAGTCCTCTTATTCAACTCTCGACTCAAGCTCTTCCCTGGGAAATTGCGTTCAAGGTGGTCCGGACCATTCACGGTGGTGAAAGTCTATCCACATGGAGTGGTGGAGGTGGCTCATGACACGAACGGCAGGTTCAAAGTGAACGGACAAAGACTCAAACATTACTTGGAGTGTGACTTTTCGAAAGAAAAGTCATTTACCACTTTGAGCAATCCGGAGTGATCACCGCGACAAAGTCGAGCTATAGACTTGAAACAAGCGCTCAATGGGAGGCAACCCATTTTCTTCCCTTTTATTTACATTTACAGCATGATTTCAGTTTTATGAGTTCTAGCACGTTTTTGCACGTTTTAGGTTTAAGTTTTATGTTTTAGTTCTTGGGTTTCGAGGATTTTATCATCGTCATGTTGCACATGCATGTTTACTTATTTTAAGTAATGTTTTTTTAAAAAAAAAAAAAAATTTTTGAACTCAGGTGTTAAACCATGCGATCGCATGGTTCACACACCTGCGATCGCATGGACTGGGAAGATTACATTCTGCCCAGATTTCATCATACGTGCGATCGCAACATATTTAGTCCGTGCGATCGCATGGACTATCAGTGGAGATTAAAACCGGGAATCAGCTCTCATTCTCATTTTACAACTTTTGAACTTCAAACACCCATTCCTCTTCGACCCTTGATCTCTAACATCAAAACCGAGCGTCTTAGGCTTCAATTTACACTCACTCATCCATCATAACCGTAAATCGCACGACTTGAAAGGTAAATTCCACATTTTGGTTATTGAATTTTCGTTTTTTTTCTTCACTTGGCTTTTCATTCGGGTTTTACATAGTATGGAGTAAATTGTTTGGTTAGATTAGGCTTGAACCGACTTGGGAAGTATATTTGAATTGGGTTTTAGTTGATTAAGTTGGAAAAAATTTTGGTTTTGTTCCTTCCCCCATTGTTGTCATTTCTTTGAAGAACATAACATGCTTACATTGTGTTTGATGAAATGCCCCAACCAATTTCCTTGCCCAAATTGGCGGACACTAGACCTTGGGCTAGCTTTTTGATCAAATATCATCGTCTAGGAACATGCAATTTAGATTGAACACACGTTTAGCACGATTTAAACCCCAGCCGTAACTATAGGGCCTGCAGGCTGCCATGGCAGCCCACAGGCATGCCACAGCAGCCTGCTTCCGTTAGCAACTTCGTCCACCATCCGTTTGACCCTAATGACCTCGGAATCATGTGAAATTTGACTATGTGGTAGACCTTATCATGCACTTTCATGTCACACTTGTCCGTTTCATTTTTGCAATTTCCTAGGTATATTTCTCGATACACGAAGTAGCCTCGTCTATCATGCTTTTCGAATTTTTTTACCTAATGTGTCAACAAGTTAGGGGGTTATATCTTGATCTATATATGTTTTCTTACACTTCTAACATATTTTTGGTTCATTTTGTAGATCATGGCCCCGAAACGACCACTGACTGCCGTCGAAAAAGGAAAAAAGAAGGCTACCGGCGGCACATCCAAGAGGGCTCGGGTCGATACGGCAGACACCGCCGCCTCTCACCTTTATTTGTCCGAAGAGCACAAAGAGAGGTTCACCAATGCCGTGAGCCAGTGGTCCATTTGGGGGGAGCAAAGAGTGCACCTAGACGACTTCCCTTATTCCGAGCTCTTCAACCTTATTGACGTCTGCCAATGGACCAAGGTGGCCGATACTCCACATCGTATGTACTCCCAGCTCGTCCATGAGTTCTACACGAACTTCAACCAGGAGATAGACATTCATGGGACAGAGCACTACGGGCAGACTTGGGTCCGGGGCAAATGGTTCATGTTCACCCCGAGGGTCATCGACGATTTCTATGGCCTATCCGCTGACGATGTTCACCCTCTGCCCGACATTCAGGATATGGGCGAGGTGGCCCGGTTCTTATATGGTCGAGCAGATGCATGGCCACTGCCCGGGAGGGACTTCGAGCACAGTAAGTTGACAGACTCCCTCCTCATCCTGAACGTGTTTGTGAGTCACAACATCGACCCGACTACGCATCGCACCACCATTAATGATGCTAGGGCTCGATTGCTGTACCATTTGGCTCACGGGAGGAAGATCGACCTGGGGAGTTACATCTACACCCTGATCAGCTTGCTGGCTTCCCAGACGGACAAGAGGCACACAGCCATCTTCCCAGCGCTGATCAGTGGTATCTGTGCAGCAGCGGGGGTCTCGATTTCACCGACGGAGCCAGTTTTTCGAGGAAAGGGACCTATCAACCGCTTTGCCTTGGAGAATGCCAAACGGGCCACTGCACGAGTTATGGAGGCAGCCCCAGCTGCAGATGAGCACCCTCCTGAGGAGCAGTCAGCAGCACCCCAGCCAGCCGCACCACCTGGAGATATGGCCGCTTTGTTACATCGCTTACTAGAGGGTCAGGCTGAGCAGACACGGCTCATTATCGCCACCCGGACTGAGCTCCGCACAGTACAGCAGGAGTTGGCGACTCTACGAGCTCGAGTGGATGCAGGCAGACACACTCAGTCGTCTATGGAGTTTACCCTGAGTCAGACTTCCCTTGAGCAGAGTCGGATTCGGGCTGACTGTGACCAGGTCAAGCGACGACTAGACAGATGTGCGGGCAAGCTGGATGACCTCCATGATCAGATATGCCGCCCGACACCCACGCCAGCTCCTCCACCAGTTGACCACTCCACACTCCTTCTTCAGGCACCCTCCGATCCACCTCTAGGAAGTACCTAAATTTTTATGTATTTCTTTATTTTACATTGGATTGGGGACAATGCACGTTTTAAGTTTGGGGGTGGTTGATAAAAATTTTGCTCAATCTGACATATTCATGATATTTGATGATATGATATTTGACTGTTGACTTAGTTCGTTTTTTTTTATTTATATAAAAAAAAAAAAATTATTTCGTTTGCATGCTTGTGTGGTATGAATAGCCTTGCCGGCTAATGATGACAATTTTCATTTAATCTTCACTTTAAATCATGACTTGTAAACAGAATATATTGTTGTTTAAATGTGAGACTATTAAATCATATCTGATATTGTGTTGTGTCGGCCAGTGACAATGATATATAGCTATGTTGGTGCACTTAAGTTGAAAACAATAGGATCTCCAAACCTTCAAATTATCTGTATCCCAGCTAAGTAACCAATGAAGTGAGTGATTGTAGTGAGTAAACTGTGATGGTGGCTATCTAGATTATGTTTGATTCCGTGTATGTCGAAAAAAATAAAATTGTGTGGAGCACTTTAGACCAGTTAGAGGAAACTAAGTAATGACCGAATGTTAGGAATCTAATCCCTCAGCATGAACTTATTGCACGCAAAGAACAAGGCTTTTATTTTTATATAACTCATTTCGAAGCCTTTTTGACTCGAGTGATAAAGTCATTGACCAAAAGCTCGTTACATGGGTCATTTAGAAAGCTTAATGGAATGAGTTTCGCATACGACTAAATATCTTATAACTCTTTTCGTAGCCTATTTGACTCGAGTGAAAAGGCCCGTAGGGGTTTCTCAAAACTCGATGCCCTAAAGTTCGAAAGACTCGGGAGTCATCGGCCTAAAGCTCATTACATGGGTCATTTAGAAAGCTTAATGGACTGAGTTCTGCACATAAGATTAAAAATAAAAATAAAATAAAATAAAATAAAAATTTCTTTGCAAAGTAACCTGAGGATTAGATGACTAATGGGTTTGACTTACTTAGTAGGAAATTTCTGGTCAAGAGTGCTCATAAATTGGAGAATCTTCATAAGCCTAGGTTGTCAAAATCATTAGCTTTCTCAACCAACCTCTAGAAAGAAAAGAATGTGAACAACCTTAGACCCACAAATCTCGAAATTTTGAGAAAAAACAATTATTTTGGGGAAGTATACCTTACGAGAGGGAAAGAAAAAATTGACCAAGTGGTTGGGCTATCACCTCCATAGAATTTAAGCTGATCAGATGAACTGCCCTCACACACGATACAAGTATGTTTAAGTGGAATCACGTTTACAATTGTATAACCTGAACACTCGTCATGAATTATAAGTTTTTCTTTTTGCAAAAATCTGAAGCAAAAACGGCAAGCTATTTATGTTGTGAACTTTATTATTGCTTATTCCATCTAATACAAGATTGTTTTTTTTTAGTTAGTTTATTCGAGGACGAATAATAGTTCAAGTTTGGGGGTATTTGATAAGTACGATTTTGTACTTATCTGGGCTCACAAAAATGGACAATTACAAGTTCTTTAAGTTGTTTTCAGTTTAATTGCATGTGTTTTCTTGTCAATTTAGGAAGTAATCAAAGTCAAGTATAAATGGGATGAAAAGAGAGCAAAATGAAGACAATGGGACCTAATTGCTAAAGAAATGAAACTTCAGGGACTTGATGTGCAAATACCTAGGCGGGAAATTCAAATTCAGAACCAGGATAAACGATGCGATCGCATGGTGTTATCCTGGTGCGATCGCAAGGGGAATAAAAATCCAGCAGAATGTTAAACAGACAAACCATGCGATCGCATAGGCTAATCGGGCAGAAATTTTGTAGAAACCTGCTTCGATTAGAATTCTACCAGTCCAAATAACATCAACAACCAAACACACGTTTGGAGGTCTGGAGAGAGTACTATAAAAGGTAGAAGGTAGACTTTTCGCGGGAGACGAATTTTAGAGGAACAAGATACAAGGCAAAAACGAAGATCAAGGGCGGAATCGAAGATTATCGAGCCGAGATCACGGGTTTTATTTTACTTTTTTGTTTTCCTTTCTCTGGACCATGATGAATTCAATTCTTTTGTTAATTGAAGAAATCATGTCCGGCTAATTTCTTTATCTAGGATGAACGATGAAACCTCACGTTTTGATTAATTAGCAGTTTTTTCCCTTTTTAGTAATTAATTGCCGTGGATTGATTATTCTTTATTCAGTTTCTTTATTATTTTAATGCTTGCGCACCATTAGAATATATTGTGATCTGTATTGAAGTCGAGAGATTCAATATAGATTAAGCACGTGGTATTGAATAACATAGGGTCCAATAATAGATAGAGATTACTATTATGCCTTATGAAATCCATGTAGGCGATCTTGAGATTTTAATGCATGTGTTTATGCTCGAAGCTTAATTAGAGATAATGAAGTTCGCATAACATATAGATTTGATTGACCATCGAGAGAGGCTTTCGATTAATTTAGGAACGTCGATTTTCAGTCCAAGGTAATTAAAAGCTAAAAAGTGATTAACAGATAATTGAGTAGAACGTGTCGGTGGATTCGTGAATCCTAGTATTGTTAAACTTTAATTCGTTCTCATATTTCAAAGTTGCTTTTTATTGTGAATTTCAATTTAATTAAAATAGTTAACTCAGTTTAGAATCTTAATAATCAAAAATTGAATCTGTGTTTATTTTCATTGTTAAAATTTGAGTTGTGAAATTAATTAGTATTTTAGTATCTAGTCCTCGTGGGTTCGACACTTTATTTTATCACTATATTACTTGTCAACGATCCGTCCACTTGCAGGATATATATCGCACAACAGCGTTCATGAAACATGGGATTTTTACATAGATGAATTGCACTTTGAGAATCAGAAAAAAGAGTAGCAGGTTGATTTAAATAACCAATTTCATTTAACAAACCTTGAAGCCAAATTGCTTCCTTGACTGCTTCAGTAACAACAATGTATTCTGATTCAGTAGTAGATAATGCAACAATAGATTGTAATTGAGACTTCCAGCTTATACAAGAATCACATAAGGTAAACATATAGCAGGTAGTGGATCTTCTTTTATCTCTATCACTAGCAAAGTCAGCATCAACAAATCCTCTGAGTCTAATGCCTTCATGACTTTTACTGAAGGTTAGGCATAACTCTCTAGACCCCTTTAGATATCTTATAATTCCTAGTGTTCTAACTCAGGGTTAGACATATATCTACTTTAGGAGCTAATAGCATGAGCAACATCAGGCCTCGTACACACCATAGTGTACATGACAGAACCTACAACATTAGAGTAGGGAATATTTTTCTTTTCTGCTTCTTCTTCATCGCACGAAGGACACAGATCTTTGCTAAGCTTAAAATGATTTCCTAAGGGAATAGAAGTAACTTTAGCATTTTTCAAACCAAATTTATCTACAATCCTATCAATATAATCAATCTGATTTAGAGATAAAGTGTGTGCTCTTCTATTTCTAATGATATTCATACCAAGAATTTTCTTAGCATTTTCCAGATCCTTCATGTCAAATTTAGAATTTAAAGCATTTTTAATTCTATCAATATCTTCAAAAGAAGGACCACACAGTAACATATCATCAACATATAGCAGAAGATAAATATGTAAAGAATTTAAACTTTGTAATCTGAAATATATACAATGATCATACTCACTTCTGTTGAAACCTAAAGATAAAACAAATTAATCAAATTTCTTATACCATTCTCTGGGAGCCTGTTTTAAGCTATAAAGGGATTTCTTTAACAAGCATACCATGTCAGAATTTTGTGTTTCAATAAAACCTTCAGGCTGGGACATATAAATTGTTTCTTCAAGATCACCATGAAGGAAAGCAGTTTTTACATCTAATTGTTCTAATTCACAGCCTAAGTGAGCAGCGAGGGCAAGCATAACTCTAATTGTAGTATATTTCACTATTGGGGAGAAGATTTCATGATAATCAACTCTCTTCCTTTGAGTAAAGCCCCTAGCAACAAGTCTAGCCTTATATATGGCTTGTTCATTTAAAGTAATTCCAGGTTTTACTTTGAACAACCACTTACAGTCAACTAAGGACATATTATCAACTTTAGGAACTAATTCCCAAGTGTTATTCTTATATAAAGAGGCTATCTCATCTTTCATTGCACTAATCCACTTCTCAGAATGCTCACTTTCTATAACTTCTTGATAAGTTTTTGATTCAATATCAAGAAATTCATGCATGGAAAGCAAAGAAGCAGAAACACATTCAGAATAACCTAATCTATTAGGGGGTCTTATTTGTCTTCTAATTCTGTCTCTGGTAAGTTGGTAATCAGTTAAAGAATTAGAATCAACATCATTGTTTTCAAAGTTACTATCATCAGGTTGTATTTCCTCAGTATCATCTAAGGTTTGATCAGGTTCTACTTGATCATGGACAACATCATGTCTGGTAGTAACAACAGGTGAAGTAAGCTCCCTGGTCACTGTTACTATAAGAATTGGAATTTTCAGACTGGGTAGAAATATCTTTTCTTAAATAAGGCATGTCATCTTCATCAAAAATGACATCTCTACTGATAACAACTTTGAAACCATGATCCTCTTTATCCCAGAGCCTATAACCCTTAACACCATCAGCATACCCTAAGAAGACACACTTCTTAGACCTAGGTTCTAACTTTCCTATATTTTGATGAGCAAAAGTAGCACATCCAAAAACCTTTAAAGTGTCATAGTTAGCAACATTGTCAGATAGTTTTTCAAAAAGAGTTTTTCCATCAATGGCAGAAGAGGAGAATCTATTTATCATGTAACAAGCTGACATAACAGCTTCACCCCATAACATTTGAGTCAAACCAGAGCTGGATAACATACATTTGACTCTTTCAAGGAGGGTTCTATTCATCCTTTCAGCAACCCCATTTTGTTGGGGTGTGTGCCTAACATTTTTATGTCTTAGAATACCATTTTCACTACAGAATTGATCAAATTCAGTATTACAGTATTCTAGACCATTATCAGTTCTAAGGACCTTAATCTTCCTTCCAATTTGATTTGCTATTAGAACTTTCCAGTTTTTGAATTTCTGAAAAGCATCAGACTTGTGTTTTAATAAGAAAATCCAAATCATCCTAGAATAGTCATCTACAATAGATATGAAATATCTATTTCCCATGTGAGTAGGCTTGCTAACAGGTCCCCATAAATCAGAATGAAGATATTCCAATGGAGCCTTAGACTTATGAGTTCCAGTAGCAAATTTCAACCTATGATGTTTTCCTATAAGGCAATGATCACAGAAGGAAATAGGATTTATGGAATCATCCCCAAAAATGCCTTGAGACTTAAGAATTTGAAGACCCCTCAGACTTATGTGTCCAAGCCTTCTATGCCATAGGTTGCTGTTATCAATGCTTGGCACAATCATAGCAGCTCCAGTACCTAAGACTGGTTCTGCTTTGATAACATAAAGGCCATTTCTAATGAAGCCTTTCATGTGCATTAAAGAACCCTTAAACATTTTCATTTGATCACCATCAAACTTACCAGACCAACCACATTTGGCTAAGGAAGCAACAGAAATAAGATTTCTGGTTAAGTTTGGAACATACCTAACATTCTTAAAATTGTACACAATTCCAGTGTCCAATTTCAGAATAATGCTTCTTATACCTTTGACTTTACAGGACATGTTGTTTCTCATAAGAACATGACCCATATTTTTTTCTACCAGAGTGTTAAACCACTCCCTTTTATGTGTCATATGAAAGGTACACCCTGAATCTAATAGCCACTCTTGTGGATAATCACTTGTAGAAGTCACATAAACTTTTGCAAGATTTTCAGAAACTTCAGCAACATTCCCCTGTTCTGAAGCTTTTTCTTTCAACTCATTTTTCCTTTTGTAACAGTCTTTAATGAAATGACCAGTCTTACCACATCCATAACACTTCCTACCCTTTTCCCTGGATTTGGATCTAGACTTAGACTTATATCTATCCTTCTTACTGGGCTTATCTTGCTGATAGTCCCTAGTGTTATTCCTCCCTCTAGCAGTTAACCCTTTACCATCAATTTTGGTGGACTTTAACTCTAACTCTCTACTCTTAAGAGAATTTACAACTATCTCAGGGGTTAGAACATCTCTTCCATACTTGATAGCATTTTTTTATCTCTCTAACAGATTCAGGAAGAGAATTTAAGAGAATAATGGCTTTATAATTATCAGGAACTTTATCCCCAGTATTTTCAAAATCTTGGACAATCTTATTGAACATATCAAGACTCTCATCAAGATCCTTTAAGAGATCAATTTTAAAACAAAACAATTGTTCTAAAAGAAACATTTTATTTGGTAGAGACTTGATCAAATATAGTTCAATAAGTTTGTCCCATAGAGCTTTAGCAGAAGGTAATTTTACTACCTTTCTATGCACATAGTCAAAGAGGTGTAAAATAATAGAGGTATATGCAAGTTCATCAGCTTCATCTTTTTGATCCTCAGTATAAGAATCGGGATATTTTCCATCTAAAGCTCTGGCAACTTTCTGTTGCACTAATATGGCTTCCATTTTCTGTTGCCAAATTGGAAAGTCACATTTTCCATTAAAAAGTTCCAATTGGAATTTTGTGGAAGTCATATTGGTGTGACAGAACTTCAAGAAAACTAGACAATACAACTTAACACGAAAGTCAAGAAAGTTTTCAAATAACAGATGATAGATAAGGAAGAATCATATGCAATAAAGAAGATGAATGAACCACCCAAGGACAATTGTGAACTCCAAAATTTAGGCCCTTCAAGAGAGTACAGACATGAAAGTTCAGCAATTTCCTCCTAACTCTATGGAATAGGAGTCATACCCCAGATGCAGATGCTTGAAGAGTAATAGACAGATATTTTTCACACAATTTAGTCAAAGAACTTTATTGATAATTTATCAATCAGTGTATGTAACGACACACGTATATAAACACAAAAAAACGAAAACCAAGGAATCAAACAGCAAAGATTTATATATATATATATAACAAATCTTTCGGCGAGAAAGACACAACTAATTTGCCCTAGGGTTTTTCCCAGAGCTCTGATACCACTGTTGAGCGTACTCTAAGGTTCTAAACATGCATCATTCATCAATCACACAAAGTAATTCAGAAAACATGTAAAGAATTAAGAACAATAACACAAGATTTGTTTTGCCGATTAGGCAGGCAGTTCGACAAAAAGTCTATTCTGCCTTTGAGGCTCCCAAATGGGATTATGGCCTCTCTGCACTAAGAAAGATAAACAGTGTTCAATATACAAAGGAGATCAACCCTCCGACTGAAAAACCACAGACTTCACCCACAAAGATTATAACGCTAACTTCTCCACAGAAATTTCTAAGTTACTATTCACACATCTGAACAAAATACTAGACCACCTTACGTTTTTCTCTCAAAGAAAGGTTTAAAGATAAGGGGAAGAAAATGAGACGAATCAGATTTCTCAGTCGAAGAAGAAACATTGTCAAGCGTACCCTAAAATCTGAAAGGTAGAAGTCCTTTTATATACGCAATCAATGGATCAGATTGCTTCAAGTGATCCAACGGTCCAGCCAGCATCAAAGAGTTATGTTGTCATTTGATATAAAACGCATTTCCAATCAAGAAGTAACTTAAGTTGATACAAAAATATCAACAGATCAGGAAAAGCACAAATAAAAAACAAACAAATGTTATTTAATAATTAATAATTTCCCATAATAATTACCGTAAAAGAAACAAATAAACATAAAGAAGCAATTATAAATTTTCATTGGAAAACGTGAAAGATGAATGGATGATTTAAATATGTATACAATATCATTCACTAACGTTAACAACATAAAGATTAAATAATGAGATGCAAAATTGCTTAATGGAAAATTCTAGTAATTGAAATTGGGCACTTCAATATTGGTTGATGGAATGGCACTTTGAAATTGGGGTCATTGATTTTGGCCACTTAATAATTGGTTTAAAGCAGTCGTATTGATAACGTATTATGAAATTAAAAATATAAGTGAAAAATAAATGTGTAATTTTTATTATAAATAATGACCTATATTTATTGAGTTTCAAAAACGTTACAAACTGATTTAGATACAAATAAATAAAATTTATCTAAGCATTCTGATAAGATTATGTAGTCATTAATATTATCCCATAATTTTATAACAGTTTTTCATTTTTTGAACTTTTTTGTAAAATTTTTAATTTTTTTAATTTATTTTAAATCATCAGGTCAACTCCGATTCAATCTTTTGACTCTCGACCCTCTCTTTCTTCTGGGTCAATACTCGAATCAATTTTTAAAACATTGAATTTTACCTTACCTTAACCCTTTACCAGATACAAACGACAAAGCTTACTTTATTTAGGGCTTCTTCGTTTGAGTTTTTTTGGGAAAAAATAGGTGTTTTTGGTTGCTTTTTGACTTTTTAAATTTTTTTGTAGTGTAAAAATAGTTAAAAAATAAAAAATTGTAGGCAAAAAATTGAATTTTTTTAGAGAAAATGATAGCCAAAGAAGCACTTACTATTATTATTTTAAAATGGACAGGAAGTTTACAGCTTACTCTACAAAACGAGGGGTACCAAAAATCAATTCTATGTGCCTTAAACAAAGGGCCCAATACCATGTGATTATATAGTTTAAGCAACTTATAATTATGAGAGATTCTCCATCTCTAAACAAGTTTATTACAATAGTCAGATCTCAAAAGTAATTATTCTTAAAAGTAGCACTGGAAGACAACAAAGTAACCTGACCATGATACTATGAAGAAAACCATTAGGTGTTGTTTGGCTTCTGGATGAGAAATGCCATGCACTGCACCTGTTTTATGTTGCTAAATGCCAAACAGCGAATATAAGCATTGGGGTAAGCTTTTTTGCACTCTTCAATTTCATTCAGAACTTGAGTGGAATCATTGCATCCAAACATGGGCAGCTTCCATAGAGTCCAGTATCTGCCATCATAGTAATTAGGCATCCTGCTGTTTTCCCTGTACACAAAGCCCCCCTTCCAAAACAAACATAACAGTACTAGTTAAGACTCGACAGAGACGAGAAAATGGAATAGTGAAACGCTGGTGAATGAAGTTGTTCATGTTATAATTTGGAAGTCGCGTAATTCAAACTCAATATTTCTGCGACTTCATCTAAAATCTTGAAGTATTAAAGAGAGACGGATTTATTTATTTAAATTGTACCTCGTCGAATTCAAGACAAGGGATCCATCCCTTTTTGATCATGTAATCAATCTCCTTTGCAATCGATTCATCAGAGAGAGGAGGAAGATATGAAAGGGTCTCAAACTTCTTGTTGTTGATGGGGTTCCAAGTCTGTCAAATTCAAATTTGTGTAAATGGTGAATACTAAAAGAATAGAAATCAAGAATTCAAGATATATAAACAATATTTGTTTATATGGATACTAATGCAAGTACAAACGCAAAATTTTCAATCAACCTTCTGGCTTCTAGTTTTTGTTGATTCACTCACGGATACAAAAAAATACATATGAAAAACTCGTTGATTCAGGTAGAATACCAAGACTTCGAAATCTATTTCTTGAGTGAAACAACAACTACAAGATTGTTCGTGATTTCAGTGTTTTCACATTCGCAAAATTAACAAATCATGTTACCTTCATACAGTGAGTTTTAGAGCCATTTGAAACAGTTTTCTTGCTCCAAGAAACTGAGTCCTTCTCAGGAAAAAGCTTAGAACAATTGGATTTCAAGCCTGCATAGGTTGATCCAGCAACAACTACTGAGAAACTTGCAGTAGACATTTTCCAACTTAGAGCAAAAAATGTTTAGCAGTAGAAAAAAAGTAATGGGATGTGATAAAAATAAGTGGAATCTTGAGTTTGTTGAAATTGGTTGGAGATATGGACAAAGAGAGGCGGTATTGTAATTGTGATGTGAGGTGAGATGTGATGTGATGTGATGTGAGGTGAGGTGAGGTGAGTTGGGTGGAGAGGGGGTACGTGGTGTGGAAAGTTCAAGGTAGTGGAGAGTTGTTATTGAGCATTGGTTTCATCACCATCTGCTGCTGCTGTTTTGATTTCTTTCAAGAGGTGGTTTCTTGTTTCATCATTTTAAGCGTATTACCTTCTCCACCCCCGAACTTTTCCCAAGTGGGCAGGAGATGCTATCAGCACGTGGGCAGCATGTCCTGCCTACTTGGGGGCTGGAGATCAGTCATATTACTTTCTCACATTTAAATTTGTTGTTCCAAATATATGTCTTTTTAAGAGTCGTACTACTTGTACATTATAGTGTTCAGATTAATGTACAAAAGATGATATGATAAAATAGTGCAATGATCCATTTCTCCATGGTCATAGGCAAATGGGTCATTGTACAATGTTGCCACATCATCTTCTATACACTAATTTAGACACTGTGATGTACAAGTAGCATAATTTATCACAAATTCACAAATTCACTTGCCAGACACTGTGATGTACAAGTAGCATAATTTATCACAAATTCACAAATTCACTTGCCACCTCAGCATCTGTAATGCAATTTGTAACAATTTTCTATACAAACAACATTACTGTCTTTTTAATCATCTTTCGAATAGAAATTTTACACATTTAATATATTCACAATTGCTGTTATGATAAGATTATTATGGACAACATTTAATGCAATTCAGATTTGCTGTTATTGATATGTGAAATTTCTATTAGAATGACAACTAACGAAACGTGTATTTGAGTCAGTAGATCCAAACTCCACCTTCTTAGGGCATTTCGCAACTGAAAAATTCAGTGCACATATCTCACAACTTGGTAGTATCTTTAATTTTGTTCTATCTATTTTTTTTATTGAAAAGTAACAAGGAATCTTTTATAGCTCTACGAGTCCATGCGCGATTGCACAAGTAAATAGAGTTTTTATATTACAAATCCAATATCATAAGATTGGATTTTTCACGATACAAAACGTCCTCCTCGCTGAGACTAGTGGTACAATTCTATTATTAGATTTTGGCAAAAAGCTTTCCAAAACGCAATGAAAATCAGTCACTGTTTACATAAGCCTCTCACACGTAATTTTCATAAATGAACGACAGTGAAAGTTGAATTAAAGATATTTGCATCTTCGTTTTCCCTTTTGCCAACATGGAAAAGTGAAAACCCTACCATCAATTTCCACCACCAAATCACTTATTATAATTTACACTGCCAACACTTGAAAAGCTACACAAGCAGAGGCAATTAATTATCCATAAATAAGCAGGAAATTCTATAACAGAATAACATTGCCCCAAGTTGCTACATAAATATAGAAACATTAACATCCTAAAGTTTCAAATATAAATTATGATAGTTTAAATGAAGAATAATAAGAACCATTTCTAGCTTCCAAAGAATGAAGCAGGCAAATCTCATTGGATTTGCACACTGAATCCTGAAATGATAGAATCAGGAACACACTCTTGAATACATCAGTGCCAAAGCTTCATGCAAAATCCTGCTGGTACCATAGAACTTCTCTTGTTCGAAATAACATCGGAGAAGGTGTCGACAAGTTGTCCGGCAAGAGATGCCGGCTCTTCGATAAATGTATCAATAAATACTTTCACAACCCTCACCTCCTGAGGGTTTGCTCTCAAGCTGTACCAAGTCAAGAACTTCTGTCTAAAGGTTGTCTCGATATGACCATCACACTCCAACCATCTGATTACTTTGACGTAATACTCGAAATCCTTGTCTCCGATTCCATTACACTCCTCGTCTCGACGCTCTCGTCTTTCCCCACTTCTCTTCTTTGACGAGCTGCCCGCTTGAGGCTCATCCCTCGTGGATGCAATATCAAGATCCTTGCGACCAAGTTTGGGTCCGTTGTTCTTTCCAATCCCATCCTTCACATTCTCCAACTTGCAAGGAGTGTATGGCACGCATTCCAAGCCAGTAGGACGAGGGTTGTTCGACCCGTTATCCGTGCTCGTTTCTTTGACCATTTGGCCATCAGATGAGTCTTTGTTTTTGAGGTTTACAGCATCTGCATTATGTTCATCATCTAACAAAGAGACTGCATTTCTAGTAGTCTCTTTTTGTCTCTCATCCGAGCAGTTGTTGGTGTCACTAAGTAAATTTAACGAGGCAGTTTTGTCATTCCTGCAATAACCAAGATAATTATCCTCTCTATTGTCATCCCCATTGCAGCAGGGCACAACGTTATTAGTTTCATCTTCCACAGAAGAAGGATTAGAAAGGCTGCTGCAGTTGGTAGCCGGACTTTGACTTCTTTCTACTTCCAAGCTTTTAGAGTTTATATCTGACATTTTGTTCCGAGAACTAATGGTTTGGAACCGGACTTCATACATTCCCATATCTCCGTTACTGCCATGGGGCATGACCTTGAGAAGATAATGTGTATCCGGGGTTAGACCTGAGAGCAAAAACCTTGAATTTGGTGCAAACAATCTAAAAGTAGGTTCTGCTGGATAGTCTGCATCATCAGCTTTCCGATACCATAAGGTATAACCCGTGACATTTCCCAAATTTGAATCAGCAGAATTCAAAATCACCATGAGTGATGAAACACCTATATCTTCTAATCTGATAAGTTTCGCAGCAAGTGTGTCATGATCTAGATAAGATGAAAGAAAAACGTGGATTAGTCAATTGGTTATCACGTGCTTCAGATTGAGACCAATATTTAGAACGAAACGGGCCTTTCGGCGGGAAGGCAGTGTGAAGGAAATGTACCAAATGGAATAGCAGATACTCTCTTCAAAAGCATCAAGTCTAGAGAATCCACAACAGAAGCACACAGTCTCTGAACTTCCGGGCCAGATGAGAGCCTGTTCACAATGCCTCTTGCCTTCTTTACAGGCAAACCTGTTAATGGACCCACTTCCGCTTCAAGCTTTTTCACGGCTTTATCTACGATTCCATATGGATTTTGGTAGTGTTTAGTACCAGCAAGAATCTTTTGGCTTAAGGAGAGTCGATAGCATAATATGTCTACCCGCCTGGTGTCCCTCGCCACTATCAGTTGCTTTCTCCAGGAGCTGCATTAATTTATTATTTTCTTAAGCATAGTTATGCAATATGCAAAATGCATCGAGGCACAGAGGCCACTAGTGGCTTGAGCAAGAGCTCAAAGTGAGGCATACACTTCATTGAAGCAAAGTTTGTTTTGTATCCGATATAAACAAAATCCTCATAAGCACACGTCCAAACTCAGATGTTGCAGTAATTTTCAATAAATTTCAGCAGAAATCAGTAAATTTCACAAGATCAGGACTCATCGATTTTAGAATAAGATATTTTCTGTGCTTCAACAATTAATCACATTGTAAAAGCCAATAGCATTGATGTACAAAATATTTATTTTATGATTACCTTTGACTATTACAACCATTGCCAATTCAAATTAAAACTAAAAAGAAAAAAAAACTTACTCATACATTAGGTAAAAAGAAAATTCCAGCTAACACTCTGAAATATTTTTTACTATCTAAATCTAACAAATCATAAATCTCACAATGTAGAATTCAACTAAATCGCCAAAGAATACTTCTATTTGACTAACATATTTTTGATTTCCATATAAGCTCAGTTTTATATTTAAGGATTCTTGTCCTCTTTTATATTTAGTTGATCCCTTGACACCGGAGTTGTGTTCCCATGTTTCAAATTTGGAAACACACGGCCAACTCTAGCAGCAGCCTTCATACAAAATAAACCGCCTAGCACTTGACTTATTTAATTTTAAGTTTGAAACCTGAAACCCGAACACTTCATAAATATTAGCAATTTACACAATACAGCATTGATACCATTAACTCCATATCAAATTGGTCACAAATTTGAAAACAATAATAGTTTTCTTATTAAATCAAACTAAGCTAATGTTAACAAAGTTGTAGTGCAAACCAATGTATCCAACGAACAATGGAACATGATCGATCTTAAGGAGAACAGTAATAAATTTTCACCACATGCAAAACCACTGTACTTAAATTTAAAGAACAGAAATCAATTTTCACCATATCAAATCAAACTAAGCTCATGTTAACATGGTCGTTGCATAGCACTGTACCAATTTCAATTATTGCCATTGTGAACAACATTTGCAGTTTATTACTATGCTCATAATGGTGATAGATATGCTTCACAATAAATGAAGTTATATCAAATTATAACAGTTAATAAAGAGACACCACAAGCAATAGAACTCTTATATTGTTGCATGAACCATGCATATATATAAGAAAAAGAATAAATAAATAATAAGCAGCAAGCATAGTCATTGACCTGAGTAAATCATTCACTTTTCCACATGACATGCAACAAAAGCTCCCATCAAGCCCTTCATCTTGCCTATCCTTTGTGATGCCAGATTTTTCATGCTTCAGAGCACATTCAAGGTGACACGACATGCCACACGAATTACCATGGAAGGGAGGGTCTGAGTTACAAATCAACCACAAACTCGGATCCTTGTTGTCATCATACTGGCGACAGATGCAGCATGAACATCGTTTGCAAAACACATCTTCATTACTCAATTTAGCCTTGCAAGCTGAATTTTTGCAGTAAGTGGTATTACTTATATCACCATCTAGAACATTAGTCGTAGCAGTAGTTCCGGAAACAAGCAAGCGATTCGGGTGATCAGATTTTCTTGGCCTCTTGGTGGTCCTCTCACCATTTTCTGATGAAGGCTGTGCTTCAGGAATGTTTGAAGTTCCACACACCTGTGATTTCTTTTCACATACAACTCTCAGAAGGTGGTCGATTATTTTTAACTTTGTTAAGCCTGTGTACTTCCTTTCTTTTCCCAGCTCTGCACAAAGTATTTGCAAAATCTCCTGGCGGCTCCAAGCTTGTAGGATATCTGTAGCACCATCTGACCAATTTGATAATTCGTAGACTAGCTCTCTTTTTTGCTCCAGACTCAACTTACTGCACTTCGATGGATCAAAGACCAACTCTGGGACAAAAATGCTGATTATTAACACAGCTGGATAGTGGTTCTGACAGAACCACAATTATAACAAATAACTATAATTCAAAGCACCATAATAGACTGGAAAGAAGGGGGAGAGACCCATACAGCTCGAATAGAAGATGAATTTAGAGTATCAGTTTTATCTTTTTCCAAATTTTGGTACTAATTGGATTCAAGTAAAATGCACGACTTCTCTTAGTAGAATGCTTCGAATCTAAGGGAATGTTTGGCATGTAATACCAAACCATGCTGGACAATGATTTTAGTTTCTTTTTTTTTTCTTTGATATTGTCCAACATAGTCCAATCCACCTCACAAAACATGCTATAAAGGTTTTCGACTCTTGGACTGCATGCAGTTTCACTCTATTAATATGAAAATATGAAAGCTCTGACCACCAAGCAGCCACCAGAGTAAAAGATTCAACGAGAGTAAGAACTAAACAGTAATCAAAATACAAGCAAAATGATAGAGGATTTCAACCATGTTGGAAAAATATGTCTCACACAAGTCAAGCCATAACACGTTTCTTGACAGAAAAAGTTCCTTTATCTTTCGACATATAGTTTGTGGCACGACGTCAAAGAAATAACTTAAACAAATAAAAAGGGATAAGCCCATCAAAATAAAAGACCATATGTGGTATATGAGGTCACACACAACCATTTCTAGATTAAAAAAGTAGCAACCTTCATCTCTGACTTCCACAATATCCCCAAGTAAACTCGATTTAATTTTTTAACAATAAAAATCAGTTCACCAATAATATGCATAAATTCCTTCAAGAATCTTGGCTAACCACCTTTCATAATGGAGAAACGGAATAAAAAACGCAGAAATAAGACAACTAGCATTTTATTGGCATCTTTAAAAATCAATCGCTATTTTCTTGTAAGCATCTTTTTACATTAATTGGAAAATGTTCAAAACCATAAAAAGTAAATGACCATAAATTATGATATATTTATACATAATAAATGGATAATAACTCGAAAATTAAGTGCTTTGTGTGTGTATGGTGTCAATTTCATCGAACAAAAAAACCCCAAAAGATCTAATCTATTGACAACCACAAACACGCTTGGAATAAGACTAACAAACAGATCAATCGCGAAATTTTCATGACCCGTAATCCTAAAAACCTGAAAAAGATCCAGTCTATTCGCATCAAAAGTACCAAAAGCATAGAACAGACGTTCATCAGAAACAGAAAAAAGAGAAAATAATCATTTTCCGAGAAATAAATAATATTTACCCTCCAATGAAAAACCATCCATTGCTGCTGTTTTGGTTAACAAAAGATCCTTCCTACATTACCACCAGAAGCCCATTATTTCCGACCCTGAAAATCACGGTTTTTTCAAGCCCAAGTGCCGCACAAAGAGACTCATGGATATATACATACATCTATAAATTTATAGAGAGAGTACAAGTACCGAGGAGAGGGGTAGAAATTGAGGCACTAGCAAAGAATCAAGAAGGGTTGGCTCCTTAACATGAGCTTTTCCACAAATCCTAAGCACCATATATATGTGTGTGTGTGTTTCTATACATAAATTATATATATGTGTGTTATTCTATATGCATGTAGAGGAGTCCTTTAGAGAGGATGAGAGAGAAAGAGAGTCTCTCTGTGCTTGTGTGTGTTTGTGTGTGTGAGAGAGAGAGAGAGATAGGCAGTTGAGGAGAGAAGAAAAGTAGACAAGAACAAATAAATATAAGGGCAAGCAACAGGGGAAAAAAGCGGCTGAATGTATATCCCCTTTTGACCTTTCCGCCCCCTGCTGCCTTGTTACAATGTTGCATTGCACCGCGGTGTGGGTTGGAGGTGTTGTGAACAAAGACAAGGGTTGCGTGGGCATATCAATTATTTAAAACTCGACTCGAATATTAATTTTTTAAAAATAGAAGATCGGATTAAAATGTCGAATTTAATATTGAAATCGGTTATAAAAGAAATAAAAATAAATTTTATACATGAGGTGGTCAATTTTCAATGCAAAACAATTCGTTTGTGTTTGGAATGACTTTTTTCAAGTTTAAGAGTACTTTTTAATAAGCAATTTGGTTATTTATAGTTGTTCAGCTAATGTTAATAAGTATATTTTAACTAAAAAATAGCTTAAAAATATGTTTTAGGATCCGTTTGGGATTGATTTTGAAGTTCAACTTCTGATTGTTAAACAATCAGAAGTTGTTTTAGGCGTTTGATAAATTTTTTAAAAGTGATTATAAAAGAATCTGTATCATCTGACAGTAGATTTTGAGAAGCACTAAAATTATAGCTTTTTCGATTCTGTTTTTAGATTTTATATTTGTCTATTATTAAAATACCAATTTTGACCTTAATTAATTAAAGTAATTCATTTTATGTTTCAGACATATTAATATTCTAATTATAATGCATCTCCATAAATAATTTAAATTTAAATTTAAATTTAAATTTAAATTTAATTGATTTTTGTACAATATTACTATGTTTTTATTTTTTAATTTTTATAATTTTGAGATTTAATAGATGTATATTATTTTTATTTTAAAATAATTATATTAAACGAATTGTCTTCAAAAAAATATTTGATAATATTACATATTGTTATAGGAGTAAAAATAAATTATATAATACTACTCATAATAATAAAAATACAAAATAATATTATTATAATCAATATCTATTTTAATAATTTTATACACTCACAGCAATAAATCACTTTTGTTTGCCAAACGCATAAATAATGATTTTGAAACATACAACAATTATAAAACAAGAGTTTATCAAAAACTTATTTGATTATTTCTGCAACACAGCAAAAGCTAAATTTTTCATTTCTGTAAAAATTTCTAATTGAAGAAATTGCAATTAACATTTAATAAAAGTTAAAAATTAACAAAATTATTATTAATACATCAACAAAAGAAAAACTTTCTATCTAACTCAATTCATTGATTATTGTTTAGTCAAATAAATATAATATTTATACAAAAGTAATTTTATAGTTATGTTGCTAAACATTCAATTTAACATTCACAGTACTTTTTGCATTCACAGACAAACGTTCAATAACTTTTTAATAAAAATTATACTGTTAAAATTATATTGATAAAACTCTACTCACAACAACTGTGTTAAATGAACTCTTAGTTTATATTAATGGATTCTTATTTTCGAGTATTTGATCTGATAATCAAATCAATTTCAGACTCGTTGTTGAACTAGTCGGTTCAATCTAATTTTGATAATATTGATCTAGATTCATTTGAAATATTAAATTTATGTTACATTTAATGTTAAACTTAGCCACCATGTTCTAAGAGGATAAATAAAGGTTTTAGTGATTAAAAGTGATAATAATGCTTAAATTTGTAATATAAAGAAGCAAAATGTAATAATCTTACTAATAAAAAAAATAAGTTATTTATTTGCAATCGTGACAAAAATTTGTTTATTTTACAACTTACTTATTTACTTATAAGTGAAATTTTAAAGCTTGGCCAAACATGCACGAAGTCTCAAAATAAGTAATGTGTGTATAATAAATACATGGTGCTAGAAGTGGTTGTCAAATTTTCATATTTGGTATAGGACAACATGTGAGATTTGGAGCATACAGGTGAACTACACAATTAATATATATTATGAGAAAGTAATGGAGTGTGTGCTATCAAGAGATACATGTTCATTTGAAATTCGCAAGTGTACAGTATCTTGAACAAGTAATAAAGAGTGAATGAAGTATTATTCATACAATGACTTTAGATAAGAAGTTAATTAAAGTCTTAACTTAATTATGTCAAATTTGTGTGAAAATCGATGTATACTAAAATCTTGTCAAAATTAAACAAAGAGTATTTTGAAAACTCTAGAGAAGTTTCGAATATGAGAAATGTGCTATAATTACTATTTCACCTACATTTATCTACTTTAATTTAAATAACTATGTAATTGATAATATTTGTTTATGTTAACGACTGGTGTTCTTAGATTATCGAATAAACTCTATTGAGTACAGTTAGACCTATTTTTACTTATGAATTTCTTATATCTCTATGAAAGTTACTAGTAAGTAAAAATGTATAGATCATAGCAGTATATTTCTATCTCTTATCAGAATCTATGATATGTGTTATTTGATCTAAACATACATGTCACATTTCAGTATCAACATAGTTCATAAATTATTCTACTATTGGCCAGATACTAGAAAGCAATAAAATCAATAACAAATAATCAATCATAAACCATATACGAGGTCAGACGAAAAATTGAATTAAAGTTTCAAAAGTGTGGTTTACATCGTCATCCTAGCTACTAAAAGTTTAGTTACACATATTCAAAGTGATCAAACAAATAAGAGTTGAGCTCGACATCACCAAAATAGAGAAAAGAGAAGATTGTAGAATCTTCAAACATGGACTTCAAATTCTCCAATTCTTCTTCTTCTTCTTCAATTCACCAAACCCGTGTAAATTAGTATCTCCTACAAGCTCTCTTGTGAAGTACAATGGTTCTCAAATATATAGGCATCAATTTAAGATGAAAATCTCGTGTTTAGGTTTGGCCCAAGACACCCTAAAGTCTCCTACTTAAAATAGAATTCGGGTAGTTCAAGTAATGTTTTGCTTAACAGGTTTACATGGTGCAGCCGTGCCAATTTCCTTGCTGTTGTGACAATTGGTGCAGTGTCTAAATAGAATTTCCTGATGGTTTGGTGCGGACGCAGAAAAATAGGCATGGGAACCTTGTGGCGACACTAAGCCTCCGTTTGGTATAAATTATAAACTGGTTTATTTGACCAAAATAGTTTATTTGACCAAAAACGGTTTATTTGACCAAAATTTTTGCCTATACAGCATGACATTTTTGACCAAAAATAGTCAAATAAACCATTTTGGTCAAATAAACCAGTTTATAATCTATACCAAATGGAGGCTAAGTCTTCATCTACGCATTTTTTTTTTATAGCCCAGAATAAAATGTGCATAATTTTTCTTAGAAAATTCACATTGCAATCTATAAAATGCATTAAACTCTTGACTCAATAACATTTCCAATTGTATGTTATATGTCTAGTAGAAAAATATATATCAATTTTGGTATTCTAGTTCCTCATATCTTTTACTCCTCGATTTTTTTTCTTAGCACTTTCGTAACGCCTTACCTCATAAAATATTTAAACATGTTTTTGATACCACTCTAATTATTGTCACGCTCTAATTTTGGGCACACACCCAAAATAATTTTTATTTTTATTTTTGAATATATATTTAAACTTTAACTCATATAAATATATTTTACTAAAATCAGTAATAAAATTAAATCTAAACAACGGAAGCAAACGGTATTATCCGCGTCGCCGGGTATTTACAATATCAAAAGAACAAAAAAATATCTGTCAATCTCAAATAATTGATAAGACCATTATCAAACTTGGTCTATACATACATTTACATTACCTACCGAGTTACTATATATGGACTAAAACAGTAAACAGAAGGAAAATTATTCGACATCTCTCATCATGTGGATGAAGTAGCCAGTAAAAGAGTCATAAACTTCTATTATAGGTATGTATAATCCAAGACGTCTGTATATGTCTCCAATTCTTCTTCTTCGTCCAACAGTGTATAGAACTTGGTGTAATGCTGCATAATTCAAATGACACGTAGAGTCCTACGATTGGTAGAAATCTCAACACGCCCAATCGTATGCATCTCTTTTGTGTATCTCATTGGCACTACAATACAAAATACGATATATGAATAATGACGTTCAGTAAATATGATGATATGATAATGTCTAATGGAATACCAATCACACATGGGCCCAAAATCCCACATTATATTATACTGTATGAGCTCAATTACAATATGGCCAATAATAAGCGCGCACCATCTACTGATACATGTGCGTCCGTCATGGTCTCATACACGACTTTGTTGGGGGAGCAACAATATCTCTCTTAAGCCCATGGGTTGGTTCACTCAAATGATGGTGGTCGAATGCCATAAAAGGTTTAGCCTGCCCTCAATGGACACCAATTAATTTTCAGATGAGATGGTTAAAACCCGATCCTAACAAATGGTATCAGAACTAAGATCATGAGTTCAAGTCACAAGAGTGTCATGTTGAAGGATGGATTGTTGGGGAGCAACAATACCTCTCTTAAGCATATGGATTGGGTCACTCAAATGATGGTAGTTGAATGACATAAAAGATTTAGACTGCCCTTACTAGACACCAATTGATTTTCAGATGAGATGGTTAAAGCCTACAGTATACGGTGCCTACCTTTAACAGACTTAAGAAACTACACTGATAGAAATATAATAATTAGGCCCAGCCTACCGTATACGGTGCCTGACATGTCATTACGCAGTCCATAGGCCACCAAGGAACCTACGACACCGCTGTACATCTCAGCTCCCAACCTCCAACATTCTTTCGTTGACTACCTTTAATTACCGTCAGTGCCTTCAGCAAGTGTATATATTCAGAGCGAAATTAAGTACATTACACTATAACGGGATTCACATTTATCACAATATCAATGTGCTCAATATAAATGCCTATGCATATATCTCAAGTTAGGGATATCGATCGACTCCCATCAATGCTCATAAAATATCACCAAATTTCACAGTAATAACTTATAATCGCTACAGATTATCATTAACAAATATCTTGTATATCATAGTATTTTGCAATGTAGTTGAAATCATCATACTTATATTAACTGTTGGTTACGGTGTCTGGATCTGTTTTAAAGAACATCATTCTTTGTCAGTTTATCTTAACAACATAACTTATTTCAACTCATAAACCTCAACCGTGGCCAACAGGAGTTTAATAACTAAAAAACAAGAACCGAGAGGTAGACAAAGTTTGGAGTCGATCCGAAAAGGGTAAAAGGGTGGGAGGCTAACAGAGTTGGAAATGAGGGTCGACCCTTGGAAGAAGATGACCCTTAGGGGGGTCGACAAGCTCAGTAGGCTGTGCACATGTGGTATTTTACTGCTTGAGGTCATTTTCTACTATTTTTTAAAATTAAAAATGCTTAAATAAGATTAAAGTATATTTTTCTGGAGAATGAGCTAGCTTTTTACCTTTTCAAAATGAACTGATCACTCTTCTATTTATAGGAGAGGCCAGGAGCTTGACTATAATAATTTATTTCTACATTTTTGACATAAGGTAAAAGTTGCAATTAAAATTTCATTTAATCTTCACTAAAAAAATGTTTTTTAAAAAAACAATATTTCCAATTAAATCCTGAAAATTTTTCCAGAAAGCTCCTAAAAATTCCGAAAAAAATTCGGTACGTTACAACTTTCCCGTCTCTTTTCATTTTCGGCCTTGAAATCTTAACTCTTTATGTCAACTCTTTCATATTCACTTCAAATCATCAATGTCTTGTTTCCTTCCCAATTTCTTCAAGGTAACTAAATCAAAATAAGTAGAAATCTATTAAAATACACTCGAAACACTAACTAAAATGCCTCACAAAGATGTCAAAATAAGTGTAAGAATTGGATTTATCAATATATATGCAAGTGGGTAGTTTGATTTTTGGTCAACAATAACTTATTTATTTTAGAAGTTACTTATTTACTTATATAATAAACTTACTTGTAAATAATTTTTAAAGCTTAGTCGAACATTCACCAAGTGATTGTAATCCTCTTCGTTATGTCACGTTAAGTGAAATTTAGAGTGTAAAAGTGCAGTTGACAATTAGAATATATTAATAAATTATTTAGGCAAGAAGGTAGTTTGAACTCTGGTTGACCATAAATTATTTATTTAAAAGTTACTTATTTCCTTATAATAAACTTATTACATGTAAACAAATTTTTAAAGCTTGGCCAGGCCAAACATGCGAAGTCTCAAATAAATAACATTGGTGTGTACTAAATACATCCCTATATATTAAAAAATAGACTTTATTGTGATACTGTTTATAGGAATGCATGCCTAATTACTATTCAATTTTTTTTTATTTTTTAACTTTTTCATATTTCCATATTCTTTCTTTCATTTTCATTTTATTTTTTCAATTGTAGAAAATTTTTAGCCCCAATTTTTTCCAACGTTTCACTATTTTTATTGTCTTCATTTGTTTGTCTTATTCTTTTTTCTTCTGACGTTAGTCATGTCTTTCAAAAAATCTTTTAAAATTTTTGTAGATATATTAATTATTTTAGATACTCAATCATATAATTTTTTTTCTTCAAATAGAAACTATCCAAATACTTAATAATTTAAACCATTGAAACAAGATTCAACTACATACTCAATCAAATAAATTTTTTTCTCCTAGAAGATACATATATATATCTCTCTTCCCCACTATGGGGAGACCTTATAAATATCACATAACACGTGTATCCAATGGCCACATGACATGTCTCATGTGGCCTTTATAATTCCTCCACACATGTCCTGTGGCCTTTATAACTCCTCCCCACTATAGGGAGGAGATCATTTCATATATAACCATGTCCAATAAACAAAGAAAATAAACTCATTAATTAACAATTTGTGCTAATCTATAATAAGCATTTTTAATACTTATTACCGCGGTTCACAATAAATCTTATGTATATCTCACTATACTCGTGTGATTTAAATTCTTTTGAATGTTTGATACATTAGAATGAACAAAATTAAATTAAAAAATTGAAATAATTTACAAAGTCGGGTCATAATAAAAAAAAATATAGAATAAATTTAAACTTTAAAGTAGCAGAATAATCTTGTGATGTGATAATTGAAGTATTCAGCTCTAGAATTTGTAGTACTCAATTCTGTTAGTGAACTACACAACATTCATTACATCATCTAAAATGAAAAACGTTTTTGTTAAAAATCAATTGAAGTTATATCGCACATCTTTAAATAATACGCACTTTTTTCAATAAATTTTAATACATATTTTACTTAGTCATTCATAAGTAAGAAAATAATTAAGAAATTCATTAACAATAACTACACTATTAAATACTTATTCAAACTGTAACACGTGCTTTGCACGTGAATTTCACTAGTAGTGGTAAAAATAGTTGTAAACTTGTCGTGTCGTGCATTTCACTAGTAGTGGTAAAAATAGTTGTAAACTTGTCCTTTACGACACGACGCACTAAGTGGTGTCAATAGACATGTGTTGAAATTGGAATGTAGAAGTAAAAACTATATGATTAATATATATTATTGAAAAGTGTAAAGTGTGCACTTTTGAGATATACAAGCAAGAAAGTGCTTTAAACATGGATGGACAATACATTATTTATTTTAAAATTTATTTACTTGTAAGTAAATTTTTAAAGCCTGGCCAAACATGCACCAAATCTAAAAAAATGAGTAATCACTCTGTGCATCAAATACATTGTTGTAGACGCGGTCGATATGGTGCAATAGGCATTAGTCCTTAAGTAGTGTCGACCACATCATAGTAATCTAGAAAATTAATATATGTTAGAAATAATTTTAATCTCCTACCTACTTACTCTACTAATTTATAATGCCTACGCTAAGGTGGCATCACATGATTAATAAAAATAATGAGTGTGGGACCATGAACTACCAATCATGTGATGTCACCTCAGCGTGTGTATTATAAGTGAGTAGGAGATCAAAACCTATGCTAGAAAATGTAGTTTGAACTTGATATGAAAAACCGAAAAATCCATATTTTTCACATAATTATTAATTAAATAATAGGTTATTAAATTAATATTACGAATTTAAATTATGTACGAATTTAAATTATGCCTTGCATTTTTTGTTCTAATAAAGCATGGCGTGCAATTATGGAATCCGAGGCTCTGTTTTTTGCAGGTAGACCTCTCATTTTATAACTTGTGATATCCGAACTTTGCTTGTACAGGGGGACTTCTCAGTGTTATTCTTCTGTGGGTCAAATTTCATGCGTGCACGCACATATTTTTGCTATAAAAGTTTTAAGTCGACAATAAAAGTGAAATTTGTAGAATTTTTTACCGACTTACGGAGCTAGATATTTTAAGTTTGGGGGTTCCAAATTAACAAGCAAAAATGTTAATTTGGAACAACATAATAGTGATGGATTTTTTTTATGAACGTTGTTTACGAATTCTCATAATTTATTTATTTATACACTATACTATACACAAATAGATAAACAAACTCACTCGCACAATTGTTTGACCCTGGTTCCACATTAATATATTGATTTTCTTCTAAATATATAACTTAGATTACTAATGTACAATGTCTAAAATAAGCTCACAAAAGAAACAAATATCAAACTCTTATTGTTCACGATGTCTTCTACAAAATTATCTTCCAAAATAGGAAGACCCAGTACACAAATAAAATTAAATATCACTCAAGCACAAAAAGAAAAAAAAATCAATTGAACACGATATGCATTCACAAGCAAAGTATATTTATTAATTTTTATTTATCAAAAAACTTAGTATTCCTTTTACCTTAAAGAATTTGCCAATGGATTAATGTGCATGAAATTTGTCCCATGCTTTGATGTCTTGTACGTCGTCTTGATTTTTTCGGTGCTCTAACAATTGAAGATTTTATGATAAAATTTAGGGATTGGATTTAAAAATTTCGGGAAAACATTATTATATGGTGATTTGTTAAGTGATTTGAAAGAAATTTGTTGATATCGAAATGTTGTAACCTAACTTCGACTTTATTCAATATAGAAAACAGGGAAGAGAAATGTGATATTCAGATTTCAGATGAGTGAACGTGCACTGGAATTGAAGAATTGGTCACTTATTTGTAATTTTGTATTATTAAATTTATTTAGGGATGGCAATTTGCCCCACCTCCCGTCCCCCATCCCCTGCCCCGGATAATCGGGTATTTGGGGCGGGGAGAATTGCCCCGACCCGTCTTGAATTTTTTTTAAATTTTTAAAATTTAAAAAAATATTTTGATGAAATGGTATTGATCAATGAGTCGAACCCGGAGTGTAAACATTGATTTACAATTCCTAACCACTACACCAAGACTAATTGATTTGCATTTTTTTTCATTTTGTTTAGTAAACATATTATATACAATTTATTTTTTAAATTTTGACCATACCATTGAGAATTAACTTTAATTCCTCATTATATAATTCATAATTTCATATATTTCCCTCAATGAAAAAAAAATTAAACGGGGTAATAAGCTGCCCAGCCCCGCCCCGGACCTGCTTTAAACTGATAATAGGGCGGGTATGGGGGAGAAAATTCCCTGGCGGGGCGGGGGTAGGGAGGGCTGCCCCGTTTCCATCCCTAATTTTATTAAGTCAATGAGTCCAATTATTACATTAAATAGATATTTGATCAATTGGTCCAATTGACATCCATTAAATTAATATTAGGTCGAAGTTAAATTTCATGTTAAAAAATTAAAAAAAACAATCAGAAAGTTGGAGGGGTCCATGTCTCCCCTGAGATCCCCCATATCCGCCCCTACTTCTCTCTATTCAACCACATACGACTAGAATTTCAACATCTTTATAAATAAATTGTCGAAGACTAATTATTGCTAGCACCAAAGGTGGAGTCAGGATTTTTTCAAGATAACTATTACTTTCAAAAATAGTTAATTTTACTTACGATCACTGAAGTTCCAGCAAAATTACAAAAAGGTGATTGAAGTAACAAAATTTCAGTACCGATCACTGAAGTATACTAATATATTCACCAACAATCACTTTGTTAAATTTTCATCATGAATTGATGACGTGTCGACGTTAAGTGTCCATGTAACACACAATCGGTTGACACTTGAAAAAAATTGATGTCACGTAGACTTAATATACTAAAAACAATAAATTCGGACTACAAATGATGCACTTAAAATTTGAGGTCAGCTGCAATTTATGGACAATATCTAAATCAAATCCCCAAATCATTTGCACAACCCGATTTTGCCCAAAAAACAATCATGAACCCTAATTTTTCCCTACATTGGTTAAATCGGGTTGTGAAAATAGTTTGGAGATCTAATTTAGATATTGTCTAAAAATTATAGGTAGATCTTCATGTTTTAGGTGTACTTTTTGTGGTCCGAATTTATTGTTATTAGTACATTAAGTCCACATGACATCAATTTTTGTCAATTGTTGATCAATTGTATACTACGTAGACACTTAACGCACTAAGAATTTAATAGAGTGATTGTTGGTGAATGCATTAGTATACTTCGATGACCGGTGCTGAAACTTTATAACTTTAGTGACAGTTTCGTAATTTTATTAAAACTTTAGTGACTCTCAGTAAAATTAAGCTAAAGAAAAAATACTTCAATCGGCCTGCCTCAATGAAAAAAAATTTTAAAAAAAATTGCACTTTTAAAATTGATATTTTTTTAAGCGAATCTCGGCATGCACTTGGCTAGAACGCACATTGCACAAATATAGTGGAGAGAAAAAAAATTCATCATATCATATGTATTTCAAATATATTTTAGGAACATTATTTGATTCTCCAAAAAATATAGATTGTAACCTTCTAACGATCTCTTTTAAACAATCTTATTTTTTGGACACATATAATTTTAATTTCCATTTTATTTTATTTTGAAAAACATTTCCCATGCACCATAGTTGTTGAAATTTGCAGATGGTATCATTGTTTAATAATTAAATTGATTTTAAAAACACATTTGGTACTATTATTATTTTGTATACATTGTATTTCGCAACTTGCACGCTACCCTTTGGGTACAAAGAGCACTAAAAAGTGTTCGACAGTGAAATCATAAATAAGATATATGGAAAGAATGAGCTTACAACATATTAAGAGCATGATTGGGTATATTTTTTTCAATTTGGAAATTGGTCAAACATTATTTTATTTAAGTATTTTGTAGAATTTACGGATTTTTTTTATCTATACATTTTATAAGACTCGAAATACAACATATTTGTCAGTACTTATACATTGGTCAAATATTATTTTTATCAACATATTTCGTAGAATCTACAATTTTTATCTACTTTTAATTTAAATATTTTGTAAGACCCATTACTTATAATCAATACTCTAAAAAGCGTAAAGCGTAGCTAGGTGTTAAGGCCGAATTTCAAGCTTTGCGGGCCTATACGAGGCCCAGGTAAGAGCGAGATAAGGGTAAAATGAAAGCGATGCGTGAGACGTGGTTAGGCGTGGATACCAAGCTTCAAGTCTAGGCGGACTTTTTAGAACAATACTTATAATCTATCAAAAACTTTGACAAACAAGCACTAAAAGTAAAATAAATTATATGAAATGTCTATTTGTAGGTGGTACTTTTTAAATATGTTAGGTTTTTTATAACAATTTCCAAAATGACTATTTTGGACAAAATTACACTAAAACAATTACATAAAATACCTACATATCTCATTCAAATATAGTCAAAATTAATTCAATATCATATCTACAATTCTACATAAACATTCAAAGTGAAGCGCCTTCTCCACCTCCTCGCGCGCACCGTTTGCTATCACCCAACCAATCTCAAAGTTTTAATAGATTAATTTGGATTATAAAAGAACAAAATTCAATAGATTTTGTACTGATTAGTTTGAGTTATTTTTAGGTTGAAAATATATTGAATATAATTACTCAAAAATTGTTGGAAGAGATTGTATTCATGGTTTAATGTATGGTTGAAGAAAAAGAATGTGATAAAGGAAAAAGCAAACGAAAATGGTGGGTTGAGCTAGATGTCGAACGGCAGCTTCAAACTGTCTTTTACTAATTCAATTGTCGAAGGTTAGTAGGCAAATTCTCTTGGAAGCCAGAAAAGAAAAACTTGTCATTTTTACAAAATAGTATATATGACTTTTTGTATCTAAAAGTTATCATTTTTGTAAATATTATTAAAAATTGCTATTTTCAAAAATCAACTTTTATATTTGTCTAGTTATATAAATTCCCCTTAAAAAGTATTGTGTATTTTAAAATTGTTCATACATGTCTCAAATAGAGTTTATTTACTTGTAGAAATAATATAATTCAAATAAAATATATTTGTTGACCTCTAAAATCTAATCACTCAAGTGTTAGCAGATCATTGATACCTCTCCGTCTACTTATATGTTACTTGACCGCTCCGGTGAAAGGTTCGACGATCGTTTACACTCTGACGATCAAGTTAGTTGTCAAAAAAATATAATTTAATGTGGGAGAGATAAATAGATAGAGTTTTAGCTAAGGTTTGAATATTGCATACATTTTCCACAACCCCAGCGAAGAGTAAAGAAAATAAAGTGTACGATATTATTGACCTTCTGTATCTTCTGGATATGTGTCGACCGTTTATTGGTTCGACTGTTGTTACAACTTGATTCTGTTTCGTTTAAAACAGTTTTTGCACTCGTGGAAGTGTATCCCTTGCCATGTGGCTTTGTGAATCTTCACGTCCCGTGGTCCTTCTAAATAAGGCATATTATGCAGAGGGAATATGGAGTCACAAGATTCCTGCCTTATTTAGGAAGATCTTATGGACACCTATTTAACCGTCACACGGTGCTGAGGGATGAGTGAATAGAGAACAATTTTCAAGGTAATTAGGTTCTTCATCTTCTACCTCTTACGTAATGGTTGAGTCTCGGCCTCAATCTCTTCTACTTGGCCAGGAAGTTCACTGGCTTACGAACCACCTCAGTGGTCTAGCCTCGTAGACGGTATGTGAGTAAAGCTATGGATCCTGACCTCAATCTCTTCTACTTGGCCAGGAAGTTCACTGGCTTGTGAACCACCTCAGTGGTCTTGCCTCGTAGACGGTATGTGAGTAAAGCTATGGATCCTGACGAAGCAGCTTTAGCCAAGGCAAGGTTCTCATGCGCTTTGACGAGGCTCTCCAATTCTGACAAAGCACTTATGGTTTGTACGATGCTCTAATGTGATCCGCTATGATGGCATGTGTGTCTTACGTGGCGCCCCGCTCCTACATGGTTTACACGTGGAGGCCACGTGTGACGAATTAGTTATAATAGTCCTCCATGTTCGAGCTTAACAATAGTAGCCACGTGTGACAAAGTAGTAACATATTTATCTACCTGCATTGCATGAGGAGTTAGTTGCTTGATTGAAATGTTTATGATCTAATTTTTAAAATAGGATGAAATGCTCGAACCCTATATGGAATTAGGAGAAGATTTTTATCATGCTAAGTACATGCTTAGCATGTTTTGTAGTGATGAAATTATTTTTTAAATATTTATAAATTGTGGGTTATATTAGATATGTGGATAATAAGTAGATAGTAAATTGTAAGTCTTACAGAATGTATAGATAAAAAATATATTTGATCAGTTTAAATTATAATTTAAATTTGACCAAGCATGCACTAATACATTGGCAACATGAATGTAACATAATTAAGGATAGAGACGTGTAGTTTTACTAAAATAAGAAACATACATAATAAGAATTTATGCCAACAAGTAGGCATATCTCTGATTCAAGATAAACTTGGGGTAATGAACCTGAAGAAGTTGTAGTTTATAAAAGTGAAGTGATTTCACTATAACAAATCATAGAAAGGAGACTAACATAACTAACATAGCCTACTTTAATTGTTAAAGAATTCAGTTACTTCAAATATACGGTAAATTAAATTTTGTAATCAATCGATGAAATAACAAAAATTACTCACGAGAATCACCTAAAATACTAAATTTGCCACCTCTATAACAAAGTAAACAACAAATGAAGTCCCCGAGCATAGAAGGGGGCAAAGTCTCAATATCGGATATGGGAATTTCTTCGATGACAGTAATTCTGGATGAAATTACTGTATGATGGATGACCAAGTCCTAAGACTTTCTTCGATCTGAAGAGAATCCGTCTAAATAAAAAATAAAAAAAAATAAAAAAGTGATACAACAATATAATAAAAAAAAAAGTAATTAAAATAAAAAATTTAAAAAATAAAAGACTAAAAATAGAGAATTTATTCTATTGGGCACACAATTGATGTAAGCCCCCTACTCACCCATCTTGCTTATCCAAATTTGATAGAGCACGACAAGTGGGCAATTATGGAATCTTGACAATTTGTTTTCGAAACGTCGGCGACCAATCACAGCCCGGATTCTATCATATCATTTTCCCATTTGCTTAAAGGCTGTTAGGGAAACGTAGCTTTCTTGTCATTGAATAATTTAATTTAATTATAATTGATTGTAAAAACTAATAATCAATTTTTAAATTATATTATCTTAACCCAATCACTTTCTTCCACTATGTTTAGAGCCTACACTATATAGTTATTAGTTGTAGGACGTGCGATGCACGTAAAATGTGATAACAAATAATTAGAAATATAAATGTGAGATATTGTTGAGCACTTTTATTACAATTATAAAATGTGGTGTAGTTTAAATATAATTATTCAAACAAAAAAAAGAAAAAAGAAAAGAAAAAGAAGACGGCATGTGAAGCCGACACGTGGCAACATGAATAATAAAAAAGTTAGCCTCTTTTATTTTAGATAGAAATAATTTCACTCGTGTTTCATGTTTTCGATTGGATTATAGCACGAACGAACGTATGTTAAATTGGAAAAAATAATTGACAAATTTTATTATATATTTTTGATGTTTTGTTAATCCCATTTACTTTTGTACAATTCAACGTATCAAATATAATTTTTAATTTTTAATCTCACTTTGTAAATGTGATCATGTGTGATGCTGAATGGACTCCTCTTTCATTGGTAGATAAAACACGCATGATCAGCCACATTGTCACGTGACAGGAGACACAATTGGCTGATAGATGAATCCTATTAGGTGGTCGATGTTTAACATCTACAATTGGATATAACTGACAATACCTTTAACTAGGGCACCCTTACGAGACCCTAAGGTGCGCATTTATAAGTAGAATTCCTGTCTTGTAATCGGGAGAGAATAAGTTTTTATTTATTTATTTCGATCTCTAGACATTTTGTTGCAGACAGAAACGTGAATTAATGAAACAAACTCAAATTCAACTAGTTCATTCCTATGAATACCGAATTAAACTTGGTGGAGAAACTCCAAGAATAATAATGTTTTTCAACAATAACTTCGTCAATGAATGAAATTCTAGTTGAAAAGAAATAATAATTGATAAGTAAATGCAAAAAGACGAAAATAGACATAACAAATTAAATATTGCCATTTCAAGCTAATAAGACGAATTCAAACAGCTAAAATCCATCGTCAATAGTGGCAAAGCTAGGGATGGCAAAAAAAAGTCGCCCTAGACCCGCCCCGCTTATTCGGGTAATAGGGGCGGGTCCGGGGCAGCCCCGCCACCTCAATTTTTATTTTTTTTTGAAAAATCATAAAATAGAATAGAAATTATAATTTTTACTAAAAACAGACCAATGAAGAATAGAACCCAGGTTGAAACGTATAAACTATCAATCTTAACCATTACACCACAATCCCAACCTTATAATTTTTTTGTTTCGTTTGCTACAAATATTTTAAAAAAAATTGTATTTATATTTTAATTATTTTTTCAGTTTATAAAAGAAAAAAAAATTAACTAGGCCGGTTGGCGGGTTAAACATACGACCCGTCCCATTATCATCCCTAGGCAAAACCACTTGTCTTGACCAATTCGTCGAGACAATTCTAAAAACATAATATAATAGAAATTCTGAGCCCGTAACCTATGCTCGTTTCTTTGAAAAATGACGATTAAGATCTATCGCTTACATGTCAAAGCTATATCCTCTACGCCATCACATTCTCTCTAAACCATACGACATATGCTTAATTTCGATAAAATTATACCAACATGCAACATCAATATGCATTGACATGACTAGAGTATTTAGTAAGCGTTTAAAACATAGTATTTCAACTTTATTTTTATTTTTACGAAGATTTAAGAATTTTCAGTGCTTCTTCATACGAGTATTATATAATTACACATCAAGATATGTTTCGAGTGAGAATAACTTAAACATAAAATTTAATGAACCAACATTGTAGATTGTTGTAAACGTAACAAATAAAATAGAGACGAAGAAAGAGCATCTCCAATAAAATTGTGGATTGAAAAAATATATAGTTTTTGTGAATTATTATACACGTTAGATAATTCATAATTAATTTTAAAAAGGGATAAAGATGACTTCATTTCATGGTCCCTACATACATAAAATTCATGAAAACAAATTACCCAAATTTTGTCAAGATTCTGAAGAATTAATGTAAGAGGCAAAGCAATAGATGAGGATTGACTGATGAAAAGATAAGCTGAGAGAACCATATGTTGTTTTCTTGCGTGGTTTGGATTCAACAATCTCTATTTTTTCCCCTCTCACAAGCATGGGGTCATCTTTCATTTAATTGGACCGTTTTTAGATATAATTTTTAAATATAATTATACAAGTACTCGTTTAGATAATTTATTGACGTAGAAATCTTATTTTGAATTCAATTTTATTTCTGTTATAGTCATAAATTGCTTAGGCAATTTACTCCTATTTTTCCCCCTCTCACAAGCATGGGGTCATCTTTCATTTAATTGGACCGTTTATATATATAATTTTTAAAGATAATTATAGAAGTAATCGTTTAGATAATTTATTGACGTAGAAATCTTATTTTGAATTCAATTTTATTTCTATTAGAGTCATAAATTGCTTCAGCAATTTACTCTCTTTACTCGTGTATCTATAGAAACGGATAAGTATTAGAGACAGGGGTGTAGTTATGATTTTTAGAAGGGACGACTACTACTTAAAAAAAAGTACAGTTTTAAATTTTTTTTTTTTTTTTTTTTTTTTTTTAAGTGGGATTGGACTACGATCTCGCCTCTGATTAGAAGGTGTATTTTATTACATCGGCGTAAACCCTCCAACTCTCAAATCATACAAGTCGGAGTAAAATAATCATATTAAATCACAAATAAATTACAAAAGTGAAGAATAACAAACTTGCTTACCCCTTCTACTCTACATAGGTTTTGCACTACATATAGAAAAGGAAAAGGTGGTTAATTAACTACTTTATCCCACTTTCATTATGCTTGTTAGTGGGGTTCACAATTTAAAAAAAAAAAAAGGGTGATGTGGGTGGTTTTTTCTTAGACATGACTAAAAGTTGTGAATATATTTATTGCCTCAACAATTTCTATTATGGGTTAAAATCAATTAGGACGAAGAAATCGAGTCATGATTATGTATAACAATATATTTCATATTGACTCAACATTTTAAAAATCATATATTCAATTTTTTTATCGCTATCTTTAATTGTGACAATCGTACCACCACTTTTTACCTTGTCCATATGACACGTCCATCACTATGTTAACACAACACGAACGTCGATGTGAACGTGAAGGTGAAGATGATAAGAATGGGGGTGCAAAGAAAAAATTAAGCAATTATAGTGTTATTACGTACACTATATTTTATTTTTATTTTTATATGGATATTAATTGATACTATAAAATATTACATACACTATATTCAAACCAAATTCTCACCGGAAAATTTTTTATTACAACATATTGGTTTTTTTTTTTTTTGTGGTTAAACGACGGATTCTCAATGTAATTGTGTTATTTTACATGTAAATTACTAATGCACATTGTGACCTTTTCAACTTAATTGCTACTACAAATTGTTCTTGGATTTTTTTTTTTTTTTTGAAGAGCACGTCATTGTAGAAATATAGATTGTTACTCATGATCGTGTCATTTTTTTTAACGACGTTTGTTACTACACATTGTAACTAATCAATTTTTTGAATGGAGATTTTCTTACCAATTTTGAATTTTGAATGTGATGTTGAACAGATTTTGTGCAAAAAAAAAAAAAAAAAAAAAAAAGTTCCACTCAAATCGGTAATTGTCAGTTTTCAATTCTGTTATAGTGTATTTTTATGTCAATTATTAAAAAATGGATTTCCATAGGCCCATTAAATTTATAAGAGAAGTCGGGCCAGTATTTATTAGAGCCCTGTAAGTATTAGCAGCAATGTTGTACATGGGCTAAATTGTAACAAGTGAAACTGGATCCCAAATATATTTTTGTGTATTTTACAGTTTCAATAGTTATTATTATTCATTAGTTTTAAATTAATTAAAACTGATAAGTATATTTCCATTCATAGTTTCATTTCATATATTAGTGTAGATGTGTAAGGAATCTGTATTCGAATTGAGTCTTTTAAGGATTTAAAAGTTTGGAAGAAGATATAGCATCCATGGTGGGTAATAATTATGACACCCACTTGATACGTGGCATCACCACAATGATTGCTTTTTAAAATATTGTTTATAACTTTTTAAACTTTTTAAAAACTGACCAATGTGGTTATGCCACGTGTCAAGTGGGTACCATAATTATTATCCACCATGTGTACTATATTATTACTCTTAAAAGTTTATGGGAACTCAATGTAGACTTTTCAAAACTTTTTGATAAAAGTATTGGTATATTCAATAGAGACTGGTAGAGACTTTTTTTAAAATCTTTATAAGTCACGGGGTATTCAATTAAACTTTTTAAAAGTCTCTAAGTCATGAAATATTAAAATTAAGAATGACTTTTAGAGAATTCTCTACTTTCTAAACTTTTGGAACTTTTTGGTGGAGAGTATAAATAACAAATTTAAAAAAAAAAAATTCTCTCGTATACCCGTGAGATTTGTGAAGACTCATAAACTCCAAAATAAAGAACTTCTTTTCCTTTTTCGTACATCTTCCAGTAAGAGTTTGATTTTACTTGTTCTTAATTTATAATTTATGTAAAATTTGAATTTACTATTTTCGAGTGTGCGCCTTTCTTGATTGCGTAATAGGATTCTTTTAAAATTAATCGATGTTTTGTTTAATGAGTTCTCATTATTGTAATGAGTTATTTTGCTTTTTAATTAGAACAATTGTGTTTTTATAGATTTTTTCCATGCATCATAGTTTGGATTTCATTTGATATCAAATTCATTTGTCCTCAAAAAATTTCGTTAGATTCATGTGTTTTATCTTATAATCACTTTGCTTCTCCCGTTTTGAACAATTGATTAAAATGTCAAATTTCTTCTCACCCACCCACACTTCCTGAAACAAATGTTAGTGAATGCATTTGAATTTAAATTGATTTGAAATGGGTTGTCTAAGATTGAAGTTGGAATAATTTGATTTTTGAATACTTGTATCTAAATCTCAAATACACTTATGAAATTGCCAGCATTTTTTAAAGAATATTATTAAAATGTTATTATTCTTTTTTGTATTATTTAAGTTATTTGTTAATCTAATTGATGCAAATCAATTTTTATATATATATTTTTTAAGAAATATTTTTATTTTGACATGGAAAATATAATTTATTACTTTGAGTTCTTAGTTACATGTTCTGTAATGAAAGTTTATAGAAGTTTAGAGAAGTTTATGAAAGACTTTTATTAATCTTAATATATATAAAGGAATGATAGTCATCAGTAAAAGTCAACACGTTTTTCTGCCCAAACTGCCTCCCACCTATTACAGAATAAATATTTAATTTAATTATTAATTATCCAATATCAAATAATTAATAATCAAATTTAATATGCAGCTCGGATGAGATTCTCGATGATTTATTTGTTAAATAATTGTCCAACTTTAGTTAAATCAGTATTCCAATACAGTGTAAATAATACCACAGGTTCAGCTTCTCAATCTTTTGAATTTTCTATGATACTCGGTAAAAATGAATAAAATTATGAATTGACATTTCCAATTAAAAAATACACATCTTCTAGAACAAGATAAATTCATTTTAATTATCAGTAGTAAAAAATTTGAATGCTACATTAATTAATCAATATAAAATTTACAATATGTAAATATTACTAATTGTCTACAAATAGAAAAACAATAAATTTGCAAAATATCGTTAACACAATATGCATCTTTACAATTTAGAAAATTAATTTTAAAATTATAATATAAAAATTAGTGGGTTATTTAATGAGCCGCGCCAAAATTAAGTCGGAAGCAATTTTTAAAAATTAGAAAATAATAATCAAGCGTTCCCTTAAATTCTGTTTTTTTTCACGTTAACTAATAAATAGTTAAAAATAGTTGCAATTTACAAAATATATATAAATACACAATCTGACTGTTAAATAGAGATTGAAAAACACAAATAATAAGATTTAAACTGTTAATGTAACTGAAAAATCAATTAATCCATCTAATAATATTTGCGTCGATTATTAAAAAAACTTATCTATATATATCATACTAAAAAATTATTTTTCAAATTATAATAAAAAATTACTCAATAAGTTTTAATATTTTATTATTTATATTATATATTAAATAATATTATATATTATATTATTATTATTATTATTATTATTATTATTATTATTATTATTATTTATATTTATGCAAAGTCAGCAAAGAGATATAATTAAATCAAATGACAGAATTTTAATATTTTATAATATTAAAATTTAATTAATTAATTATCCAACTTCATATAATTAATAATAAATATTCTAATATAAATAATCAGTATTCCAATACAATTTAATCTGGATGAGCTTCCAATGTTTCAATTTCCTATGATACTCGGTTAAAATGAATAATATTAAGAATTAATATTTTCAAAAAAAAATGCACATATTCCAGAACAAGATAATTTCATTTCAAAACACAAAACATGCGAGGTTATATGTTCCAATGTCTTAATTTATACATGAATTTTAAATAAGTTATGTTTTCAAAAAAAAAATGAAATATCAATGCACGAGAACTATTGGCAATAACACAATAGTTTTTTGAAAATTAACTTATTTTTTCCACAAATTTTTATGCTTCCTATAGTGGTTTAAATAGGTTGCAATTAAAATAAAATCAATACACGAAAAATATATAATTGTGTTATATTATCAAAGCATTTGATTTATTGATTAAAAATAATAAGTCGATTAAACTAATAAACTATATATGATAATTTCAAAATTAAATTCATACGATTCAAAGACAACCTCAGATTCTAACTCCTCAAAAGGTATCTAGACAAATGATAGGCTGAGAACGTTAAATAATCAACGTTAAATTTTATTACATAGGTTTAAAACGTTAAATAATCAGATTTTAGTTCCTCGATGTTTTATTACATAATAATAATTATTATAGCTTTATCTTTTAAACTAATTATAGTTGTGTGTTTGTCTCGATTTACATATTTAGAATTGAGTGATGAAGAAATAAAAATTTATGAAAAAATATTGCAGAGTAGTGAAAAGAGTTTTTGAGACTTTCAAACAATGTCATTCCTTGAAATCGTAGATGTTTCAATTCTTAGTAATAGACTTATAAATGATGAATTGTGTTATGATAGAAATACTATGGCTGAAGAATGAAAAAAAAAATTGTTTCTAATTTCACAATTGAGCAAAAGAACGCTTATAAAACAATAATGCAGCCCGGATGAGATTACAAGTGATTCATTTGTTAAGTAATTGCCCAACTTCAATTAATTAATTATCAAATTTTCAATACAGTGTAAATAGTACTGCTGATTCAATTTTCCAATATTTTGAATTTTCTATGATACTTGGTAAAAAATGAATAAAATTATGAATTGACATTTTCAATTAAAAAATACACATATTCCAGAATAAGATAAATTCACTTCAATTATTATTAATAACAAATTTAAATGCTACAAACGTGAATTGTGAAAGAGGTGTTTGAAAATCTGGATTGAAGATGTTGATTTGTGATGGGGATGGAGTACTAACCAATTTGACCGCAAACGCAGTTTTCAAATTATGGATTAAAGATATTGATTTTTGATAGAGATGGAGTACCAACCAATTCAATCACAAACGTGGTTTTCAAATATGCGTTTGAAAATCTGGATTAATTATGTTGTTTTTTTCAATATCAATGAGTAATCAAATGTTATTTATATGATATATTTTTTTTATTTGACTGGAATAAATAAACAAGATACACTTAAAATATTTTAAAATCACTATCATGAAAAACAAGTACCATACATTGCACAAAAGTGATATACTTTAACAAATTTATAAAAGTCGCTTACAAATTTACGAATTTCTCAAAAGTCAAAAGTCCCAATTAAATACACACTTAAATTCTCTTGTAACGAGACGGTGTTGTACAGAGAAAGGTCCAGCCCATTAATTAGACCATTTACGTCTGGTCTTACTTTAGAGCCCAGCAGCCTCCAATTAATATGATACCTAATTTATTTATTTATTTTATTTCTATACAAGACATACCTATGTGGTTATTATTACAATTTCCAGAATTATTCTTCCTTAATCTCTATATGCAAACGAGTATTTAATCTCTGTATTCAATTTTTCTCCCCACCGATTCTCCCAATCTTTATTATTATTTTTGTTTTTGTTTCGCACGTTTTTTAGTTCATGCTAACCATCAAAAGATTACTCAGACGATGTGTAAAGAACATAACCTCTTGAGACAATGTCTCAATAAGAAGTGTTTGAATCGAAAGATTATATTATGTAATTTGCCTCAAGAGGCACAAGCACACAAAGTTACAAGATTCGTAAATAGAGAGTAAAAGATTTAAACGTAAATTCACATATTTGTTCGTGAGAGAATTTTTTGTTGTTTTTCTTGCTTCAATTGTCTCACCTTATTTATACATTAATCACCATTTGCACAATTCTCATCCATGACTGACAATCATCTCATAACAATTCGTCTGAGTAACTTCTCATGGATGTCATAACTTCTCACAACTTACCATAACTTTCCATAATGACTTTTTCATTAACTAACGGTTACTTTGGATCATGGCCCACGTATAAAACCTCTTCATTCCCTCCGCGATACAGTTATTACTTCATTCGCCCAAACCCTGCTCCTATTCGCCCTATCGTCCAGGCCTTTGTATGTTTTGAGTGATTCTTACCTTGGCAATTCGCTCAAACTCTATATTTGGGCCTCCTGTTTTGGGCCTTTGTTTTAAGCCTTTATTTTAGTAATATTTTGTGTGTCAACAATTACCCCCTAATATGGCCTAATTAAAGTTAATCATTAATTTTGCCATATTCAAAACTTTACACCTTTTTCCACGTCTTTTGGAATTCCAAAAAGCACAAAACCAATTGGCATCCTTCTTTTGGCGGCTCTGACGTGCACCCTTTTTTTTGGCAATAAATTCGCCACGACGCTCTTCTATAAAACCCCACCATTCATTCTTCTTCTTCACACCTCCATCTCTTTTATCATTTCACTAAGAAGAAACTATTGTTATTCTTGTCCTTACTTACAATGGCATCAACAAATTCCTTTCTTTTGAAGATTTTCAAACTTTACTTTCTCAACCTTTCGTCAATCCTAGTTGTTTACTACCAGCGAATATTCGGAATCATGAGTTTCATTTAGGCCCAGCATTTAACGTTGCTGACACTGTTGGACATTCTCCTGTCGCCTAGATTTTTCCTACGTCTTATACCTTCACTTTTCTCGAATCACTTCCATTACCTTCACTTCGTGGTGCTAACATACACACTTGGCACAAATCAGATACTAGTTTTCGTGCTTGGCAAGACGTATGGTTTGTCATGGCCCAACTAGAGAGCTATTTGACCGAGCCAGGATTTTGGACCTTTTGGAGCTCACTCTTGATATAATTGAATTTGACCTCACTTTATTCTCCATCGTCCTATGCTTTTGAGCTTCTGATTACAACACCTTCATTTTTCCTCTAGGCCCAATGTCTGTCACCCTTAGGGACATTTGTGACGCCCCAAAACCTCCTCTACAATGCCTCGGTTCATCTATCATCTTCTTACCATTTTAGAACTCGAAAGTAAACTAAAATTTTGCAGAATTCTAGATATTATTCAAATAGTTTACAAAAGTGAACTTATCAACTACATGGACTCTAAAATGGAGGTTATCAACCCTCAGAGGATTTCAATGAAAGTCTAAACCCCTAGAGTACGAAATTGTAACATGAAGTTAATGCCCTTTATTTCTTATACACTCATATGAACAACCCAAAGGTTATGAAAGCTTATGAAGTTTTAACCAAATAATCATAACTCATCCATCAAACACATACTAAAATTTCATAATTTTAATAAAATATGTAAGGTCTCCTAATCAATTTCTAAAACATGGAAGGCAGATTCCCGAGTAGAACTGTCCATCGTCACCAAAACTTTCATATCTTGCTCTATAGACATCCGAACGAGGTGATTCCAAGTTTCAAGGGGCTGAAATTGATAGGTCATCAATTCCACCAAATTTCGAGCCAAAAACTGAAGTCTACCCTTCAGGACGTCCGTTTGAAACTGGACTTGCAAGCTGGAATTTTTGGACAGTTACATCCCAGTCAACATTATACCCTTTAAACATTCTCTAACATTCATCAAGTTTAAAATATCATTTCATAGAGTTTCCAACAAGTTCATGCCACATTAGAAATTAAAAATCTTATCAAAAACATCATATAACGTGTAAAATTCAGAAATCATAACATCATAAACAAATTGATATTTATTCATCTTCTTGCCCGGAATCTCTTTTTCTTTTTCCCATGGCTCAATCCCTTCATCATCAAGCCTTCATCCAACCCTACTATCAATCTAAGAATGGGAGAAAGGGCGAGTTTGGGGAAAACTCAATAGAAATATCATCATTTATAAATATACAAATCCCAATATATGTATTGCAATTAAATGTAAGGAAGCCATGCTAACATTCATATTCCGGTGAGCTCAAAGGGTTGAAACCCTAAATTCATTCATAGGTTTAATCCCGAAGGATTTAAAACCAAACATTCTTTCTTAGGTTTAATCCTAAAGGATTTAAAACCATAAACATTCTTCAATTTCATCCAAAGTAGGATAAACATTCATTCTTGTTCATTCGAAAGGAACAAACTAAATTTATATCCGGATGGCCATAAACATTAAATCATATAGCATAGCATACACATGATTACAATACATAAGGGATTTAAATCAACTTTGCATAAAATATTCCTACCTTGCTTCTTGAAAAAAAAGAATGAAAAACCTTTGAAAATATTTCTTCTTTTCTTCATTCTTCTTCTCTTTTCTTCTCTTTTTTTTTTTTTTTTTTTTTTTTCTTTCTTCTTCTCTTTTCTTTCTTTGTAACAATGTCTTAAGTATATAAGTGAAAGGGAAAAAAAGGGGGAGGGGGGTGGGGCGAATTTTGAGAGGGGGAGGGAATGAATTTTGGGGTTTTGGAGTTTATTCCATTCTCTTGCAAGAACTTACCTAATTGGAAAATGGTAAGTTTTTGATAAGGTAAAAATACCATAGTTTTAAATATCTTACAAATCTTGCCTTTTATATAAAAATAATTATAATTAATTAATTTAATTAACATATTAATTAATCTAAAAAATCGTTAGATATTTTATTTAGTAGACTCGGATCGATTATTATTATTGGACCTCGTTTGGACTTTGGACGGACATGTGGCCACAAATATTTGCTAAGAATTTAACTTAGCCCGAAATAAAAATTTTAAATTTTTGGGGCGTTACATCCTCTACTCCTTATAAAAATTTTGTTCTCGAAATTTACCTTCTGATGGAAATAGCGAGGGGTACTTGACTTTGATCTCTTCTTCTTTCTCCCAAGTGACCTCGTCCATTCCATGATTTTGCCATTGTACCTTGACTAACGGCACTTCTCGATTTCTCAAAACATGAACCTTTCTGTCTGAAATAAAGATTGGAGTCTCCTCATATGTTAGATCCTTTTGCATTTTCAAAGACTGATAGTCTACCACGTGACCGGGGTCATGAACATATTTTCTAATCATGGACACATGGAAGACATTATGCACTATTGAGAGTTCTGGAGGCAAAGCTAGATGGTAAGCGACGTTACAAATTCTCTCAAGTATTTCAAAAGGTCCGATGAACCTAGGCCTTATTTTTCCTTTCTTACCAAAACGGAGAACACCATTCATCGGTGCAACCTTAAGGAAAACCTTTTCGCCAACTTCAAATTCTAAAACTTTCTTTCTTTTATCTGCATAACTTTTCTGTCGGTCCTAGGCAGATTTTATTCTAGCTCTTATCGTATCGATAACCTGAACTGTTCGTTCAACGATTTTAGGGCCTAACACTATCTTTTCTCCAACTTCATCCCAATGTACTGGAGATCTATATTTTCTGCCATACAGTGCCTCGTAAGAAGTCATCCCTATCGTAGCTTGAAAACTGTTGTTGTAAGCAAACTCCACTAATGGCAAGTGGGACTCCCAGTTTCCGCGTAAGTCCAAAACACATGCTCGAAGCATGTCTTCTAAAATTTGAATAGTTCGTTCGGATTGTCCATTTGTCTGAGGATGATATGTAGTACTAAAATTAAGCTTGGTGCCTAAGGCTGTCTGCAAATTCTTCCAAAATTTTGATATAAACCTCGGATCTCTATCTGACACTATTGATAAGAGGGTTCCGTGTAAACTGACAACCTCTCTAAGGTATAGTTGCGCTAATTGATTCATGTTGAAAGTCATCTTTACTGGTAAGAAATGGGCCTACTTGGTCAATCGGTCTACTATTACCTAAATGGCATTGCGACCTCTTGCTGAGTTTGGAAAACCTACTACGAAGTCCATGTTTATATGTTCCCACTTCCATTCTGGCATTTCTAACGGATTCAATGGCCCTAATGGCATTTGATGTTCTGCTTTGACTTGTTGACAGTCTAAATATTTTTCTACAAACAACTATATACTTCTCTTCATGTTTTTCCACCAAAATGTGTCTCGGAGGTCACGATACATCTTCGTTCCTCCAGGATGTGCTGTGTAAGGGGTTGAGTGAGTTTTCTCCAAATTTTCTTTTCTCAATTTCTCATCCTTAGATACACATAATCATCCTTTGAACATGAGTACACCCTCTGTATTCAAACTAAAATCCTTGCGTTTATCTGTACCAACTTCAGCCTTGATCTTTTGTAGAAAAGGGTCCTTATCTTGTGCTTCTCGAATTCGAACTCTGAGAGTAGGTCGAATCATCAAGGATATTATTCTTGTAGTATATTTACTCGATGGTGCCAAAACTTCCAGTTGTAGTCTCTCGACGTCCCTTACTAGTTGTTCATGTACTGTGATTATCGACGTCAACTGCCCTACTGTTTTTCTGCTTAAGGCATCAGCCACGACGTTGGCTTTACCTGGGTGATAATAGATTGCACAGTCGTAGTCCTTCACTAACTCCAACCATCTTTGTTGTCTCATATTCAACTCCTTCTGGGTGAAGAAATACTTGATACTCTTATGGTCCGTATAAATATCACACTTGCTACCATACAGATAGTGACGCCATATCTTCAAGGCGCGAACTACTGCTTCCAATTCTAGGTTGTGCGTTGGATAATTTTCTTCATACGGCTTTAGTTGTCTTGAAGCATAGGCGACAACTCTCCCATGTTGTATAAGCACACATTCCAAACCTAGTTTGGATGCATCACTGTAAATGACAAATCCTTCTGATCCTTCTGGTACTGCCAGTACTGGGGCTGTGCCTAAACGTTTCTTAGGTTCATGAAAACTTTGTTCACATTTGTCATCCCACTGAAACTTTACTCATTTCCTGGTTAACTGAGTTAACGATCTAGCAATTTTAGAGAAACCTTCTATAAATCTTTGTTAATAATCGGCTAACCCAAGGAAACTGCGTACTTCTCCAGCATTGGTTGGTCGGTTCCAATTTGTTACTGCTTCCACTTTGTCTGGGTCAACTTAATCCCTTGGGCCGTAACTACGTGCCCAAGAAAACCTACTCGATCTATCCATAATTCGCACTTCTTGAATTTGGCATACAAGTTCTCATTTCTTAATATCTCCAACACTATTCTGAGGTGTCCTTCATGTTGTTCACGATTCTCAGAGTATACCAAGATGTCATCGATGAAGACTATGACGAACTTGTCCAAGAATTCATGAAACACTCTATTCATTAGGTCTATGAACAATGCTAGTGCATTGGTTAGGCCGAAAGGCATCACCACAAACTCGTAATGCCCATAATGAGTTCAAAAAGCTGTTTTTGGTATGTCGATGGCCTTAATCTTCAATTGATGGTACCCAGATCCCAAGTCAATCTTAGAGAAAACCTTTGATTCTCTCAGTTGATCAAACAAATCTTCAATCCTTGGAAGAAGGTACTTATTCTTTATCATCAACTGATTTAATTCGTTTGGTACCATTCTATAAGGTGCTTTAGATATCGGTACCGCTCCAGGAACTAAGTCATTTGTGAACTCCAGTTGCCTGTCTGGCGGAATCCCTGGTAGATCTTCAGGAAACACGTCCAGAAAATCCCGTATCACCTCTATGTCATCAATAGTTAACTCTGGTTGATTTACCTGAAGCACTAAAATATTTTCCTTTACCTGACCTTTTCGTCCCTGAGAAACAAAACTTATCTTCTCCTGGTTTCTGAAGTACTACCTTCTTTTCGTGGCATTGAATCGACGAGTGGTTACGTCCTAACCAATCCATGCCTAGGATTACATCAAAGTCTCTCATTTCTAGGATGTACAAATCTGCTTCTAGTACTTTTCCTCCTATTTCTATCTTAACCAACTTGGCTAGTTGATTCGTAAAAAGTGATTCGCCTGAAGGAATGCTAACCTCTAGTGTACTAGCCGATTTATCACATGCAAGTCTAGAATTAGTGATAAAAGATGCAGAGATGAAAGAATGTGTTGCTCCAGAATCAAAAAGCACGTAAGTAAGAAAATGTGACAACAGAAGGGTATCTGCTATCACGTTAGGATTCTCGTCTACTTCTTGCTGGGTAAGAGCAAACACTCGCCCCTTTCCATTCTTATTCTTGTTTATGTCTTCCTCTTTCTCTTTTATATCTCTTCTTTTGGGTGGTTCTGGGCAATTCATGATCATGTGACCCGGTTTTCCACATCGGTAACATACGTTTTTTCCAAACAAACACTCTCCTATGTGAGTCTTGTTACATTTTGGGCAGGATGGAGCAGAGGCTCCTGGCTTGACGTTATTGAATCCAGTATTCAGTTTCTTTTCTTGCCATTTTCCTTTTCCTTTATCCTGTCTACTCCACTTTCTATTTCCTGTAAAATTCTTACTTTGAGAGACAGGCTGATCTGTATTGGCTTTGCGATACCAAATTGTCTTGGCCCAAGCTAGCATCTCCCTATAAAAGGTGAAGCTATGGGACAGGAGAATTAAGCTCATATATGTACTAAATCATTGCTCAAACCTTTTGATCTTCTTACCTTCAGTATCAACAAGGTGAGGTGCATACTTGGATAATTGTTTGAATTTTCGCTCATATTCTGGTAGTGACATACTGCCTTGCCTTAGCTGTAAGAATTCAATTTCTTTGCTATCCCTCAGTGCCTGCGGAAAGTATTTCTCCATCAGTTCCTCCTTGAATTGACTCCAAGTTAAAGCATCTTGCTCTGACTCACTTCTAGTGCAGGACATAGATTCCCACCAATGACTGGCATCACCGACGAACATAAATTCTGCGCACTTAACTTTCTGTGCATCAGTACTTGTTAGTAATCAGAAGATGCGCTCCAAATTATGCAGCCACTCCTCTACTCCTAGTGGTCCTAAAGACCCATCGAATGTAGGGGATTTGTGCCTACGAAACTGTTCTATCATAGTAGCATGATTGACAACAGTTGGAGTTGAAGATTGGGTAGGATGTGGATGGGAGGAGCCTGACTTTGTCTGGCCAAGTCCTGAACTACTCTCAGAAGATCTCTGATCAGGTTGATTTAAGTTGAAGGTGTCATTTCCTTTAGACAAAATAGAAGTTGTCCATCAGGAATCAATAAAACCACTATTTCAAATGACATAAGGAAAGCTGGAATTTTTATTATTAGAATAATCTTCGACAAAATGTCGGAAAACTGCAATCGTTTGAAAAGAAAATAACAATACGAAAGTAGCAAGAGCAAATTTAGATTACAACTGCAAATTTAGAAAGTGTTCTCAATGAAAGTCTGAATGAAAATAACATAATGAAAAATAGGTGAATAACACCTAATCTGAATCTTGTTCACGATTAGGCATTGGTTGATTGACGAAGGTCTCTGATCCTGTATCTGAGTCTTCTTCGTTATTTGGAAATTTCCTATTTATATAATCTTCGTGATGTTAATTTAGGATGCAGAAATATTTCTCGACATCGATATGGTTTGGGTCTTCCTTCAGTAATTCCTTCTTGATAAAATTTCCCATCTCTACTCCAGATGGGGTAAATGTACGCAAAAGATGATCGATAACTTCAATGTTACTAATTCTATTCTCATGTCTCGTCGCATTTTGCCACAATTGAAGGAATTTCGCACTGTGTTGAGGCATGGGCTTGTCGGAATTGACGTTCTCATAGGCTCGTAGTGCTAAGGCTTTTGGTCTTAGGTAACGAGGTAAACCCGTAGACTTTCTGGCGGTATATCTCACTTTAGCCATCTTATCCTAAGTCCAGTCCAACATAAGTCTAAAGAAATTTAGAAAACTTTACATCAAAATAAATAGCATTCTATTATTTGCAAAAATTGTAATTTATGAAATTCAACTTGGCAAAACTCAATGTTATAAAATTTTGAAATAATTCTTTCATGTCCCAATTGAAATCATACATGAGGGTTTGAGGATGGTAGCCGTCAGATAAAGTAGGATAGCCATGGAGAAATCTTTACAGTTAAAATTTTCTTTATTACTAATAGAATACATACTTTAATGTAATCATGTAACTCATTTTGGTAATACAAGTAATCATCATACACTTAGATAGATACACATTAGGAGAAAAAAAATTTTTTTTTTATGATGAACAGTGTTCGCTCGAGCAGACAGAGACAAAGCGGACAGAGGCCCACCCGAGGGCAAATTTTTTTTTTATATATAGGTCCCTAAACTCTTCTCAATCTACAGAACCGATTTAAAACTTTGGGCACTCTGATACCAAGCTGTGACGGCCCAAAACCTCCTCTACGAGGCCTCGATTCGTCTATCATCTTCTTACCATTTTAGAACTCGAAAGTAAACTAAAATTTTGCATAATTCTAGATATTATTAAAATAGTTTATAAAAGTGAACTTATCAACTACATGGGCTCTAAAATGGAGGTTATCAACCCTTAGAGGATTTCAATGAAAGTCTAAAGCCCTAGAGTACGAAATTGTAACATGAAGTTAATGCCCTTTATTTCTTATACACTCATATGAGCAACCCAAATGTTATGAAAGCTTATGAAGTTTTAACCAAATAATCATAACCCATCCATCAAACACATACTAAAATTTCACAATTTTAGGAGATGGTTAAGGTTATCAAAAGGGAAATCAAAGTATACAAGAAACATAAGCTAGACAGCTTTCAGACTCTTTTTAAATCCCAAATTTTCCCTATCAAAAGGCCTTGAAAAATTCTAATATTTTTAGGGATAAAACATAACATAACGTATCAATTCATATCTAAAATTCAGAATTTAATAAAATATGTAAGGTCTCCTAATCAATTTCTAAAACCTGGAAGGCAGATTCCCAAGTAGAACTGTCCATCGTCACCAAAACTTTCATATCTTGCTCTACAGACATCGGAACGAGGTGATTCCAAGTTTCAAGGAGCTGAAATTGATAGTTCATCAATCCCACCATATTTCGTACCAAAACTTGAAGTCTACCATTTAGGACGCCTGTTTGGACTTGCAAGCTGGAATTTCTAGACAGTTACATCCCGGTCAACATTATACCCTTTAAACATTCTCTATCATTCATCAAGTTTAAAATATCATTTCATAGAGTTTCCAACAAGTTCATGCCACATTAAAAATTAAAAATCTTATCAAAAACATCATATAACGTGTAAAATTCAGAAATCATAACATCATAAAGAAATTGACATTTATTCATCTTCTTGCCCATAATCTCTTTTCCTTTTTCCCATGGCTCAATCCCTTCATCATCAAGCCTTCATCCAATCTTACTATCAATCTAAGAATGAGAGAAATGGTGAGTTTGGGTAAAACTCTATAGGAATATCATCATTTATAAATATGCAAATCCCAATATATGTATCGTAATTAAATGTAAGTAAGCCATGATAACATTAATATTTCGGTGAGCTCAATGGGTCGAAACCCTAAATTCATTCATAGGTTTAATCCCGAAGGATTTAAAACCAAACATTCTTTCTTAGGTTTAATCCCAAAGGATTTAAAACCATAAACATTCTTCAATTTCATCCAAAGTAGGATAAACATTTATTCTTGTTCATTTCAAAGAAACAAACTACATTCATATCCGGATGGCCATAAACATTAAATCATATAGCAAAGCATACACATGATTACAATACATAAGGGATTTAAATCAACTTTGCATAAAATATTCCTACCTTGCTTCTTGAAAAAAAGAATAAAAAACCTCTGAAAATATTTCTTCTTTTCTTCCCTCTTCTTCCCTTTTCTTCTCTTTTTTTTTTTCTTTCTTATTCTCTTTTCTTCTCTTTTCTTTCTTTGTAAGAATGGCTTAAGTGTATAAGTGAAAGGGAAAAAATGGGAGAGGGGAGAGGGGAGAGGGGAGAGGGGGGGGGGGGGGGGGGGCAATTTTTGAGAGGGGTAGGGAATGAATTTTAGGGTTTATTCTATTCTCTTGCAAGCACTTAACTAGTTGGAAAATGGTAACTTTTTTATATGGTAAAAATACCATAATTTTAAATATCTTACATATCTTGCCTTTTATATAAGAATAATTATAATTAATTAATTTAATTAACTAATTAATTAATCTCAAAAATCATTAGATATTTTCTTTAGTGTACTCGGGTCGATTATTATTATTGGATCCCATTTCGACTTTGGACGGACATGTGGCCACAAATATTTGCTAAGAATTTAACTTAGCTCGAAATAAAAATTCTAAATTTTTGGGGCGTTACAACATTAGTTCTTTAACTGATCTACCTCCAATTGGGGCCACTATTTCACCTGCAATGATTGTTACCCATACGCCTCCCTCAATCGAGAAGCAATTTTTTGGCTCCTATAAGCAACTTCTAACACTTCGCAGTAATATTGCATTTGAGCCAAATCATGTTGAACATGTGGCTTTCATCCATTACTGGTTGTGTAAGTTCATTATTTGTGTTCCCAGTATTAAACCTTCCATAGGTCACTTACCTATTTCCAACGAACTCACCAACGACAAGCTTTTAAATCTTGGTTTTTTCGTCCTGGCTGGTCTTTATATAGGCATAGCCACCCTCCAAGACCAACTGCGATCTTCTGCTTTTCCTACTGGTAGTGGGCCCCTTTGGCTCGCCTAGTTATGACTTGGGGCATATTTTCCTTATTTTGGCGTCCTTTCATCGGCTACTCGCCTAGTCAGATGTTACGGGTTGGTGGTCAACCAATTTAGTCCAACAACTCAATCCAATAGGGATATTTTTACTTATTTTTATACTTTGAACTCTTTGCCTTCTTACTTTTCCTTTTCTACACATCAAATTCCTCTTTACGTTCAACCTTCTTCAAACTTTAATGAGGTAGAAGCCTTTGTATCTATTTGGGCTTAGTTTTTGGTTGGGTGAGAGTTGTTCCATGGTTTGATCACTGGAACGAATGCGAACGTTGGAGTTGAAGTTTATGCTCATCAATTCGTTGCCCATCAATTTAGGTTCAGCCAGGCTTGGCCAATTCCTCTTTGCTATTTAAACAATCTTACGGAGCGTTTTTATACCATTACCCGAGAATATGCGAGAATTATTGAGAGCTGTAACAATTCTCTAATGACTAGTTTTTCTCTTGTGCCTTTCAATTCTACCTTTATTACTCACTCTTTTTTCAATGAATATTGGCCCAACGTTAGGCGCAGGTCTTTTGTTTCCAACGTTCATTTTATGTTTCACACTTTTGAATCCAATCTTCTTTCAAAGTCTCCTAGAAGGACATCTTCATCCTCTGCGCCTAGTTCTAAAATGGGTGTTATATTTCATTCGGATGAACTTCAATCAGTCCCATCTCCTCAAACTGGTCCAAAGGAAACTTCGGGCAATAAACGGCCCTATCCACATTAGGCCGATGATTCAGATAGAGGAGACAATCCCACTCTTGTCAGAAAGAAGGTATTAAGTTACCGATCATCAATTATTATTCCTTATTTATCGGTATTTCTGCATATGTTTGAAATACCAACCTACCATTTGTTTTTGTCAGAGGACATCTATCCTTTCTGTAGCTTCACAGCAGCAAATCATTACTGATTCTCCAATGATTTATGTCACTGAGGAGCTTCAAAGTTCGAAATTGCATGCTCAGATGGATGAGAAAACTCCATCTCACTCCGTTGAAGTTTGGCTATAGTCATTTACACTCCCCAACCCCAATATGCTCGTTCAATAGTTCTGAAACCAGAAGGTAATACCCTTTATAATGCCATGTTTTTGTGTTATTCGAACCTTGCTTTCTCAGCAGCTCCTGTTGAGATTCCCATGATGGAAGAACATTCTCGTCTGGCTGACAAGGAAAAAGCTCCTACATCATTTGAAAGCCAATCTCAAGCTGATGCCCTTCCCAATCTGCCCAAAGAAGTGCTCTCTTCACCCAAAGTTGCTGACGAGGTAATTCTTTTCTTCTATTTGCCTTTACATCTATGTAATGTCAACAACATGATTGATATATATTATTCTTTCCTCACAGGATGCTAACTCTGTCTTACGATCCATTCAAGCATTATTTACATCTTGGGAGCAAGTCCAGGCGAGTTCCATCCCTCGCTCTTTTTCTACAACCCGTCCTTCAACTTCTTCTATTCCTTCTACTGAAGACACAAATGCTCTAAAGAGGGCAGTGTTAGCTTATACTTTCTTCATGGATAAATATACATCTAGAGCGAGTGCTGACAGTCAAAAAAAATTGCTTTCACGCTTTAGTAAAGATCTGGTTGATGCTCTCAAACGTCATTCCCTTGAACTTTCAACTTCTGTCAGATTGACTTTGAGAGGGATCCATTAGAAAATGAGTCTTTTACTATCTAAAAATGTAGAGTTGATGGCTAAGAAGACGAGTTTCGTTCAGGCTATGGCTGAAAAGAAATCTTTGAATATTGACATTAATTCAACTAAGTCCAAATTGAACGAGCTTTCTTCTAAGGTAATGATTGAAGATTCTTTGTTGATTAGTCTAGAATATGAGATGAATGAACTCCAAGATAAAATTGATGATTGCAAGATGAGGCTGGCTGCTAAGAAACGTAATGCCTCTTTAGAGATCGAGCGAACTAAGGCTTTGATGGCGCGCTATTCAGAAGTGATAGCGGATGGCTCTAACACAGTTATGGAGACTTTGTCCACCGTGGATACTCGTTAGTGCTCTGAATGGTCAAAACTTATAGACTAAATGCGGTCTATGCTAGAGGAGCTAGATGGGATAGATCAATAACATTTCCAACCTAGTATAAAGGTTGATGTGATATAGGATCGGACGATGACGTCCTGAATTTTGTAATGTTCCTAATCTTTAATGTTAATGGAACAATTTATTATTTGACTTACTTTGAATTCATATTTCAAACATTTAATCGCTCACTTTCCCATACGGACGGGACGTATTTCTTTAAGTATATACCATTAATAGATCTTACATGTTTTGTACCATCTAAATCTTCCAAATGATAAACTCCGTTGGGTAATACACTTTTAATTTTATATGGACCTTCCCAATTGGGCGACCATTGTCCATATTTTAGATCTTTAGTATCCAAATGCAATATTGTTTTCCAGACTAACTCGCATACCTTAAAATATTTTTCCACAACTTTCTTGTTATAATACTTGGCCATTTTTTGCTTTTGAATTTGTAGTTTGTCTAGGACGTCTACCTTCATTTCGTCCAATTCTAACAAACTTTGGGCCAAAGCTTCTACATGTTGCTCTCTGCTCAAATTATTATGCAAAGTCACTCTAATCGATTGTACATTAATTTCTATAGATAATGTTGCCTCTTGTCCATAAGCAAGTTGAAATTGAGTAACTCCCATGCTTGAACGTGGAGATGCTCTATATGCCCACAAAGCCTTGTTCAAATATTTATGCCATTTCTTGGTGTTTTCCTCTATCATCTGCCTTATAATGTTTTTTAGGACCTTATTGGAAGATTCTGTCTAGCCATTGAACTGGGCGTAATAAGGTGTAGAATTTACCAACTTGATGCTGAATTCGTCCAAAAACTGCTTTACTTAATCTCCATTCAAAGAGGTTCCATGATCTACCATTAAAGTTTGCGGTATCCCAAACCTATAAATTATATGATCTTAGATGAATTTAATGACTTCCCTTTAAGAGATCTCTTTTAGTGGGATGGCCTCTACCCACTTGGTGAAAAAATTGTAGCCAATATGATGAATGTGTGTTGTTTGGACGAATAGAGATATATATTTCCTATAAAATCTATAGCCCAACATCTGAATGGCCAAGGATTTATGATATGTGTCATTTCCCTGGCTGGTACCCTTTGAATTGGTCGATGTTTTTTACATGCTAAACAACTCTTGGCATACTGGGTGCATAGTTCACCCATCTTTGGCAAAAAATATCCACTTCTAATGATTAACCATCTCATTTTTTGGCTAGCTTGGTGTGTCCCACATATTCCTTCGTACACTTTTGCTATTATTATTTTAGCATCAATCAAATTGACACATTTTAACAAAACTCCATCTGCGCATTTTTTATACAAGTTTCTATCTATTAATACATAATTTAGGGCGCGCAACCTAATTCTCCTCTCACTCTTTTTGTCATATTCTTCTAGAAACTCTATTATTTCCTCCCTCCAATCCCCCATATTTCCATATTCTATGCAATGGATGCCAAATCTTTTTGCCCTTCGTTGTATTGCAGGCATTATCACTCCATATTCACACACAGATTCCAAGTTCAATATCTTGGAGTATCTTGAGGCCATTTGGGCCAGTTCGTTATATATCCTATTTACATATTAAAGCTCCACTTGGTCAAACTCTTCTAGTAACTGCTTGGTGATTTCATACAAGCTTATAACAGAGCTACTTTGGCATTTAAATGTGTCATTCAGTTGATTAATTACTATCGGAGAATCACCTTTAACGACAACATTTTTAACTCACATCTCTAATAATAACTCTAGGCCCACTATGAGCGTTTCATATTCGGCCTGATTATTGGTGCATAACTTATCCAGTGTAAAGAAAAATTGATAATTTACACCAAAAGCATATATTAATGCTATACCTACTCTTGCTCATTTGGTTTTTTTGAACCATCGAAATATAATGTCCATGATTTTGCTTCACACAGATCAATGTCTAGTTCCATTTCGTTTGGAACATTGACACATGGGTGATCGGCTAAAAAATTAGCCATGGCCTAATTCTTGATGGCCTTTTGTGGGATATATTGAATTTTGAATTCAGACATAGCTAAAGTCCAAAAACCAATCATTTGATGTAAAATTGGGCGAGAAAAAATGTACTTGATTAGATTTACTTTACACACTAAATACACAATCACAGACCATAGAAAAGACCTTAATTTTGTACATGGAAAATAAAGGGCTAAACATAACTTTTCTATAGTCGTATAATTACATTCACATTTGGTCAACTGTCTACTGAGATAGTAGACTACCCTTTCCTCGTCCAATTGGTCTTCCCGAGCAACCATACCAGCTATAGACTTTTGCTCGGCCGATATATATCTCCATTGGCTGTTCTTATATAACCCGCTTTCAACAATCGTTCAATTTCGTTCTTTACTTCTGGTAACACATTGGGTGCAAAATGTCTAAATGGTTGTTTATGAGGTTTAAAACTTGGTTTAGTGGGCAATCTATGCTCTATTATATTTTTATCTAAACTAGGCATTTGTTCATATTCCCAAGCAGAACAATCCTTATATTCTTTCAACAAAGAGATCAATTTAGTACTTACCTCTTTGTCGAGTAACTGGATGATATATATATCTTCATCAGCTCGAGGCACCATTTTCTTCTTTGTAGGCATTCTGTACAAAACATAGTAATCGAATGATCTCCCAGATGGTTCACCCAACAAACCTACTATTGGATTACTTTTTTGGTATAGCTGACTGAGTAAATTGTTGTATGAAATTCTCTTCGTTCTTCGCTTTGCTTATAAATTAATTTCTTCTTCTCTGTTTGTCATACCGTCATCTTCCTCTTCGTCATTGTCGTGAGTGAATTGATTCTCAGCAGATGTGCCTTTTCCACATTCTAACGTACAAACTGCTTCTTCATTTCCTTCTATTATTTCTTCATCATGTTCCTTATTCTTTAATTCTTTGGCTAATAAATAGTTACTAGCCATAACGCCAAACTGAATAGTGATCAATTGTCCAGCATCATCATCATCTTCATCATTCTTTCTATGTTCAAACTTTGATTTTTGGACACATTCCTCCTTTAACGGCTCTTCTTTTGAAGCTTCTGTATCTTCTTCGTCTCCATTCTCAATGACATTTTGATTCACCACCTTGCTCTCAATTGTAGCTCTCGAACGATATACGCACTGTTGTTTCTCATCATTTGTCCATAATTTCTTTGGAAACGTCTTTGTTGGGTTTTTGTCATTTCATTGAATGAAATAGCCATTCCCATTCTAGAATTGTATGAATGCCACACATTTGGGCGTTAAAGTTGTGGTATGAACGTTCTGATGCACTGAAATGAGCCATGTTGCCTCCCATAGAATGTTTTTACTTGCTATCTAAATGGATGAAAATAAGTAGCGTTAGCTGGGCGAGTTTGTTGTTCGTATGAGCCTACCATTTCTGTGATATTGCCTCCTTTTGGCACATAGTACATAAATATATTTCCTAGCTTACCACTGTCTTTCCTTTCAAACGCTCAAAGGCGATGGGATACAGTTCGTACCCGCCATTGTCAATTACTAATTTGAATCTTGGGAGACCAAATTTGTCCATATTTGGGATGACTACGTCTATTGGCCGTGAGAATGGATTTTCGTCCACTGCCATCTTTTTCTTTGACTCAAAGGTGATTCACCCTGACTCGATAGCATCTTGTAAGACATGACAAAGAACCAAGCAGCTATTAGTCATGTGAGACCATGTATTATGACATTTACAATATTTTTTACCCTTGATTTGCTCTGGGTTTGGCAATTTATGCTTTTCACTTAACCTTATTTGCTTATCTTTATATAACCGATCAAATATTACGTTGTCTTTTGTATATACCAAATGAGAATGCTCTAGTTCTTTTATTCTCTTTTTTTGTAGGCTCAATCTTGATAGGCATTTCTGATTTAGCCATTATCGGGCACGCATACGTGTCTCCCTTGATCAATTCGACCAAATACACTTCGGCCTCGGCTTGATCTTGATTAATGTCAACAATATGCATATCAAAATTCAGGTCTCTATAATATGTCCCTTTATTAGAGTTTTTCATTTGTTTTTCTTCTTTTAACAATTGCTCGTATCTTATAACGCTCGCACTAAGTTAAAACACATCAGATAATTATCTATTTTGGAACTTCTTTTTTAGGTCAAAATTCAAACAATTTTGAGCGATCCTTACAAAAAAAATTTTGAATAAAGATACAAAACATGTATTTCTGGCCGTTTTAAATCTTTGAAGGAAAAATTCAGCCCATTCATTTGGCATTTGAAGGAAATTTGATAAATCTGTCAAAGTGACTCCGGATTCAGTTTTGTAAAACTGGGCATGAAATAATTGTTCCAACTGTTTCCAAGTTTGGATAGAATTTGCTGGCAAATTAATGAACCATGAAAAAACTACTCCAGTTAGTGAATTTGGAAATAATCTCATCTTGTGAAAATCAGGAACTTCACCACATTGCAACGTGAAACGCCCTACATGTTCTAAAGTGGATACTTTTCCTAAACTAGTGAACAAAGAAAATTCAGGCACCTTATACCCTCTAGGCCATGGATATACTTGATCTACCCAATCTGGGTAAGGCTTTTTGTACGTAGGTTGAATTATTGGCCGTATTCCAAAAACCAACCGATCTTGCATGAGTTCAACAACTTGATCTCTCAAAATAGCATTGGGATCAAAAGAGACTTCTATGAGTTGGTGTACGTATGAGACTGCTTGAGGCCTAACAATATTTGGCCCATGTTTGGCATAAAGTAGCTATTATTTGGCCTATTGTTGCCATTGATATGTGAATTTTCCCCATCGTTGATACGTTTAGCATTTTGTCCCATTTATTGAACGTTTTCTCTTCTACCTTATACTGTCTAGCCATGGATATGCTTGATCTACCCAATCTGGGTAAGGCTTTTTTTACGTAGGCCAAATTATTGGTCGTATTCCAAAATCCAACTAATCTTGCATGATTTTAACAACTTGATCTCTCAAAATAGCGTTGGGATCAAAAGGGACTCCTGTGGGTTGGTGTACGTATGAGACTACCTGAGGCCTAACAATACTTGGCCCATTGTTGCCATTGATATATGGATTCCCCCCATTGTTGATACGTGTAGCATTTTGTCCCATATATTGAACATTTTCTCTTATATTAGAACTACCCCCGATTTTAAATGTCCCAGCACTCCCTAAATTGGCCGTTGCTGGTCCTATGTAAGGTGTTTCAACTCCTTGACTCGTGTTTATAATTGGTGAACCATTACCTACAAGAATTCTGATTTCGAAATGATTTCCTATGCCCAGAGGATTCAATTGACATACTTGGTTTACCATTTTGTTCATAAGTTCGTTCAACATACTTAATTGTTTAGCCATATGGTCATAATGACTGTTTCCATTTTGAGTGAGTTTTTCTACAACATTAATGTTTTTTAGACTTACATGTTCAACAATATCTTGCGTGAGTTCACCTAACAATGTACGCATGGTGCGGAGACTTAATTCCGTCATTGGCTCATAACGACTAGCATTTGGTCTATCTATCTCCAGGGTACCTTGTTGACCCTCAAATTGCTTGATCACAGAATGAACAGACTGTTAGTTTGCTAGCTCCTTGCCGAAATTCTTTTAAGGCATGATACTTCCAATATTTCTAACACCAAATGTCGTACTGGACGTGCAAAATTGTTTCGCGCATTTTTTGATTCGTGTTAACAATTAAAATATTACTTAGATGATGTATAAGGAACAAAACCTCTTGAGACAATGTCTCAACAAGTGGTGTTTGAATTAAAATATTATATTATGCAACTTGCCTCCAAGGGGCGAGCACACAAAGTTACAAGATTCGTAAATAGAGAGTAAAAGACTTAAACGTAAATTCATATGTTTGTTTGTGAGATAAGTTTTTGTTGTTTTTCTTTCTTCAATTGTCTCACCTTATTTATACATTAATCACCATTTGCACAATTCTTGTCCATAACTGACCATTATCTCATAGCACTTCTTCTGAGTAACTTCCCATAAATGTCATAACTTCTCACAACTTTCTATAACTTCCCATAATGCCCTTTTCATCAACTAACGGTTACTTTGGATCACGAGCCACGTATAAAACGGCTTCATTCCCTCTGCGATGCAATTATCACTTTATTTGCCCAAACCCTACTCCTCTTGGCCCTATCGTCCAGACATTTGTATGTTTTAGGCAATTTTTACCTTGACAATTTACTCAAACTCTATGTTTAAACCTCCTATTTTGAACCTTTGTTTTAAACCTTTATTTTGGAAATATTTTGTGTGCCAATAGTTTTCTTTTTGCATCATTTGAGTTCTTACTAATGAATTTTGATTAGAACTGTTATTAACTAGTTTCGTGTTTCACACGTCAGATAACATTTTTAGTGACATAAATAAAATAATAAATGATGTAAAGAAAAAAAAGAAAAGAAAATGTGCCTTTTTTCTCACATACATACCCCCCTTTTCTCACATACATACCCCCCTATACGTCAATACTCCTAACATTTTATAATAAATAGGAGAAATTTTATTTACGGCACTAAAATTTCAAAGAAATTTAAATTATACTACTGAATTTTAATTTATCTTAATTGGATTATTGAATTTTAATTTAGTTTCATATTTTACTATTTTGTCACATGTTATTTCTTAAACTGATAAAAAATACTTAATGGCAGTCATATCACGAATTGATCTTCTACGTAATCGTTGTGTGACGTGCCAACTCATCACGATGTCACGTTGTAAAAGTGTTAAAAAAACACACGCATTTTAACTTTTTAATCTAAAGATATTGTTATAATCCTCATTAACTTTTCTCTGCACAAGAGATTGTACCTTCCCTGTGAAATCATCGTAAATAAAATTAAAATTTGTGATATCGTATAAATATTTCGTTTTAATTGATAAGTGCACGTGCTCTTTTTATCTAGGGCCACCCACAACAGGTGCTATTCATTTGGGCCAGGGAATCATTTGGTGGTGGTAGTGGGACTACTCTTTTATGGTTGAGAATAGAGAGGAGAGTGGGGCGTAGAGCTTCAAAAGTTTAAAACAATAATTCAACATGTTTAAAGTTCAAGCGAAGAGTCGAGAAATCTAAGATTTGAGCTCTCTCTTTTTTTTAAAAAAAAGTATTAGACTTTTATGATAGAAGTCTAAAACACGAAAGATGGTACCCATTTAATCTTTATTAAATCGTCATGTGATTATTAAATAACACGTCCTACTTCAAATTTCAAAATACTGATCTAAGTTAGAAAACAAATTGTAGCTTCATAAGTTCGACATGTGAGGACCTGTATCGACTTAAAAAAGAAATTAAGATGGTTTTAACATTATCAACTAATTGTAAAAAACTATTATAAAAAGTTACTTGAACAATAAATTGGAGACAAATGTTGCAATTCTCTGTATTTTAAAATTAGCTCAACACGTTTTAGATGTTCGGTCAATTGCTTGTGTATTTTGAGGTGAACCAGAGAAATGGCCACTGCACTCCAACTAGCAAGCCAAAAAATGGCATTAGTGGGGACACATTTCGATGTCCCTATTGTTGAACAGCAACCACATTTTATTGCACCAGTCACAACACTGCCCGTGCAGGAGGGTTAACAAGAAAGTTCATAGTTGATACGGCAGGCAAAACTATCAACTTGTCACAACGGACAAGGAAAATGGACAGGTTGCTATAGTAATAATATAATTTGATGATAGAAATAATGATAGCTGCTATATGTTGTTTGTCAATAGTGGCACGTTCTGATACGCCTACCTCGTTGGTTTCATAAACTCATCTCTAACAGATATACAACAATAACCCAACTACTATTAGACAAGTCAGACATGCGACATATAAAATGACAGTTACCATCAACAATTGGGAAGATGAAACACCAGTAATTGAGAAGATGAAATATCACTCATTAACTTCTAATAATGAGAGAGATGAAGCGACACCCGTCATCAAATGAGGGAGACGAAGGGACACCAGTCATCAATAACTGCAGACCTTTCCTATAAATAGAGGTCAACCCCCCAAGTAAAAACAGAACACGCAACTCTTATACACTACATATTGCTATTCTGCACATATGTTTTAATTATATACTGATTATCATACCGGAGTAGACATGAAGAAAAAAGCTCCGCCATTTTTTACAAGTCTCCACTATTATCACCGCTGCACTCAGAGGAGGAAAAAATATTTATCATCAATTAGCGTCGTCTGTGAAAAACCGCACAAAAAGTCATGGCTCAAACTAGAAGAGCTAGGAATGTAACTGCTCCACCAGCCCTATCGGGAATGTAGACATCGAATCTAACGCCGCCGCTAATCACCCACAACAAAAATTTGCCTCTGCCGTTCAACTTGCGGCACTGCAAGCTTAGGTGGCGGCCTTAACTGTAAGGAATTGAGGTATGCATGCACAGCAGAAATTAAATGCTCAATTCCTATAAGCCCGGATCAACCTCGTACTTAGATAGGATTCGTGATAGAATATTACCTTTGATGAATGTCTTGAATCTGATTATCTGATTGGCTGGAGGTGCGATCTTCAATACCACAGTTGTCCAATTGTCCAGCCTCTAATGGTGATCCACACAGCAAGAACAGATCTGAACTCCACAATCAAGAACAGATGAAAGCGGAATTTTGGGAGAAGTTGATTGAGTTGTCTTTTGCTTGTGCTAGCAAGTAATAGAAAAATCAACTCTTATGATTAAACTGTCGTGGCCTTTGTATATATAGGTAGGGCTAACCCTAGCCCTAGTTCTAGTCCAACTAGAACCCATTAACAAACGGGCCCAATTAATTAATCTAATTAATTAATTTGGTCCAATAAGGAATTAAATCCGACCCAACTATTTGGACCTTGGACATTAATTCTTACAATCTCCCACTTGGACAAGGTCCAATTCCAGATGCTCAATTCTCGCCTTTTGTGTGTGACCCATTAGGTTCCCATTCACGATGGCAAACGCAGTGATATTCTCATCGATTCACCGAGATCGATCAATTCACGTCGCCGTCCAAGATTGATATCTAGCAATGTGTCAAGGCAATCCATGTGAAGGAAAATGTCATGTGGTATGACAGAACCAATATATGTGTGATTACCGTAGAAATATAATCCCTTCATCAATATAACCCAATTGGTTAAGAGATATGGATCAGCGTCAATCTCATTTCAACCAATTATGTTATTCACCACAATTCTTCATTGATTTAATCTAGTTATGATTGAAACATTTTCAACTCATAACTCCACCCCGGCCGAGGAAATTTATATCAACTTAAGTGGGCAAAATGCAGGTTATAATCTCCTACTTTCCAGGAGTGACGAATCCTCATATTGGACATTCACAACCTTCATACGATTCTCACTGTACCCGTACGACGTCTTCCTGGTGACTCAAATCTTCGAGCCCCATCAAACGCTCGCCAAAGTACAGTGGTCCTCATATAAGATTCTATGATGTCCTCAAGTCAAAGGACCAAATCCACAACCGCGCATTAGAGATTTATCACTGACGCTTGGATAGTTATCCATGTAGAATCTCTAGGCGGATCATCCAATGTCATGTTCTCATAACAATGCATTCATGTGTTCATTCAGATGTCCCTCTACATCTTAGCTCGTGAGATCAGCTACTTTCTTTAAAAAAAATGCAACACATGCTAGTCTATCCGCAATAATGATATCCGTATCTCATTATTACTATGACTAGGGATATTTCAAGAATAAGTTATTTATAACTTGTATCTCACAATCACAACACCTTGTGATTAACAAGTTAATATGAACTTTTCTTCGGACTCTATTATTTTAAATAATAATAATAAAATTTAAATAATAATAGATATGCCATTAAAATGTAGACAAAATATTTAATTAATAAAATTATTCATACACTTCGATGTCTAACAAAGAGTATATAAAACGTCCCATACAAACTAGATCCAATCACTCATGTATCTAATACCAATAGATTTAGCATGACTATCATGCTTGTGCTGGGACAACGGCTTTGTCAAAGGATCTGCTACATTGTCATCAGTTGGGACTTTTTCTATCTTTACGTCATTTCTCAGGATTATCTCCCTAATGAGATGATATCGCCTCAATATATGCTTGGATCATTGATGAGACCTGGGTTCCTTCGCTTGTGCGATGGCTCCATTGTTATCGCAATACAAAGATATTGGATCAACAATGCTAGGAACTACTCCAAGTTCTGAAATGAACTTCTTGATCCAGACCACTTCCTTTGCTGCTTCTGAAGCAGCTATATATTCGGCTTCTGTAGTTGAATCAGCAGTCGTATCTTGTTTGGAACTTTTTCAACTGACTGCACCACCATTTAGAGTAAATACATATCCATATTGAGATTTGCTATCATCTTTATCAGACTGAAAGCTAGCATCGGCATAACCTTGAACTCTAAGTTCATTTCCTCCATACACCAAGAACATGTCCTTAGTCCTTCTCAAGTACTTAAGGATGTTCTTGACTGCGATCCAATGTTTCTCGCCAGGGTTCGCTTGGAACCTGTTTGTGACACTCAAAGCATATGAAACATCTGGTCGAGTACATAGCATGGCATACATGATAGATCCTATTGCTGATTCATAAGGAATTCTATCCATGCGATCCTTTTCAATTTGTGTCTTTGGATACATCTCTTTTGAGAGATAGATCCCATGCCTGATGGGACAGAGTCCTCTCTTGGACTCTTCCATGCTAAATCTTCTCAAGACTTTATCTATGTACGTAGATTGAGATAGGCCGAGCATTCTTTTAGATCTATCTCTATAGATCTTTATTCCGAGAATGTATGCCGCCTCTCCCATATCTTTCATGGAGAAATTTTTGGATAACCACAATTTTACTGATTTTAGCATTGGGACATCGTTTCCTAGTAATAGTATGTCATCCACATACAAAATTAGAAATACGACTTTACTCCCACTAACCTTTTTATACACACATGGTTAATCTTCATTTTTGATAAAATCAAACATTTTGATTGTCTCATCAAAACGAAGATTCCAGCTCCGAGAGGCTTGCTTTAATCCATATATGGATTTATGTAGCTTGCATATCTTGTTTGGCTCTGTAGATTCAAAACCTTCTGGTTGTGTCATGTACACATCCTCACTAAGATTCCCATTAAGGAATGCGGTTTTAACATCCATTTGCCATAACTCATAGTCATAATATGCCGCTATTGCAAGCAGAATCCGAATTGATTTAGACATGGCTACTGGTGAGAAAGTTTCGTCAAAGTCAATTCCTTGTCTTTGCTTGTAACCCTTCGCAACCAATCTTGCCTTGTAAGTATGAACATTACCATCCATGTCGACCTTTTTCTTGTAAACCCATTTACAGCCTATTGGTTTTACCCCTTCAGGCGGGTCAATCAAGGTCCAAACCTTGTTTTCATACATGGAGTTCATTTCGGATTCCATGGCTTCCTGCCATCTCTTTGAGTCAACATTTGACTTCGATTCTGCGTAAGTAGTGGGTTCATCTTCCTCGATTAGCAATGCATCATTGGTAATTAAGAGATCGTATCTCCTAGGAGGACGAATGACCCTACTCGACTTACGGAAAGCTGTTGTGTCCTCGGGGACTAATGATTCTCCACTTCCAATATGTGCCTCATCAAATGCAGGCTCAACTATTGGCTCATCTAATTGGTCTATATTTGTGGTTTCTTGAACCTCTTCAAGATCTACTTTGCTCCCACTGGTCTCTCTTAGAATGAACTCTTTCTCTAAGAATACGGCATATTTCGATACGATGACTTTCATCTCGATGGGATTGTAGAAATAGTATCCAGCAGTTTCTTTTGGATACCCCACAAATAAGCATTTATCAGATTTAGCTCCTACCTTATCTAATTCTACGCGCTTCACATAAGCGTCGCAGCCCCAAACTTTCATGTATGAAAGATCGGGTCTTTTTCCTTTCCATAACTCGTATGGAGTTTTATCGACCGATTTAGATGGGACACGATTTAGTGTGTGACATGCAGTGTTAAGTGCATATCCCCAAAACAATTTTGGAAGAACTGCACGACTCATCATTGATCGCACCATATCTAGTAAGGTGCGGTTTCTCCTTTCTGATACACCATTTAGTTGTGGTGTATACGGTGGAGTCCACTGCGAGAGAATCCCATTCTCTCTTAGATAGTTTAAAAACTCACCATTCAAATATTCTCCACCTCGATCAGATCTAAGTGTTAGAATATTTTTCCCGGTTTGCCTTTCTACTTCTTGCTTGAATTCTTTGAACTTTTCAAAGGCTTCATGCTTGAATTTCATCAAATAGATGAAACCATATCTAGAATGGTCATCTGTGAATGTGATGAAGTAAGAAAAGCCACCTCTAGCATCTGTAGACATTGGTCCACATACATCAGTATGTACGAGTCCCAAAACGTCTGCAGCCCTGACTCCTTTTCCAGTAAATGGGGTCTTGGTCATTTTGCCCATCAGGCATGATTCACATCTATCAAATGATTCATAATCATTTGAATCCAAGTATCCATCTTTATGTAACTTGGTGATGCGTTTTTCATTTATATGACCCAGTCTGCAATGCCAAAGGTATGAGTTGTTAACCTTATTGCCTTTATGCCTTTTGTTGTCTATACTCATTATAGGACATTCCAAGTCTAGAATATAGATGCCATTAAAAAAATTCCCACATCCATAAAACACATCATCAAGATATAAAGAACAACGTTTATCCTTAATCTTAATGAAAAACCCATCCATGTCCAAACATGAAATAGAAATGATGTTCTTAGTAATAGCAGGAATGTAATAGCAGTCTCTTAATTCTAAAACAAGGCCCGAAGGCAACGATAAAAAGTATGTTCCTACAACCAAGGCAGCAACTCTTGCTCCATTCCCAACGCGTAGGTCTACTTCTCCCTTTTGCAGTAATCTACTATTATTTAGCCCCTGCATATTTGTGCAAATATGAGATCCACATCCGGTATCTAATACCCAAGAAGCTGAAGGAGTAGATAAATTAATTTCAATGAAAAGGATACCTGAAGTAGGAGCCTCAGTAGACTTCTTTCCCTTCAGGGTGGCGAGGTATGCCTTGCAGTTCCTCTTCCAATGTCCTTTGTTTCCACAGTGAAAACACGGATCATCAGACTTGGATTTTGTCTTTGTTTGCTTTGACTGGTTTTTCAGCAGATTTGGCTTTCTTGGATCCTTTCTGAAAGGTCCTTTTTGATTTCCTCTTACCCTTAGAGGTATCAATAGCCAAAATTTGCCCCTTCCCTTTGTTTATATTGGGCTCTACAGTCTTTAGCATGTTCAGCAACTCAGGCAAGGTACATTGAATCTTATTCATATTGAAGTTCATAATGAACTGCGAAAAGCTATCAGGCAGGGACTGTAGAACCAAGTCAATACTCAGCTCATGGTCCATGGCATAACCCAATTGGTTTATTTTTTCAATATAACCAATCATCTTCAGTACATGAGCACTGACTGAAGATCTTTCTGCCATCATACATCTGTATAACTTTTTGGATGTCTCATACCGTTCAGTGCGTGACTGTTCATCATACAACTCCTTGAGATGAATTATAATGGTATAAGCATCCATACCCTCGTGCTGCTTTTGTAACTCAGGTGACATTGCTGCAAGCATCACACATGTTGCAGTATTTTCGTCATCGCTGTGTTTATTATAAGCCTGCACTTCTTCCGGTGTAGCCTCCTCAGTAGGAGCTTCCGGCATAGGTTGCTCAACAACATATCCAATTTTTTCATGCTTGAGAACAATTCTCAAATTGCGGTGCCAATCCAGAAAATTTGGCCCGGTAAGTTTGTTTGCATCCAATATGCCTCTCAAACTCATATGGTTACTCATGATTCAATACTAAATAACAAGACAGAAAATTAATTAAATATAGAAAATTAATTTAATTATGGACTTAAATTAAATTAATTATACTTCCACTGTTTAAATTAAATTAATGACCCTCAAACATTAATCAATAGAACCGGTTAGATTCCCAGTGGGCTAGGATCTCTTTTGTTTTATTAGAACCTTGAGCGACTCAACAAGCCCTAATAAAACATCCAGGTAGATACTTTATCAATCACATCTCTATGTGATTCCTAGATCATCAAGTAGACAACTTATTGTCGTACTCATCTTATGTGTTTTACTTGATTGTGCCCCTAAAACTTTATTTCCTTGAGCGACTCAACAAAAAATAAAATTCTAGTTAAATTCGACCCATTGTTCAGAAACATCGAATTTTCATAGTGGTAAACATATCTATGAGCGAGCAGCCTTGAGCGACTCAACAAACTGACATCGATAATAGACTCTGATTTTTTACTATAACAATGGAAGGCACGTTGTATTAACCATTTAATACGAATTTAATATTTTGATAAAGAGGGGTTTGTCTCATCACATTTATGTATATTAACCAACATTCAACATGCAATCAATTATGCATAATAATAAGCGTGGATGATTATGGACTTTATCTATCTAATCTTCTTGAGCCAAAAAGAAGATTAGTTGGTCAATTCCTAAGGGACGTTGCATTCGTTCATCGAATGCTAAATGCAATCATCTCCATCTTCTGTTGCAACCTGTATCCTATACTAGTTGGCACGCAGGCCCTGATCAATGGACACGCAGGCCTATAATAAATAAATAACTCGAAAATCTAATTAAATAAATAATAGGCTCGCAGGCCCATTTAATTAAATAATAGGCTCGCAGGCCCAACCAATAAGCAATAAGAATAATTAACCATACAACCAATCACATGGGTCGAGTCCATAATCATCCACTAAACATTCATATTAATATCTAATATTAAAAATATATTAATTTCTAAATTTGTAGCTTTGACAGTATAAGTCTAAACTTTTTAGACACTTTGGAACGGACTAGACATAATTAAATAATTAATCTAATTAATTACTTAATTTTTCAATAATAAAATTAATCAATTAATCTAATTAACCAATTAATTTTATTCAAAAAGGGGATTTTTCAAAATTTATTTTATCTACCAATTTAAAGTCATACTCTAAATTGAAGACAAAATTTGTATAGGGTCAAAATTGTAATTTTATAAAGTAAAGTCAAAATTTAATCTGGTCAAAATTCAAAATATGGTTTAAAAAGAATTTTAGTCAATGCTAAATATTTGACCAGCATTAAAATTTAAACAATTTCAATTTTTCCATAAAAATTTAAAATCACATTTGAGACCCTAATTTCTTTTAAAGCTTGAGGACCCAACGTGCAATTTCTTCAATTGCATAGTCAACCTTTAAAAATTTTAAAACTGTGGGTCTTTCAATGCAATTCTCAAAATTGCACAGAGATCCCTTTTCTTATTTTAAAACAGTGATTCCTTCCTATGCAATTTCAAAAATTGCATAGGAGGCTCTTTGAAATAAGGGGGGTTCCATGCAATTTCCAAAATTGCATGGGAGCCCCCGTCCCCAAAATGATCAGTCGAAACCCTCTTTAGGGTTTCGACCTTGGCGGCGCCGAAACCATCGGCGCCGCCGGACGAGTGGGCGAAGGTGGGCCCGGTGTCAAACACCAGCGACCACTGTTGCAGATTAACAACAACAGCGAAACGTTGCTACTCGCATAGTGTGGGGGTGCCGCTGTTATGCGATAACTGCCGCGACCTCAGCGTCGATGGCCGCTGATTTTCGCGGCGGTGCAGGCTGCCTTGGAAAGGCTCCAATCCGCCACCGTCCTTGGTTGTCTTCTCCGGCAGCGGCGACTTCCAAAACGCCGCCGTCGGTCACCGTCTTCTCCATTTTTTTTTTTTTTTAAATCAAAAAATAAAAATAAAATCTAAATCAAATTCAGATTTTTAAAAATTCACAATTTTATTTACTGTCAAAACTCAAATTAAATTAATATGACAATAACAATTATTGTTCAATTTATCAAAGCAATCTAACGAACTCTAACAAGTAACAAGGTAGGCTATGATACCACTGTAAGGAATTGAGGTATGCATGCACAGCGAAAATTAAATGCTCAATTCCTATAAGCCCGGATCAACCTCGTACTTAGATAGGATTCGTGATAGAATATTACCTTTGATGAATGTCTTGAATCTGATTATCTGATTGGCTGGAGGTGCGATCTTCAATACCACAACTGTCCAATTGTCCAGCCTCTAATGGTGATCCACACAGCAAGAACAGATCTGAACTCCACAATCAAGAACAGATGAAAGCGGAATTTTGGGAGAAGTTGATTGGGTTGTCTTTTGCTTGTACTAGCAAGTAATAGAAAAATCAACTCTTATGATTAAACTGTCGTGGCCTTTGTATATATAGGTAGGGCTAACCCTAGCCCTAGTTCTAGTCCAACTAGAACCCATTAACAAACGGGCCCAATTAATTAATCTAATTAATTAATTTGGTCCAATAAGGAATTAAGTCCGACCCAACTATTTGGACCTTGGACATTAATTCTTACATTAACAGCTCTGCTCCAGTATCGAAATGCTGCGGTTTCTCAGTCACCACAGGGTCCTAGCCTTCCGTTGGTAGGATCATTAACACCAGGGGCTCCGCCCCATGGTCCTAGCCATCCACCGGTAGGAACCTCATTGCCAGGGACTCCTAACTTTCCAGCAATGGAAACATTGCCAACGACAATTCCAACGCTGGCTCCAGTTTCTTTGGCTCTACCTTTCGCACCCCACTTCCATTCAATGTCATCTGGCTCAAATCCACATCGGGAGCAACCGTCATTGATGACCACACCTACGCTGGTTGAGACACCAGTGTTAAGCCTGAAATATCGATTAGAAGACATGATGTGTCGCAAAAAAGTTGAGGCTATATCTAAGAAAAGTAGTAAGCAACAATCTATGGTGTTGGAATAAGACTATTTTTCCTTAGAAGTTATAGCAATTTCCTTGCCACGAGACTTTAAACAGCCAAAGATAGAGAAGTATGACGGATCTTCTGATCATGTCGATTACCTCAGGGCTTTTGTCGACTTGATGAAGTTGCAAGCCACCCCTGATGCGATAATGTGCAGGGCTTTTCCACCAATACTTAGGCAGGAGGCCAGTGATTAGGTAGCCACTCTTCCCCCAAAATCGATTCGTACATTTGACAATTTTTTCAAAAGTTTTGCTGCATACTTTGCCAGCAGCAAACATACTAAGAAAACTGTCATCGGCCTGATGCAATTCACCCAAGAAAAAGACGAACTGCTGAAAGATTTCATTGCCCAGTTCAATAGAGCCACACTGGGAATTAAAGATCTGCAGATGTCTGTTGTAGTCACTACCATAATGATTGGAACTCAAAGTCGTTCTTTCAAGATGTCACTCTCCAAAAACCCGATAGATACGATACATGAGTTACTCAAAAGAAAGGATAAGTATGTGGACGCTGAAGAAGCATATCTCATTACCAAAAGTATGAAAGATCGAAATGAACTTGAGTCTAACAAAATGAAGACTCGAGATAAGCCCGAACCTCGAAATGATATAAGCAAGCAGAAAATAAATCATCTACAACGGATAAATGATGAATGTACCAATGAATGATCCGGCTAGTTGGAAAGTCCTAGTGCACCTATTGGACTCAACCTGCGACAAAAATATCTTCAACTACTGCAACGGTCAGACGAGGAAACAAAGCTTTAGCTAGAAAAAAAATTTCCGAGGCAAGCTAGCCAAGCCAATGTTTTAAAAAAAATTTGCCTAGGTGAGCTCACCCAAGAAGAGACGACCTCGCCCAAGTCGAGGGGAGTTAGCCGAGCCAAGGTTTTAAAAAAAATTAGGTGAGGTGAGCTCGCCCAAAGCTTAAAAAAAATGTGAGCTCGCCCAAAGCTTAAATAAAAAGGCAATGAACCTATGTTTAAAAATCAAGGCGATGCCAAGAATAATGACAGCTGCTATTGTCTGAAACACAAGGCCAGCTGATACTGTCTGAAAAACAAGGCCATAAATAATGACAGATACGACTGTTTGAAAAACAAGGCTATAAATAATAATAGATGCTACTGTCTGAAAAACAAGGCCAGCTGCCACTGCTAAAAATCAAGACGATAAGCCTCTGTCTGAAAAACAAGGTGATGAGCATTTGTTTGAAAAACAAGGTGATGAGCCTCTGTCTGAAAAATAAGGTGATGAGTCTCTATTTTATAATCAAAGTGATGAGCCTCTGTTTAAAAATCAAGGCGATGAGTCTCTATCTGAAAAAATAAGAGAAAATCATGTGTGGTAGATTATTTCTACTTCTCATTGACGACGGTTTATAAAAAGTAGAAGGGCTTATAATGATAGAAATAATGATAGCTGCTATATGTTGTCTGTCAATAGTGGCACGTCCCGGCACGCCCGCCTCACCAACTCGCCCACTTCGTTGATATCATAAGCTGATCTCTGATAGATAGACAATAATGACCCAACTACCATTAGGCAAGCCAAACAGACGACCCATAAAATGACAGTTACCATATTTGATCTATTTTATTTAACATGTTAAAATTGTCTTTTTATATTGGTTTCTTATTTGATAAGATTGATAGGGCTAGTATTAGACAATAATAAAAATTAAATTAAAATATTTTAATTGTATTATTTAATTTTATCTACCAGTGTGCGCCGAATGTCCTAATTAAGTGAAAGGAAGAGGCTTTCTTTTTTTTTTTTTTTTTTGATCGAATAAAGGTTGATAACCCCCAACCCCAAGGGGCCCCCCCACCACCCCTGCCCTGGAGCCACATGGGGGAGGTAAATCACAGGATGTGCCTCCCAGCAACCAGGGTGGAGGGAATTATATAAGCATGAGCAAATCTCAATAACTCTCGCTTTCCACAAGGAACAAATCCAGTATTTCAGGATTCGAACCCTGCACCCGGATGCGCTGAGCACTTACCATCCCTCCCCTTTGCCACTGGGAATATGCCCTAGGGGCAAGGAAGAGGCTTTCTAATAAGGGTTTGGGATGATCTATTTGATATTCGAAAAGTACTTAGCACAGTCTTACAGATATTGGTTTGTTCTTTATTGTCCTCCGACTAAGTTTTTATATATTCAAAAGAGATAGAGGTGGTTAATGGATTGCACGAGTGAAACTAAGAAAATCACTGGTTTTTTGACAACTTTGTTGGGAACTAGGGGGAGAAATCTCTCTCGGTTGGTCATCGATTCCGATGGGGGTGGGTTTGGGTGGAGACTTTGGGCCAGATTTTAACGAGATTTATTATCGGGCCAATTCAAAATTATTAGGCTAGCCCAATGTTAGTCTTATTGGTCTGACAGGCTAATCGTTTCAAGCCAAATAGACCCGATTATTTATTGGGCCTAGGTTGTTTAGGCTAGCCTGTCGGCCAATCTATTTTACCACTTCTAATTGAAGTTTCATCTCTAATAACTTAATCCTTTAAATGAGATATTGTTTGCTACTATATCAAAGCAAATAAATGCCTCAATCTCAGTTATTGCTATAACTTGGTTATAAAAATTGTATGTCTCAGGTTTTCGATGAAAAATAAATCTAACCTACACGTAAAACGTAAGACGTATGTTGAGTATATAAATATAAATAAATTCTTCCAAATATCACAATTTGAATTTTTAAACATGAAAATCACAAAAAAAAAAAAAATTAAATTACAACTCTAAGGATGCGTTCAATTACAAGTATTGAATTTGGGTGGAAAGAAAATGAATTCCAATGAATTGAATTGCCAAGAAATTATTAATTGGAAAATATCAATTTAGAAGATAAATTTTACCTGAAAAATAAAACCTTCCCCCCCATAAAAAAACGTTTTCCTTATTTTCAAGGAAAATGTACCCATTTATATAGAAATGAGAAAGCGTTTTACTTGGAAAAAAATGAACATCAATCAAACGAGTAGTTGAAAAATAGGTGGGAAAAAAGGCTTTTTCCATAGAAAAATGTGACTATCAAATGTATGAATTAAAAAATAAATAGAAAAAAGATTTTTTCTATAAAAAATAGATTGCAATCAAACGCATCCTAAGTGAAAAAATAAAAGTTGACCAAGGAAAAAGCAACATGCTCGACTAGAAGATGATCTTATTTTTCAGTTAAAAAATTTCAACCATTGACTATTTGAATTGGATCAAAGAACCATTTTTGTAGTTAATTTCCACATTTATCCAAAAAGGTTTCATTTAATAGAGGCAAATTTCCTGTTGAAGACAAATTACAAACTCTGCTCAATCTCGAATAGACAAAAAGTTGTAGAGAGAAGTGAGGTGACAAGTGAGATCTGAAATAAACTGTTTTCTTGTGAATTATTAATAATATAGAAAGTAGAAAAGATTGCCATAAACTAACCAACCAAATTTATAGGGGATAATTTTACTAACACTACCTGAAGTTATTTTAAAATTTAAAAATAGTCACTAAAATTCAAAAATTACAGTGCTAATTACTAAAGTATATAATTCTTTTTCAAACGATCACTCTGCTAAGTTCTCAATCTGAAAGGGTGACGTAGTACTGTTAAGTGTTAACGTAGCACATAATAAACTGTTATTTATTGTATAGAAGTTCATGTACTTTATGTAATATTCACTTCTGTCACTATATTTTCAATTATCTTTTAGTTAAGTCTTCCAAAAATTATATTGTAGATCCTTAATCTTTTTACATATTTACACTTTAGTCTCCAAATTTTCAATTATCTTTCAGTTAAGTATTCTAAAATTGTAGCTTAGATCCTTCAACTTTTTGAAATTTTAAAGTAACTTCAGTGACCGTTAGTGAAATTAACCCAAATTTATAGTATAAACTATATTAGCAACAATCACTAAAATTTGTTAAAAATTTTAAAATCATTATTCTAATAATTTTTTTTACAGTAGTAATCATTTAAGTTTCTTATAGTTACACTAATAGTCACTCGACTAGAAACGTTAACCTAAAATTTTATGTATCACTGTTAAAATAATAAAATTCAAATATAGACACAAATAGAGTTAGCATTACGCCATGCGAGACAAAAATGTTCCACCTTCAAAATTCGCTGACAATAATTCGAAGCTTCACTAATTGACTACTTATTAAAATCAAACGAATATAGAGAAAATATGTTTGACAATTACGCATTTAGCTTTAATTAATACAACTTTGTATGACGTGACTTACTACTTAAAGTCGTTCTATCTATATTAAAATTTAGTAGTAACACGTAGGGTTTTAAATTAAGGTTTTCATTTGAGTGATTGTTAATGTAATTATTAGAAATTTGAGTGATTGCTCTTATAAGAAATTTTTTTTAATAACTATTTTAAAAATTTTAACAAACTATAATAATTTTTGTTGATATTAATCTGAATATCAACAAGTCACCTAAAAAAGAGCGCTATGTCAATTAAGACGAACTTAGCATTAATCTTGTCACACTTGGGTCGTGCTCTCGAATTATACAAAAAAAAAATAGAATCGTCTAGTCCAACAATTTGCAGCCTATAGTTTCACCCAAACCATGCTTGATATCTATTTAATAACTAAAATGTCGTAATCTTTCAATTTCCATCCCTAATATTCTCACCTCCCTGCTGGCTTATATATTTTGTGTTATTTATTTATTATATTTTTTCGAGCCACATCTTTATTTTTAATTTAAAAATAGTACATTTCCATGTGAGAATAGATTCATAGTGTCTCTATCGTAATCTCCGATCATAATAAAAGTTTTCAACGCTGCTCACAAAAAAAGAGGAGAGTACACGTATGTCTTCCTTAAATAAACAACCCATTATCTCAAATCTCCTCTCATGTACTTTGTGTTTGCTTTTGCAAAACTCATCTTCTGGAAATAAAAAAATCCACTGAACCTTACGTTCAGATCCCACCGTAAATAAACGATATATACTAGTTATAGTCTAAGAAAAGGGAGGAAGGGTATAGAAATCCCAAAAAAAATATTTTTATATTATACTAACTTAAAATTTTCGCAATTGACATATTGAGTTTTCAAGTTTCATCTTAAAAGTCCAACTTTATTAAAATGAGTCGTGTAAATACTTTTATATTAATTACTGAAATTCGAATGTAGATATATGAAATTAATGATTCGAGTTTTTGTAGAATCTCATTGAAGTTAGTTATAAAAGGTCTACTTTTTAAAAAAGAAATGTTGTGAGTTCGCGATATAAATTGCGATGTTGTTAGTATTTGTATAAATTTAAATTTAAACAATAAGAACCAATCATGCAAAAGAAATACTCCAAAAATGGAAAAATATCGATAGTCTACCCATTGGCCTAAAAAAGCTAGAGGACACGTGTAAGAAAAATATTGGGCGATATCTTAACATTATTTAATTATGACACGAGACGCTCGAGGGTATTTTCGTGGTCCAATATTCTTCGAAATAGAAGACACGAATACTCAACGGTATCCAAATGACCATGGTTATCTCTCTCTCTCTCTCTTCACAAATGGTCTCTGAATTTTAATCGAGAAATTTTTTGAATTACTCTATTTTTTTTTATTTGGTCAAAATGAGATTTGTCCTTTCAAAATATTTTTTAATCCTTGTTTAATTTAAATAGTTATTAAAAAGTTAAGAGTTAAAGTCCATAACTAATTTTAACACACAATTTTTATTAATTTTTGTTATATATAATTTAATAGTGCATATTATATTCTTCACTTACTTGCTGATGAAAAAAAAAAAAAACAAATTCAAAAATTTATAAAGATTAGAAATGGTGGATCGAGACTAGAGTTCGATTCTATGCCTTTAAACGAATTTGTCCCACTATAGTGCTCACGGGTTGATGACAATCGTCTTCGAAGGTACAACGATCCCTTCTTGTAATGACAGTACTTCAAATCACAACAAACAGTGAACCAGAAGTACTTTCGAACTCTCTTTTGAAAATTTAGGGAATGAAAAGAATATTTTGAGAAGTATGGAAACTTGAATAAATGTTATTGGGGGGGCTTATTTATAACATGCCAAAAGGTTCAAATTGAATGGACACAAATGTTGTGTTATGTCAATTTTCACCCTAACAGTTATGATTTGAACAGACAAGTCAGAAAAGACATGTCTCTACACCTTTTGAATTGATTAATTAATTAATTAATTAAATTCGGAAGATTTCAATAAAATAAATAAATATTTATTTTATATGTCTAAAAAGATTATAATTGGTCAAGCCCAATCTTTTGACCCACGACCAGAGCCCAAGCCCGGCCGGGTGGGCGGGCGGGCGGGCGGGCGGGCGACGGGGTACGCGTGTGAACCTTTGGACCGAACCCAATAGAATCTATCTCTCTCGTTTCAAAGACTATTGGTACACCTTGGGGCCCAAACCCAATTGTCAAACTATGAATATATAAAGTAGTCACAAATCTTTTTATCTTCCAATGTGGGATATAAATTTCTCACTTCTTTTTACAATTCAAATTTCAAGGTGTTAACCTTTGGTAATCATTTCTCATTCACCCGAAAATAGTTTTGCAAGACCAAATATATCATAATAATCTATTCACAGAATAGAACGTGTTCAAATTATAATCCACTTAAATAGGTGGTCCGGACCCACTCCAATATTTGGTCAAAATTGATTAAAAATCAATTATTTAGTCAACCATTTCCTACAATCCCCCACAGAAATGGAAATTATCAGATAAATACAAATGATAATGCAGACACTAAAAGAAAGTACAAGCGGAAATCTATTGCATCAGGAGAGGTAGCTTCTGGCTTTGAACCCGCCTTAGTGGAATGCTATCGAATTTACTTGGCTAATCATTGAACGTGATGTCTTGAAATGTTCAGCTGTTGGTGTAAACCAAGACAATAATACCCACACAATATCTTTCCTAACACTTCTTTGGTTCTCATGGTTGTGTTTATTTTGGCCCTGAACAATTCTTGGTTTCATAAGCGTTTTAGAGAATTCCAGCCTCAAAATTCTCATAGAAGCGGCCCCACTTCGTACTTACATAGGTGATTTCCTATTAAGAGCATTCTGTCATACTTCACTTGGTTTATCCAAACTATATGAATCATTAAAAGTATAACTTAACCTAATACACTCTGCAGAAAAACACTTTTGTTATCATAGGAATGGGAATGAGTTTTATTCCTAAGTCCTTAACTGAATCTTCATAAGTTAGTTGTCACATTGAACCAAGATCTTGGGATCTCCAGTCAACAAGGTTGGGTTACCATTACAAAGATTCATACGTAGTAGGCTTTAAGCCCATTCCCTTCGATAATCGGTATACTTGATCTCTTGGTAAACCTTTTGTAAGCGGATCTGCGAGATTCTCCTTTGATTTCACATAATCTATGGAGATAACATTACTTGAGATCAATTGCTTAATGGTATTATGTCTACGACGTATATGTCTAGACTTACCATTATACATACTGTTTTGTGCTCTTCCGATAGCCGACTGACTATCACAATGAATACTGATAGCAGGTACTGGCTTAGGCCAACACGGAATATCCTCTAAAAAGTTACGAAGCCATTCTGCTTCTTCTCCAGCTTTATCTAAAGCTATAAACTCAGATTCCATCGTGGATTGAGCTATACATGTTTGTTTTGAGGATTTCCAAGACACGGCTGCCCCACCAACAGTAAAAACATAACCACTAGTGGACTTAAAATCCTTCGTGTCTGATATCCAATTCGCATCACAATATCCTTCCAATACTGCTGGATATCTTGTATAATGTAATCCAAAGTTCCAAATATATCTTAGATATTTAAGAACTCTATTTAATGCCTTCCAATGGTCACTACTTGGATTACTAGTGAATCTTCTCAGTTTGGTCATAGCACATGCAATATCTAGGCGTGTGCAGTTCATAATATACATTAGACTGCCTATGATCTGTGAATATTTTAACTGAGACACATGTTCACCTCCATTTTTGACTAAGTATAAACTTAAGTCAATTGGGATTTTTACAGGACTTTCATCATATACATTAAACATTTTGAGTATAGTCTCAATATAATGAGACTGGGATATTACAAGTCCATCAGATATTTTAATCCCTAATATAATATCTGCTACACCCATATCTTTCATGTCGAAATGTTTTGTCAACATTTTTTTAGTATTCATGATAATATCATGATTGCTGCCCCATTATTAACATGCCATTAACATATAGACATACAATTACATAGACATTAGGTGTGTTTTTTATATAAAAACGTTTATCACACTCGTTAATTTTAATTCCATTTGATAACATCGTTTTATCAAATTTCCGATGCTATTGTTTTGGCACTTGTTTTAATCCATACAACGATTTAACGAGTTTACACACCTTTTTCTCTTGTCCAAGAGATACAAACCCTTTAGGTTGTTCTATGTATATTTCTTCTTCTAACTCACCATTTAAAAATACCGTTTTAACATCCATTTGATGGATCTCAAGATTATGTAATGCAGTGATTGCAATTAGGACTCTAATTGATGTGATCCTCGTCACTGGTGAATATGTATCAAAGAAGTCAAGACCTTCCTTTTGCCTATATTCTTTTGCTACCAATCTGGCCTTATATTTATCTATAGATCCATCAGGTTTTAACTTCTTCTTGAAAATTCTCTTACAACCTAGAGGTTTATTTTCATGTGGGACATCAACCAACTCCCAAGTGTGATTTTGCATAATAGACTCTATTTCACTATTGATAGCTTCTTTCCAAAAAGGAGCTTCTGGAGTATACATTGCTTCGGTAAATGTCTTAGGATCATTTTTACTATATAGGTAAGAAAATATGGACCAAAAGATGTAGATGTTCTGGCACTTTTACTACGCCTAGGTTCGTCATTATTTTGATTATCATCATTTACAATATCATAAGTTCGTTTGTTTGAACTTATTTGTTTCTTGTCTTTACATGGAAAGATATCTTAAAAAAATACAGCATTCCTAGACTCAATGATTGTGCCTTCATGTATATCAGGAATATTTGACTTGTATATCAAAAATCGATATGCACTACTGTTATTTGCATATCCAATAAATATGCAATCAATAGTTTTAGGTCCAATTCTAACTTGTTTAGGCTTAGGAACTTCTACTTTAGCCAAACACCCCCATACTTTTAAGTATTTATAGGTAGGCTTATGACCTTTCCACAATTCGTATGGAGTTTCATCCATTTTCTTTTGTGGTATTTTGTAGAGAATGACATTTGCCAAGAGGATAGCTTTCTCCCATAAGTTTTGGGGTAGTCCAGAACTTATCAATATAGCATTCATCATCTCTTTAAGAGTTCGATTTTTGCGTTCAGTAATACCATTTGATTGAGGTGAATAAGTAGCCGTAGTTTGATGAATAATGCCATATTCTGAACAAAATTCTTCAAATGGTGCTATGTATTCCTCTCCTCTATCACTATGAATAATTTTTATTTGTTTGCTAAGTTGATTTTCTATTTCATTCTTATAATGTTTAAAAACATCTAAAGTCTCATCTTTGCTTCTTAGCAAATAAACATAACAGTATTTAGTGCAATCATCGATGAAAGTAATGAAATACCTTTTTCCACCTCTAGTTTGCACAAACTTTAAATTGCAGATATCGATGTGAATTAACTCTAAATGTGTTGTATTTCTTTCAACACTTGGAAACGGTGTTTTGGATAATTTAGCCTCTACACAAGTTTCACACTTATGATTAGGATCAAATTGTAGATTAGGCAATAAATTTAAATTCATCATTCTACGAACAGAATTAAAATTTGCATGTCCTAGTCTATGATGTCATAAACAAGATGACTCAAGCATATAAACAGAACTAGATATATTAATATTGCTTGATTTCGATACAATAGTAAGGACATTCATTTTGAACATCCTGTCACAAAGGTAACATTTCCTCACATACATATCATTCTTAGTGAATTCAAATTTGTCAGATACAAAGACTAATTTAAAGCCATTTTTGCTAAGTAAAGAGCCAGATACAAGAATTTTACAAATATCAGGCACATGTAGCACATTGTTGAGGACGAGCTCTTTGCCGGAAGTCATTTTCAAAGTCACTTTTCATTGTCCTTCAACTTTTGAACTTGTAGAATTTCCCATGAACAATTGTTCTCCATTGATTGCCTTGTAGTTAGAAAACATTGTCTTGTTAGCACAGATATGACGAGTAGCACCAGTATCTACCCACCATTCTCTAGGATTTCCAATACTATTCCATTCAAATACAACAGCACACAAGTTCATTTCTTGCATTCCTTCAAATAATGTGTCTAATTCAGTCACATTCACTTGTGCATTTTGATTCTCAGGCTTGCCGCGACACTCATTTTTACGATGTCCTGGTTTACCACACTTATAGCAATTTCCTTTGAATTTTTTAGCACTCTTCTTGTTGTCTTTGTTTGGAGTATCACCAGAATGTTTCCTTTTCTTATTTGTCTTAGAGCCAGATTCCACCATATTGGCCTTTGCTTGTATAGATTGTCTTCCAAATTTTCTGTCGAACTTTCTATTATCTTTTTCAATCCTCAACCGGAAAATTAATTCTTCCAAGTTCATCTCCTTGCGTTTGTGCTTGAGATAGTTCTTGAATTCTCTCCATAAAGGAGGGAGTTTCTCAATAATTGCAGCCACTTGGAATGATTCACTAAGGGTCATGTTTTCAGCATGGATGTCATGAAGAAGAACTTGCATTTCTTGAACCTGATTGATGACAGTTTTGGAATCCACCATCTTATAGTCAAGAAACTTGCTAACAATTAATTTATTTGTACTAGCATCCTCTATTTTGTATTTCTTCTCCAATGATTCCCAAAGTTCTTTTGTCGATTTCGTGGCACTATATACACCGTATAGTGTATTGTCCAATTCGTTTAGGATGTAGTTATTGTACAAGAAGTCGGAGTGTTTCCACGCATCCAAAACAATAAGTGATTCCATATTGTTTGTTCCCTCTTGCACTGCTGGTGGATCCTCGCTAAGAAACATTGCCAAATTCAAAGTGGTCAAGTAGAATAACATCTTTTGTTGCCATCTTTTGAAGTCCATATCACTGAATTTTTTCGATTTCCTCTATGTGGGACCAAAGAAGTTTGAATCGGAATAGCCATAGGTGGTAACACATTAGTTGCACCAGTAGGGGAAACAACGTTACTCCCATTTGTATCCATTTCTATTTTCATAAACAGAAGATAAACTTTCAATATAATAAAGATAAATCTGATTTTAGTTGTTGAAATTTAAAATAACAGTAACTAAAATGACTGTAACAAACTTTAATTCTTGTTGCAATAATTGGATCAAACAATTAATAAACATATAAATAAACAAAATGATTGGAAACAACATTAACCAATTATGAATTACTCATATGCAGAGATACGGTCCCAGTTCGGATTTTAATATTGTTAAATTAAATTAAGAATGCCACTTATTAATAATGCAATCACAGATTACAGATTTCAAATTAAGAATGCCAATTATTAATAATTACATATTACAGTCACAGATTTGAAAAATAGAATAATATAAAATGCACGTATAAAATTCAAATTTGTCTTAAACTGATTCAACTTAACACTGGATGAATACCACTCAATCAAATTTGCATACAATTAACTGTAATTAGAATTGATTTGCATGCATTATATGTTAACAGGGACTTTACTTTGCATGCATTTAAATATATACATAAACTTTAAGTTTGAATATGAATATGAAGCAGAATAAGATATGAAATGTATTGCATGCATTAATTGTTGAATAAATTTAAACAGAACTTTTCATTTTCAAGTAACAGAATAATGAAGCAGTATATAATCCGAAACAGAATACTAATGTAATTTAAAAGCAACAAATTATGAACTTAAGTAAAAATGTTTCTGAATTTATTTTTCCCAGATTACAGTGATATATAAAATGCATGTAATACGCAAATTCGTCTTAAAATGTTGTATATAATTTAATAGTGCAGATTATATTCTTCACTTACTTGTTGATGAAAAAAAAACAAATTCAGAAATTTACAAAGATTAGAAATGGTGGATCGAGGCTAGAGTTCGACTCTATACCTTTAAGACAAATTTGTCTCGTTATAGTGCTCACAGGTTGATGACAATCGTCTCCGAAGGTACAACAATCCATTCTTGTGATGGCAGCACTTCAAATCATAAGAAACAGCGAACCAGAAGTATTTTCGAACTCTCTTTTGAAAATGCAGGGAATGAAAAGAATATTTCGAAAAGTATGGAAACTTGAATGAATGTTATGTAAATCGGGGGGACTTATTTATAACATGCCAAAAGGCTCAAATTGAATGGACACATTTGTTGGGTTATGTCAGTTTTAACCCCAATAGTTATGATTTGAACAGACAAGTCCGAAAAGACATGTCTTCACACCTTTCGAATTGATTGATTAATTAATTAATTAAATTTAGAAGATTTAAACGAAATAAATAATATTTATTTTGATTTGTTCAAAAAGATTATAATAGGTCAAGCCCAATCTTTTGACCCACGACCCTGACCCCGGCTGGACTGGCGGCGGCGCGCGCGCGTGGACCTTTGGATCAAACCCAATAGGATCTAAATTTCTCCCCTTTCAAAAACTATTGGTACTCATTGGGGCCCAAACCCAATTGTCAATCTATGGATATATAAAGTAGTCAAAAAAAATTTTTATCTTTCAATGTGGGATATAAATTTCTTACTTCTTTTTACAATTCAAGTTTCAAGGTGTTAACCTTTGGCAATAATTTCTCATTCACCCGGAAATAGTTTTGCAAGACCAAATATATCATAATAATCTACTCATAGAATAGAACGTGTTCAAATTATAATCCACTTAAATAGATGGTCCGGACCCACTCTAATATTTGGTCAAAATTGATTAAAAATCAATTATGTACTCAACCATTTCCTACAATTTTTCAATTATACATTTCATCAACTTTTATCAAAATCAACTAATACTTTTATCAAAAATTTTATCGAACAGCTTCTAAATATAGTTAGTGTAATTTGGTGCACTAACGGATTTTTTGACGAAAAACGTTATCATAGACAAAATGTACTAATTAATAGAAGATTGATGATAAAAATACGATCAAAAAAATTTGAGAAATAAGTACGATAATGAACAAATGTTAGGAACCTTCGTTGTAATTAGAACGTGGGATTTTGGCACAAATGGTTCCTAACACATGCCCTTAGAGCGTTTTTGGTCCATAACCTTTCATTTTTTGCTAGAAGGCACCTAACCTATGCCATTGGGTGCAAAAATGGATTCCGTCCAAATTTACCGTTAGTTAGGTGTATGAAGTGGATTTTCCTTTATTTTGTCTTTCCTGCAGGGGCAAAATCGTCATTTTTCTTTACTTCTTACTTGGTTGGTTTCAACAAACAATTTCTACATATACATACACTTTCTCTCTCTTTTGAAGTAAGGTATTTGTGGAATTAGAAAAAGTAAATAGAATTCAATTTTTATTAAATGTGGGCTACCATTGGAGATAAAAAAATTTTGGACATATCTGAACATTGGAAAAAGTTTTCTCGCTTTTCAGAGAAGATGAATGAGCCATTGTTTTTATTTCTCTTTTTCAGATAATGGGTTATCTGCAAAAAGTCATAATTTTTTAAATTTGTTTTGCAAGAAGATGAGTGATTCTTGGAAGATTTGATTTTTGAGTTCTTGGAAGATTTGGTTTTTGGGTTTTATGTGCGGAGTTGGAAGATTTGATTTTTGGGTTTTTTGGTTCTTGGTAGATTTGTTTTTGGGTTTTCTGGGTTCTCTTGTAATAAGTTGTAATTAATATTTTAGTTTTTGGATGAATGAATGAAAATTGTTGGAGATGAAAGTTGTTGGAAATGGTGCATAGATAGTTTCTAACATTTTTAGTAAATGTGTGTGAATGGTCCCTAATGTTTCAGATGCATATGTGGCCCCTAACGTTTTTAGTAAATGTACGCAAGTGATCCCTAACTTCTTTAGTAATGGTGCACAACTGGTCCCTTTTGCAGATAAATTTTCAATTAACTGGTACTATTTACACATTTGCAAAACCAGAAAAATTTCCTAACACAAATATATATATATAGAAACCATATTTGAGACCTACAAATTATGAGTGCCATTTACACATTTGCAAACCAGAAACATTCTATCTGCACACCAGTCCTAAAAAACAGTTCATCCAACTAAATCTGCTTTTCTTCTCATTGGGTTCAATTTACGTTTTTTGCAATGATTGAATGATGATTTTCTCTCGTTTCAGTGTGATAAGAATTTTTATTCATATAGTAAATTAAATCTACACCGAACAAGCCCTTAATATCTTTTTATTCATATAAAAAACTATACCGAACAAGTCCTTAGTATCTTTTTTTATTTAAATCTTACGAAAATTGATTAAAAAATTAAATGTTCTCCTAAATATATTGTTGTTTAATTTTATTTTTTTTTAAAAGACATTATATTCATATAATAAATTAAAATGTTTAAAAAGATTTGATATTTTAAAATTTCAAAATTTATGAAATCTATAAAAATCAGTTAAAATCTTATAAATTTTATAGAATTCTATTTAAATTCACAAAATATAAAGAAATTCATAAAAATTAGAATTGAGATCACTATGTAAAAAACACACATGCCACTCAACTTAGGGTGTGTTTGATTGGCACATTTTCCATGGAAAATGTCACTTCCATGGAAAATGTTGTCACATCCATGGCAAATATTTTCCACCTTTTGTTGTTTGATTGTCCATGGAAAATGGAAAAGATTTTCAAGGTACAATCATCTAAAGCACACATTTGACCACTTTCTTGGAAAATTTTTTCTCACCTATTTGGTGGAATTTCTTTTCCAACTTACATGGAAAATATTTTCATTTTCCATGGAAAGCTATCAAACACACCCTTAAAAGCAAAATTTCATTTCGGTCACTGAACTGTGACTGTGTTTATTAAAATGATCACAACTATATTTTTTTGTTTCAGTTTGATAACTCAATTAAATTTCAATAATTTTTCTAACATATTGTTTAACGAATTCTGATCTCCTGCCTCCTGAGAGTGGGAAAATTTGACCCACCTATTGAAATGCCAGTATGTGGATCGTCTATGATAAAATCTTTATCATAGACAGTCCACATGCTGCCACCTTAGCAGGTGGGCCAAGCTGGAGATCGGGACTGATTGTTTAACATGACACAGTGATCACTTTAATTTTAAATAAAGGTTGGTAGCTAAGGGTGTGTTTGATTGGTATGCATGGAAAAATGTGGAAAATGAAAATATTTTCCATGTAAGATAGAAAATAAATTCTACTATATAGGTGAGAAAATATTTTCCAAGAAAATGGGTAAATATGTGTTTTAAATACTTGTACCTAGAAAATCTATTTTTTTTTCTATGTGCAATCAAACAACAAAGATGGAAAATAAAATTTTTAAATTTGACAACATTTTCCATAAAAGTGACATTTTTTCATGGTTCCATAAAAAATGTGCCAATCAAACACACCCACATAATTTGAGTGGCAAACAATGTTTTTAACCCAAAAAATAATGGAAATTGAGAAATTCCCTTCAACTAACCAGGGTTAAGACCACCTACTCCACCCCACTTCTCCTGTTTCTGGCTTCTGCTCCATATAAAACTACACACTTTTCTTTCATTTCTTACAAGCACTTGTTGGAGTCTCTCTCTCTAAACCTCAAGCACACATCAATAACATAGAGAGAGACTCGAGTTAGGTTCCAAGTTTCTCCATTTTCATTACTGTTTGTGGATTTTCTAAGCAGTACAACGCTGTAAAAAACTTCACTCATTCAAACTTCTAGCTCAGACCCAGTTGAGAACTCATGGATTACACCTCAGAGAAGGTCTCGCCGTTCGATTTGATGGCCTCTATCTTAGAGGGTGTGAAATTGGAGAATACCAATGGGTCCTCGGAGGCGGCGCCGTCTGCTGTGGTGGCGATATTGATAAAGAACAGGGACTTGATGATGGTGTTGACGACCTCCGTCGCAGTGCTGATCGGGTGCGTTGTTATTCTCGTGTGGCGCCGGGCTGCGGGATCGGCCAAGAAGGCGGTGGAGCCGCCGCCGAAAGTGGCCGTGCGCAAGGCCGTGGTGGAGCAGGAGGAAGTGGACGATGGAAAGAAGAAAGTCAGCATCTTTTATGGCACCCAAACTGGTACCGCTGAAGGCTTTGCTAAGGTAAAAAGTTAATTCTTTTCTCTATGATGAATCTTTAAACAAAAGCGAAGAAAGAAAAATGGCTTTGGAATTTGTCCTAAGAAAAGAGAATCGTTGGAGTTTTCAAATTAGTGCCTAAAACAGAAGTAGAAGTCTTTTTGTCGCCAAAAATGTTTGGACAATTTTGAACACCTTAGTGTAACTCATGGGCGGATCCAGGAATTATTTATTTGGGTGGCTTGTATAAATTTTTTCAAAGGACTTCGAAAATATGAAAAATATTAGTAGACAAAAATGGAGGCAATGTGAGAATTTAAATATGAATATTTTATAGGGATTTTGGCGCAAATGGTCCCTAACCTTTGCTCTTAGTGTGGAATTGGTCCCTAACGTTTATTTTTTTTGGAAACAAGTCCCTATCCTATTTGTTTTGGTGCAAAATTGGTCCTTATGACAAATATGTTCTTAGTTTTAATTAAAAGAAATTGTACGTGGATTCCTAATCGTTACAAAATGTGCAAATAGGTCTAATATTTTTATTTTTTATAAAAAAATTAAAGAAAATTGATGAATTTTTTTTTTGGAATTAACACTTTAGTAATAAACATGTTAAATAAAATTATTATTTTTATTATTAAGTAATTATATTATTTAAAAAGAGAAATTATTGTAAGAAATTATTTTTCTCTCTTCTTATTTATAAAATTTTCTCGCCCTCTTCACTTTAATAATTAAGTTAAATAAATAACAAAATGACGTATATAATTTTATAATATTGTACTATTCTTATTACATTTTTATTTAACATAAAAATACTAATAAAAATTAATTTACACATTATGTGTTTTATTTTTGAACGAAAATAAAATGATAAATTAAAATATGAAGAATATAGTTGGATTTCTAGTATTTGTAGTTAATAAACATATAACTCAATTAAATAAAAGTATTTGAACATTAAATTTGTGACAAAGTTATTTTTTTTATACAACAATAAAATAAAAGTTTAAATTTTAAATAATATAATTACTTAATAATAAAATAATAATTTTATTTAACATATTTATTACTAAAGTGTTTATTTCCAAAAAAAAACTCATTAGTTTTTTTTCAATTTTTATAAAAAATAAAAGTATTGGACCTATTTGCATATTTTGTAATAATTAGGAATCAATATACAATTTCTTCTAATTAAAATAAGGGTATATTTGTCTTTTTCATCTCATAAGGACTAATTTCGCACCAAAACACATAGGTTAGGGACTTATTTGCCAAAAATTAAACGTTAGGGACCAATTCCACACTAAGGACAAAGGTTAGGGACTATTTGCGCTAAAATCTTATATTTTATACAATACATCAAGTTAAAAGATGATAAGTAAAAGACAACAAAAAGTACCAAAATCTACGATACAAATACTTTAAAACACTACTTAAGTCGCACTCTACTATTCTCCAAATGATCAAACTTGTCAATAATGACATCTGTATTAATAACAAGAGCAATCTCCCTTTCAATATAGATGATCATGGAATTTGCTAGAAATTTATTCTCCATTTTATTGCGAAGCGATGCCTTTATAAGTTTCATTCCTGAAAAAGCTTGTTCTGTTGTTGATGTAGAAACTGGAAATAATGGAAGATGTTTCATTTTTTTATTTTAATCCACCTATGAGCAAGATATGTTATAGATATTCAATTTACAAATTTTGAATTCATAAGTCAAATGTACAAATTGTAATTCACAACTTATATTCAAAATATACAAATTCAAATTCCTAATTGACAAATGTCAATGAGGTTGGGTCCTCCGTGATCATCTTTTATATTCAAATCAACACTATTAGATATTGCTTTTAATCTTTTGTATGAATACATTTCCAAGTCCACTGTGAATACTAATTGAACAATATCAAAGAAGAGCAAATCACTACACACCACTGTAAAAATACACATTTAAATCTCAATCATTCAAATTTCTCTTTAACAAATACGTAATAACGGCTTAATTCAAATTGCAAATTCAAAAATTCGATTTATAAAAAAACAATATACAAATTTAAATTTCCAATTCACAAATTAAATTATAAACTCCCAATTCACAAATAACATGTAAGTTAGCCATCTCGTACTTTCAAACAATTGTAGAGATTGCCTAACAATTACGGGCCGGGAAAGAGGGCGATTCCAAGTCCAAATAGTAAATTAACAAATCTAGAAAAAATGATTAAATTAACAATCCTTGTAAATTAAAAACCCCTTTAAATCAGTTAAATCATTAACTCTTTAAATGATTAAATCATCATTAGAAATTTATTTTTCAAGAAATTAACAAAATTGAAAAAAATTAAGAGCAACACAGCCAACACTGCAACAAGAAGTCAGCAAGTGTCTAAGTGACCAAACCTGAGGCTAAGTCTGGCAAACATCGAACTTTTGAGTTTTGAGGGACAATTGACGAACGACGGAACGAGAAGGATTAAGATTGCGATTTGATTTTTTTTCATTTTAATCCACCTTTGGCCTTCTCTTTGGTTGCGGGGTGAAGGATTATAATTGAGCTTTGAATTATGAGAGATGAACGACAGTGAACGAGTGAAGTGAACGATAGTGAACGAGTGAAGTGAACGACCAAGGAGAAGCCGAGAAGGAGTCCAGGTGAGGCGAGGGTTTCAAAATTTGGGAAATTTGCCGAAATGCTGTGTCTGTGAATCTGGTTTAATGGATTGGTGGAAATGGGATTATTTTAAAGTGGGTTTGGGCTTATGTTGGGGTATGGGCTATGGTATTATATTAATTATATTAGTTTTTTCAATTTATTTTGGGCTGGGCTTCTAAAAGTTTCATCAAAAAATTTTTTGGGCCGGGTAGGCGTGCCCTGGGCTGGATCCGCCCCTGCTGTAACTTATATATTTTCACAGAAGTTACTTATAAGTAAATTTACGTATAGAAGTTGTTGAGACAACATTTTAATTGACAAGAATGGTCAAGTTAATAATTGAAAATAAGTCGAAGGTTATGAGTTATTCAGTGAAATTACTTAATTTCCACTTGCACAATGTAATGGCTGCAGGCACCTTGTTTCCCCTTATTTTGACTGCATATGCAGTGAACTAATTATTGTTTTTGTGTTATGTCAGGCACTTGCCGAGGAAGCTAAAGCTAGATATGAAAATGCCAAGTTTAAAGTGATTGATTTGGTGAGTTTTTATGTTCAGTTTCCTTTTTGGAGGGGATATTCTGCTTATGTTTTGCTTGTTTACTGAGTAAAGCTGTGATCTTTATTTTCAATTGATAATTTATTTTATTTTTATTTTTTTTCGTCATAGGATGATTATGCTGCTGATGATGAAGAGTATGCAGAGAAGTTAGGGAAGGAAACTTTGGCATTTTTCTTTCTTGCCACGTAAGTTAATCAACTTCTAAATGTCTCTTATTTACATAAAGACACTACTTTTTGTGTTGGTGGTTGTATTTTTGTGTATATTCAAGTGGCCACATTGTATGGTGATTAGTAATTTATATGCATAATATTAAGTTTCAATGATGGATGGATATTTGCATCTGCAAAATCAGAGAGTAAATAAGTTAGCTGTAATTATGATATTTAAGTTTGGTGGCGGTTTGCTGGTTGCAGATATGGTGACGGTGAGCCTACTGACAATTCAGCAAGGTTCTACAAATGGTTTACAGAGGGAAATGAGAGAGGGGATTGGCTTAAGAATCTTCAGTATGGAGTATTTGGCCTTGGGAACCGGCAATATGAGCATTTCAACAAGGTCTAACATTGATCTAACTTGTATCTTTTATATCCTTGGGAACACTGGCCTGTGATCTTTAAATATAATGCCATGATTGTTTGCTAAAGCGTTCTTGTTATACTCTATTGGGAAACAGATCGCAAAGGTGGTGGATGACCTTGTCGCCGAGCAAGGTTTGCTTTTTTTCTTTATTCATCCTTTGATTAAAATTTTGGTGTTACTTTAGGCACATGAGATGTTTATTTCCATGCTCTCTCAGTTATGCTCATATTTTTTTATATGATCATTAAATTCTGTAAGAATTACCTAAACTGTATAGTCATTGCCTTTTACTGTACCTGTTGTCAGATATGCTGCATTTTATCTTTTCACTTTCTTCAATATCTGAAAAAAGTTCAAAATCGTACATGCTAACAAGTATGCTTGCCGTCCAAAGAGATACTTATTGAGAATTACATTCCTTTGTACTCCTCCAGAGTGTTAGTTGTCTACGAACTAAAGATAAACATCATGTACGATTTGACCTCTCTTAGACTAATAAGTATACCTGTTGATCGGGGTTGTCCATATCACTAAAGTGTTGCAGGTATGAAGTGTATGGTATTACTGTGTCAGGTAGTCATCTTAAATTTGAAGATTGGATAAAGCGCACTGCTCATTGGACTCATTGTGTTATTATTTGTTCCATGATGTGCTCGGACATGATCTTGCCCTCTTATTGTTTTGGCTTCTTACCTGCTTTATGTTTGATTTCAGGTGGGAAACGGCTTGTCCCTGTGGGTCTTGGAGATGATGATCAATGTATAGAAGACGACTTTGCTGCATGGTACAAGAATCGTGACTTATTTTTAAAATTGATCCAATGCCTTCATACTTTGTCATCAGGAGATAATAGATCAAAATGAATTACATTTACTTTTGGCGATTTAGGCGTGATTTAGTGTGGCCTGAGTTGGATAAGCTGCTTCGTAATGAGGACGATGCAACTGTTGCCACTCAATACACTGCAGCTGTCTTGGAGTATCGAGTTGTGTTTCATGACCAAACAGGTGCATTGAAGAACGACTCAATTCAGGCCAATGGTCATGCTAATGGTCATACTGTTTATGATGCTCAACATCCTTGCAGGTAATAAATGTGCTTCTGTTTTTTTTTTAATTCGTACGCTTTGGTTGTTCTTCGATCTGAATGCTTGTTTTCTTTTCTTCTTCTTGTGATTGTTATCTATAATTTGTATGTTTTTCAATTGAAGAGCTAATGTGGCTGTGAAGAAGGAGCTTCACACTCCTGCATCTGACCGTTCTTGCACTCATTTGGAATTTGACATATCTGACACTGGACTTGTGTAAGTTTCTGTTCTCATCATGTAGCATGTGAAACCTTCTTATCCTTCAGTATCAATCCTAGTGTTGTTTGTGTATCTCCTCTAGATGCTGCTTTCCCAATTGAAGTAAATGTGCTGTTGACTACTCCGGAAAAAAGAAGAACCATTGCTTCTTTTGTAGAAATCTTGTTCACTTAATCTTTCTTATACTCCTCAGCTATGAAACTGGAGATCATGTTGGTGTATACTCGGAGAATTTGATCGAAACTGTGGAGGAGGCAGAAAGGTTGATAAATCTGCCTCCAGATACTTACTTTTCCATTCACACTGATACGGAGGAGGGAACACCACTCATTGGAAGCTCCTTGCCACCTCCCTTCCCTCCTTGTACTTTAAGAACAGCACTGACTCGATATGCGGATCTGTTGAGCGCTCCTAAAAAGGCATGTTATATACAGTCACATTTGTATGTTGTTCATTGGTTTTACCTTGTGAGCACCAAGATATTGATGCTCAAATGCATGTTTTTTCCAGACTGCTTTAATTGCATTGGCAGCTTATGCTTCTGATCCAAGTGAAGCGGATCGACTGCGGCATCTTGCATCGCCTGCTGGAAAGGTTTTGGATATGTTTTGAATCCTTGTATTGATGTTGAGTTTTACCCTGAATCATTTTTCTTATGAAGCCATATTACTTGTTTCTTCAGGAGGAATATGCACAGTGGGTAGTTGCAAGTCAGAGAAGCCTCCTCGAGATCATGACAGAATTCCAATCAGCCAAGCCTCCACTCGGTGTTTTCTTTGCAGCAGTTGCTCCACGCCTGCAGCCCAGATTTTATTCCATCTCGTCTTCCCCCAAGTGAGTTCCTCTTCCTTTTGATGTTTTATAGAGATGTAAATTTTGAAGTTGAGCTGCAGATTGTTGCCGTATTCTTTCTCATTCTACCTACATGTGCTGGAGGAGGTCTTCTTTGCAGATTGCCCATATGGACAATGGCCACCAGAGCCAGTACTTTATATTTAATGAGATGTTTTAGCATGAGAAATGTCTTTCTGAATTTCATTATATATTCAATCTTGTTTTCAAAAAATCTTGCCTTCATGTAAACAATTCTCTTTGTTTTTTCTTCTGTAGAATTGCACCATCCAGAATTCATGTAACTTGTGCATTGGTTTATGAGAAAACACCTGCAGGTCGACTCCACAAGGGTGTCTGCTCAACATGGATGAAGGTCTTCGATTTATTCTCGCATTTAATTTCATGGTTAAATTCGTATCATGTTGGTTTAGATGGTAAAAACAATTAGTAGATATGTTTTCCAACACCATTTGGATTTTTCAAATTTATAGGGGTTTTACTACGTTAATCTGTGAAGAACCATTTTCGCATCTCTTGATCTTTCATCTTACGAAGTTGTGAATAGCTTATTTCTTTTAACTTGAACGTTCTCTCTTATGTAACGGGACCTGCTATTTGCCTTTTTGTCAGAATGCTGTGCCTTCAGAGGAAAGCCTCAACTGCAGTTGGGCGCCAATTTTCGTTCGGAACTCTAACTTCAAACTCCCTGCTGATTCTAGAGTACCAATAATAATGATTGGGCCTGGAACTGGCTTGGCTCCGTTTAGGGGTTTCCTTCAGGTTCATTGAAAGCATTTCATGTTACACCTTACTTGCTCCTTCAAATTTTCCATACAGAATCTAGAATGACAAAATAAGTCTTTATTTATTTTTAGGAACGACTAGCTCTGAAGGAATCAGGAGCAGAACTTGGTCCTGCCATATTATTTTTCGGATGCAGGAACCGTA